>JALPQD010000118.1:5674411-5852341 GCA_023101885.1 Typhlomys cinereus
TTGCAAGATTCTCAACAATAGTTGGGGCCAAAGCAATCATAATGGGACTTTGCATGCCCTGCGCAATGTCCAGCGCACTGTTGCCCTCATAAAGTCTAGCATTTGTTAAGGCACCAAGGATCCTTGGAGGCAAGGGATTGACAGCCACAGTACTGTTCCTATGCTTAAGGGGAACACAGGAAAGGGTGTTCTGAGAAATGCCACTGGGTCCTTGCACCTCATTGGAGAGGCGGACCCAGAGGAGAGTTTGGCATGCACGTTAAAGGATTCCCAGGGGATTGGGGGAGGGGAGGCACTGGGGAGTGGGGAGGGAGGGGTCAGGGGAGGGTGAGCAGAGGAGTCAGGGGGAGGAGGAGGGAGGGAGGCAACCGGTGTACCTGTTAAGTTTGTATGAGCGGAGATAATAAAAAATGTTTGTATGAGTGGAAATTTAAAAAATTAGTAATAATAATAAGAAAGAAAGGTAAATAAATAAATAAATAAATAAATAAATAAATACAATAACAAACCCCTCCCCCCAAAAATTAAAATGTTAAAAAAAAAACCTCGAATAAACAGCATGTCTGCTTAAGTGGCTTTGACCACATATTTGTGTCACTATCATAGTAATAGTGATTCACAAACAATTGTGCAATCATTATCTTTTCTTTATTTAGGCAGATATCAGCACTATGGGGCAAAGAATTATGTCATGTGTGAACCAAACAGAGTAATCAATGGGAAAAACTTGTGCTTCTGAAGCCCAAATTGGAGAACTTTTATAATGGAGAACTGAGAGCAATACACTTTCATAAAGGATGCAACCAGAAAAGACATAGCACAGACCCAACTGAGCACATACAACACAGTAGCATTGAGGCTGAGAGAAACTGAGAGTCCCTGGACACTCTGAGGTGAAACTTTAGGATTTTCCAGGATGTCTCTGATCTAGGCATCAAAATGGCTGCCACACTGTGAAAAACATTTACAGCTTAACTGCTGAGAGAGAAATAGAGAGAAAGAGACAGAGAAATAGAGAGTGACAACGAGACAGAGACAGAGACAGATGGATTAAAATCTATTATGATTATAGATATGAGGTATGTTGTTGACTTGTACCATGTCATAGAAATAGAGTGGTGAGAAGTAGCTAGTATCCAGATGGATCAAAAGACAGAACCTCTACAGTTTGACTGTTTAGCTAACGGGAGAGAAGACAAGTTAGGAAATCATTTATCTCCAAGGTAGTAGAACTGAATATGGATAATTTTTTCAAGGAGGATGAAGGATTGTCCAAGGATGCAACTGCATCAGGCACTGTGTGTATGTCGAGTGCCTGTTAAGTACATGTGCTGGAGGCAAGATGTGAGGATCCATTGATAAATCCGTGTGTACTTCATGTTCTCCAGGCACCACAGGAGACTAGAAAAATCACTTTACTGCCACTCAAGCTGAAGCCATAAATAAAGCATTCCAGGAGAAGATGGCAGGTTTCCTTCTTGGACTGTTCATCTGGGAATAAGATACCTACTTGCCTGAATACTATGTGGAAAATATGATGGAACTGATTAATTGATTTAGATGTTACAGTGTTTGTTTAATGAATGTGGAGGAGTCCAAATTAGGTGTTTACATGTTCAGTATTTTGAAGCATTCCTGGTGAATTATTCCTTTGACTAAAATATTGTATCCTTCTGTACCCTTTATGATGTTCTTTGGTTTTAAGTCCACATTGTCAGACAGCATAATTGCTACCCCTGCTTGTTTCCTGGTTCCATTAGCTTGAAGAATAATTGATCAGCCTTTCACTTTTAGGATGTACCTATCTTTTGTGGTAAGATGTGTATCCTGAAGGCAGTAGATGTACGGTTGTGATTTCTAATTCATGTTTATAATATCTGTACTTTGATTGGTGAGTTAATTGCATTGATATTTAGGGTTATAATGGAGAAATTTATTTTAATTCCTGAGATTTTTGTGTTTAGTGGCTTGCAAAAGTATATTATTTAGCTCATAGGTTGTATCTTGCTGGATATGCTTGTTCTTTTCTTCAAGCTTGAGTATCTTTTTTAACATTTTTTGAAGGCCAGGTATGATAATCATGTAAACCTTCAAGTTGTCTTTATGGTGGAAAATTTTCCTTTCACCCTCAATCATGACTGATAGTTTCAATGGGTATACGAGCATTGGTTGACATTTGTGCTCATTCAATACTTGAAGTGCATCTCTCCAAGTTCTTCTGGCTTTTACTCTTTCCATTGGAAAATCACTTGTTATTTTAATAGGTTTACCTTTAAAAGTTACTTGTTCTTAAGGCACCAAGATCCTTGGAGGCAAGGGATTGACAGCCACAGTAGTGTTCCTATGCTTAAGGGGAACACAGGAAAGGGTTCAGGGAAATGCCACTGGGTCCTTGTACGTCATCGGAGAGGAGGGCTCAGAGGAGAGTCAGGCATGCACAAGAAAGGACTCTGGGAATTGGGGCGGGAGGCACGGGGGAATGGGGAGGGAGGGGTGAGGGGAGGGGGAGCAGGGGGTTCGGGAGGAGGAGGAGGGAGGGAACTGGTGTATCTATTAAGTTTGTATGAGCTGAAATAATAATAAAAAATATTTAAAAAATTAAAATAAAAGTTACTTGTTCTTTTTCTCTTGAAGCTCTCAGCACATTCTCTGTGTCTTATATGTAGAGTGTTTTGATTACAGTTTACAGTGGTGTGTTTCTGTTTTGGCCACATCTCTTTGGGATGTGCTATGCCTCTTGTATTTAGATGGGCCTCTCTTTCTTTAGATGTGGGAAGTTTTCCTTTATGTTCTGGTTGGATTCCATCATTATGGGTTGATGCTTTTTGTAGATTTGTTATCTTGGTCTTTGTTTCTAATGGATTTGTGCTATGTCCTGTGCATTTTTGTTTTATCTCTTATGTCCTTTTTTTTTTGTGTGTGTGTCTTTGGCTGAAATAAAGAGTGTGAGTACACTTGAACAGTTATTGCTAGTGGTTGCCTTGGAATTGGATATGCCTGTCTAATGTTGGTGTTATTTCCTAGATGAGGCTTTTGGCCTGTTCGTACATCAATTAAGGTAGGTTATTAGATAGGGATTGAAGATTAGTATAGTAGTTCACTTTTTAGGTTTACTTCCTTGGTGATACGTGACGGTGAATGGTATGGTCCCTGAAGTTTTATGGGTTTTTGGGTAGGCTATATGGAAATGTTACACTATGGTGAATAACAATTGAGAGTAACAGGATGGTAAAAAGTGTTTACTTGTCTTAAAGCTGGATGTGAAGATTTTCTCCCATATAAAGGGATGATTTTAAAAGCTCTCATATGTATGGTATTGGTCTCCTAGACCATTGTTTGGGTTTTCTCTAGACTTTGTTGAATTCTGAGGAGAAGGGAGTTCACCATGGTTTGGAGCAGAAAGGCTAACTGGCTGATGGAGCAATCACTGGCTGATGTGAGTCCTGGGGCATGGTCTAGGGGCCTTACCTGAGAGTCTAGCAGGGACTGGAGGACAAAAGAAAAGATCTGTCTTTAATTGTATCTTACAATTTTACATGTTTGTTACCCACCTAATCCTTTTCTGAACTCTATCCCCTCATCATTCCCCCTCTTAAACTGTATTCCCCATTATTTCCTTCTCTATGTTCTTTTTTTTTCTTTTTTTTTTTTTCTAATCATACAAGCTCGATGGGTACCCCTGTCCTCTCTATATTCTTTTTAAACTTTATTTATATTCTGATATTAAAAGAATACAATGGAGATTACCTGGAAATTCAACATCTAAAGTAAATCATGTTGATATCTTTACATTTTGATACTTTTCCATACTTTCTAAAACTTTTATTATTCTTTTAATGTTTCATACATGAACATAATGGATTTATGATGTTTTCACTCCTTGATCCCTAATCTCATCCCAGGAAAGTCTTCCTCCTATCTTCATGTATTTTTACAAGTGTGGCCCTTTAGGTTTCATCTGCTGTGCTTCTAATGTCATGTGCTTGAGTAATCCTAGAGTTCAAATCATGTATCAGTGGGTATGCCATGAAAGAAAGCATCTTCCTACCCCTGCCAGCATTAACCTTTATCAGTCTCTTAGGGAAGCATTGGGTCTCTTGAGAAATTTCCATTTACATGGTGATATGTTGATAGGACAAATCCCATGAAGGTCTTCTGGGGATATACTTAGCTGTAGTGAATTTCTGAATACAACAATCTTAACATATCTAGAAGATAATGTATGATCATGCCAATGCCTCACTTCAGTTTTCTACAGTCTTCCAACTCCCTCTAGCATGATGTTCTCTGACTGTTGGAGTGTGGGGTATGTCCTGGATTGGCCACTTCTCTACATTTCTACCCATTATAATCAGTCTATGCTCTATCTAAGGGTCTTTGCACAACCTTCATTATCTCTTCTCCACTAATATCCATTCACTAGTTTCTCAAAAATATTTTTGACTCGCTGTTTATTTATCACATTTTAAACATCCATTCATTAGCTGACAAGCAACTAAGCTGAGTCGAAATTCTTTCTATGGTGAACTGAGCCACAATGAACATGCATGATCAAGTATCTCTGTAATGTGAGGTCAGTCCATATATGTTAAAATACCTCCCAGAAAGTGTGTTTCTATGTTGCCAGTGGCAGTTACTCTTTCTGCTGCTGTGAGACTACACTCAGACAGAACTTAAGAGAGAAAAGAAAATTTATTTAGCTTACAACTCCAGAAAGGAGCCCCTTTCGCCACACCCCACCCCCCCCCCCCCCCCCCCCCGCTCCGCCTGTCGGGACGCGTACGCGAGATCCAGCCGGGCTCTCACCGCGCGCTCGAGGACCCCCAGGTCAGCCCACAGAACCCGGCTCCAACTCCCGTCATCCAGCCGGAGCCGCGCGGGGGCCAAGGGACGAGGAGGACCTCCCCCTGCGCCCGGGCCCCGCCCCAGCTGCCCTCGGGTTAAATAGCTCCACGCCGACGCGCCCATCGTCCCTTTCGCCACCCCCCCCCCCCCCCCCCCCCGCTCCACCGGTCCGGACGCGTACACGAGATCCAGCCGGGCTCTCACCCCGCGCTCGAGGACCCCCAGGTCAGCCCACAGGGACCCAGCTCCGACTCCCGCCATCCAGCCGGAGCCGCGCGGGGGCCGAGGGAGGAGGAGGACCGCCCCCTGCGCCCGGGCCCCGCCCCAGCTGCCCTCGGGTTAAATAGCTCCACGCCAACGCGCCCATCGTCCCCTTTCGCCACCCCCCCTCCCCCGCTTCGCCGGTCGGGACACGTACGGGAGATCCAGCCGGGCTCTCACCCCGCTCGAGGACCCCCAGGTCAGCCCACAGGGACCCAGCTCCGACTCCCGCCATCCAGCCCGAGCCCCGCGGGGGCCGAGGGAGGAGGAGGACCTCCCCCTGCGCCCGGGTTCCGCCCCAGCTGCCCTCGGGTTAAATAGCTCCAGGCCGACGCGCCCATCCTCCCTTTTCACCCCACCCCGCTGCGCCAGTCGGGACACACACGCAGTCCACCCGGCCCTCACCCCACGCCCTAGGTGAGTCCCCCGTTCGGGCCCCGCCCACCAGTACCCCAGGCCAAATAATTCAGTTTAGTGAAATTGAGAGATCTTAAGAGTTAAAATGACAATGCCAAAGTCAAAGTGCAAATCCATGAGAAGCAACACTCAAGTAAACAAATTTCCCACTGAAGAAATTAATCCCATAATGTTAGATTCCAACAAGAACAAACCCGCGGAAAAAGGCCAAGAAAGCCTGACCCAGGATAACGACTTTCAAAATATGATCATTACCATGTTCAATACTATGAAAGAGGAAATCCGGGAGGAATTACATAATCGAATCAATCGCTTTGAAGAGGAACACAACAGACATCTGGAGGAGTTGAGAAAAACAGTGCAAGAAACAAAAAGTGGCATAGAGCAGTTAAAACAAACTCAAGCAGAGTTTAAAACTGAGCTAAAAGACAAGTTATCGTCAACCCAGAACGCCACAGAGAGTCTTATCAACAGAACTAATGAAGCAGAAAACAGAATTTCAGACCTTGAAGATAAAGTGGGAGTACTAACCAGCTCACTGGAAGAGGTTGTTAAAGCCAAAAAGATACTTGAGAGAAATATCCAAGAGATATGGGACACCCTGAAGAAGCCTAACTTGCGTATTCATGGAATACCGGAGCAAGAATCTCAAAATACCACCCCTGAGGAAATTTTTCAAATGATCATCAAGGAAAACTTTCCTCATCTAAAAAAAGAGAGGCCCATTCATATACAAGAGGCATTCCGCACCCCAAACAGATACGACCGAAATAGAAGCACACCGCGGCAAATAATAGTTAAAACACTCCACATTCAAGATAAAGAACTGGTGCTGAGAGCTTCAAGGGAGAAAAAACAAGTCACTTTTAAAGGTAAACCTATTAAAATAACAAACGACTTCTCAGTCGAAACAGTAAAAGCAAGAAGAGCTTGGAGAGACATACTTCAAGGATTGAATGAGCAAAAATGTCAACCCAGGCTGATTTACCCTGCAAAACTATCAGTCATGATCGAGGGAGAAAGAAAAATTTTCCAGCACAAAGACAACTTTAAGGGATACATGCCACCAAACCAGGCCTTCAAAAACTGCTAGAAATGATACTCAAGCGTGAAGAAAAAAACAGGCATATCCAGGAGAACAGAAGGCAAATATAACACCATTAAAAGCGAAGCAATATACTTATAAAAGCTACTAAACATAATAAATGTCTGGAATTAACAATAGTTTCTCCATTATAACACTAAATGTTAATGGACTTAATTCACCGATCAAGAGACACAGATTACAAACTTGGATTAAAAATCACAATCCATCAATCTGCTGCCTGCAGGAAACCCATCTCACCACAAAAGATAGGCACGCTCTAAAAATAAAAGGCTGGTCAACAATTCTACAAGCAAATGGAAGCAGAAAACAGGCAGGGGTAGCCATTATGCTATCAGACAAAGTGGATTTCAAACCAAAAAAAATTATAAGAGACACGGATGGATACTACATTTTAGTCAGAGGTACAATTCACCAGGAAGACTTCACAATACTGAACATATATGCACCCAATACGGGCCCCTCCACATTCATTAAGAAAACCCTACAGCGTCTAAAGCAAGAAATCAACCCCCAAACGATAATTCTTGGGGACTTCAACACCGCCCTCTCTACATGGGATAGATCAACAGGTCAAAAGCTTAACAGAGACACTTTGGAACTTAATCAAACCCTGAAAGAAATGGACCTCACAGATCTCTATCGAACTTTTCACCCACGCACCAAAGAATACACATTTTTCTCAGCAGCACACGGAACTTTCTCCAAAATAGATCACATATTGGGCCACAAAATGAATCTACACATGTACAAGAAAGTTGAAATTCTAACCTGTGCCCTATCAGACCACCACGGCCTAAAGCTGGACATCCACAACACATCAAACAAGAGAAAATACACTAACTCCTGGAAACTTAACACTATGATGCTGAATGAGAACTGGATTCAGGAAGAAATTAAAAAGGAAATTCAAGATTTCCTGAAAGTGAATGATAACGAAAATACAACTTACCAAAATCTCTGGGACACAATGAAAGCTGTTCTAAGAGGTAAGTTCATAGCTCTTAATGCCCACATCAAAAAAATGGAAACATCAGAAATAAACAACTTAACAATGCAGCTTAAAGCTTTAGAGAAACTAGAGCAATCTGATCCCAAAAGCAGTAGAAGAGAAGAGATTAGCAAAATAAGGGGAGAAATATCTGAAATCGAGACTAAGAAAACGATAGAAAAAATCAACAATCGAAAAGCTGGTTCTTTGAAAAAATCAACAAGATTGATACACCCCTAGCTAAACTAACCAAAAGCAAGAGAGAGAAAACCCAAATTAACAAAATTAGAAATGAACATGGAGTTATCACTACGGATACCCAAGAAATCCAGAGAATTATAACATCATATTTCAAAAACTTATACTCTGTGAAGTTTGACAACACAAAAGAGATGGATGAATTTCTAAGTAAACACAACTTACCTAAATTGAATCAGGAAGTTGTGAATTACTTAAATAGTCCTATAACATATAAGGAAATTGAGGAAGTAATCTCGAATCTTCCCACCAAAAAATGTCCTGGACCAGATGGATTCAGCACAGAGTTCTACAAGACATTTAAGGAGTTAATAACACCAATACTCCTTAAACTGTTCCACCAAATAGCAAAGGAAGGAACACTACCAAATTCCTTCTATGAAGCTAATATCGTTTTAATCCCAAAACCTAATAAAGATTCACTTAAAAAAGAAAACTATAGGCCGATCTCCCTGATGAACACAGATGCAAAGATTCTCAACAAAGTCTTAGCAAATCGGATTCAAAAACATATTAAAAAGATCATTCATGGGGACCAAGTAGGCTTCATCCCCGGCACACAAGGTTGGTTCAACATACGCAAATCAATAAATGTAATTCATCATGTAAACCAGTCCAAAGTCCAAGACCACATGATACTCTCGATAGATGCAGAAAAAGCTTTTGACAAGATCCAACAGCCTTTTATGATCAAAACGCTAGAGACAGTAGGAATGGAAGGAACCTTTTATCAATATAATAAAAGCTGTATACAACAAGCCCACAGCAAGGATTATGCTCAATGGGGAACAATTGGAAGCATTCCCACTTCGATCAGGAACAAGACAAGGCTGTCCACTCTCACCACTTCTATTCAATATTGTACTTGAAGTCTTAGCCGAAGCCATAAGACAAGAAAGGGACATAAGAGGGATTCAAATTGGCAAGGAAGAAGTCAAGCTATCTCTATTTGCAGATGACATGATCTTATACCTGAGTGATCCCAAAAACTCCACCAGGAAGCTCCTGGAACTAATTGAGAAGTTCAGCAGGGTGGCAGGATACAAAATAAATGTGCAAAAATCAGAGGCCTTCCTATATGCCCAGAATGAAAGAAGTGAAAAAGCCTTGAGAGAAACCATGCCATTTACTATAACCCCTAAAAAAATGAAATACCTTGGTATAAACCTAACTAAGGAGGTAAAAGACCTTTACAATGAAAACTTTAAAACCCTAAAGAAAGAAATTGCAGAAGACACCAGAAGGTGGAAAGACCTCCCTTGTTCCTGGATTGGCAGAATCAACATTGTAAAAATGACCATCCTACCAAGGCAATATACAGATTCAATGCTATACCAATCAAAATCCCAAAGCAATTCTTCAAAGAAGTTGACCAAACAATCTCAAAGTTCATATGGAGGCACAAAAGACCCAGGATAGCAAAAACAATCCTGAGTAACAAAAACACAGCTGGAGGTATTACCATACCAAACCTAAGTCTATACTACAAATCCATAGTTATAAAGACAGCCTGGTACTGGCTCCAAAATAGACACACAGATCAATGGATAAGGATTGAAGACCCAGATATAAGCCCACAAAGTTACAGCCACTTGGTCTTTGACAAAGGGGCCCAAAGAATCCAATGGAAAAAGAACAGCATCTTCAACAAATGGTGTTGGCAAAACTGGATCTCCACATGCAGAAGATTAAAGCTGGACCCGTACTTGTCACCATGTACAAGACTTAATTCCAAATGGATCAAGGACCTTGATATCAGGCCAGAGACTTTAAAAGCCATAGTTGAAAGGATAGGGAACTCCCTCGAGCTGATTGGGCTAGGCCAACACTTCCTAAACAGACATCCAATGGCACAGTCACTGCTACCAACTCTCAACAGTTGGGATCTTGTGAAATTAAAGAGCTTCTGTTCAGATAAAGAGATTGTCGCACGAGCTCAAAGGCAACCCACAGAATGGGAGAAAATCTTCACTAACCACATATCTGACAGAGCTCTACTGTCCAGAGTGCACAAAGAACTTAGAAAATTAAACTCCAAGGAAAACACTGGCCCAATTAAAAAATGGGCCCTGGAACTTCAAAGAAACTTTACCAGGGATGAAATTAAAATGTCTAACAATTATCTTAAAAAATGCTCCACTTCCTTCGCCATCAGGGAAATGCAAATCAAAACTTCCCTGAGATATCATCTCACCCCGGTCAGGATGGCAAAAATCCACAGTACAAACAACGACAAATGCTGGAGAGGATGTGGGGAGAGGGGAACTCTCCTACATTGTTGGTGGGAATGCAGGCTCATACAGCCACTCTGGCGAGCCGTCTGGAGATTCTTAAAGAAATTAAAGATTGAAATGCCGTATGACCCTGCTATCCCACTTTTGGGAATAACCCCCCAAGCAGCAGAGGTTCGCCTCGATAGCACAAGCTCGACCATGTTCATAGCAGCACTGTTTACAATAGCAAAGTCATGGAATCAACCTAAATGTCCAACAGTTGACGAGTGGATAAGGAAACTGTGGTACATCTATACAATGGAGTACTACTCAGCCATCAAAAATGATGAATTACTGGAATTTGCTGGGAAATGGATGTCATTAGAAAGAATTATATTAAGTGAAGTATCCCAAACCCAGAAAATTAAGCGCCGTATGTACTCCCTAATAGGTGGCTCCTAGTACCAAACTCGCCCAGCCCACATTGGGACACTCAAAAGTAAACCTATGTAACACAGTAATTGCAAGGATTATGAACAAGAGAGATGGGTTAGGAGGGCCACACCAGAAACAAGGAGAGAGGAGACCATGTTACAGCAGAGAAAATAGGCCTCCATCAAGGTCTGCAAGTAAGTAATGAGAAACCTGGTTAAGTTCACAGACGTTCTTTCCTGATCTCACCAGAAGGGGAGGGCATATAGTCTAGCAGATAAAAAGTAATCATTTTGCAAATGGGTGATGGACCCCTCCCTCACTGAGGTTTCCTACTCTTATTACATCTACCCTTGAATGTGCTATTATAACAAGACTCCAGTTTAACAGCTTTTTGTCTCTGGCCAGGGGGTGACATACAGTGCCCAGCAGAATGGAGTGAAGGGAATTGCAGGAGCAGCAAAACTGCAAAAGAAAATCAACAAACCACAATCCAGAACTTCAGAGACTCTATATCAATCACATAGAACTAGGACAGCCTAATCTCTCCCCATCCTGGAGCTCAGGGACATTTGCGGAAGAGGGGGCGGTAAGATTGTAAGAGCAAAAGGATGGGAGGAGCAACGATTTGCAAGATTCTCAACAATAGTTGGGGCCAAAGCAATCATAATGGAACTTTGCATGCCCTGCGCAATGTCCAGCGCACTGTTGCCCTCATAAAGTCTAGCATCTGTTAAGGGCACCGAGACCCCTGGAGGCAAGGGATTGACAGCCATAGTAGTAATCTTATGATTAAGGGGAACAAGAGAAAGGGCTTATGGAAATGCCACTGGGTCCTTATATGTCATCGGAGAGGAGGACCCAGTGGAGAGTTAGGCGCACACAATAAAGGACTCTCTGGGAATTGGGGGGGAGACACTGGGGGAAGGGGAGGGGGGAGGGAGGGAACTGGTAAAAAATTTTAAAATGTATAATTAAATTTTTAATAAAAAAAAAAAAAAAAAAAAAAAACAAATAAAAGCAAAAGCCTGAGACCAAAAAAAAAAAAAAAAAAAAGATTTCCTGAAGTGAATGATAACGAAAATACAACTTACCAAAATCTCTGGGACACAATGAAAGCTGTTCTAAGAGGTAAGTTCATAGCTCTTAATGCCCACGTCAAAAAAATGGAAACATCAGAAATAAACAACTTAACAATGCAGCTTAAAGCTTTAGAGAAACTAGAGCAATCTGATCCCAAAAGCAGTAGAAGAGAAGAGATTAGCAAAATAAGGGGAGAAATATCTGAAATCGAGACTAGAAAACGATAGAAAAAATCAACCAATCAAAAAGCTGGTTCTTTGAAAAAATCAACAAGATTGATACACCCCTAGCTAAACTAACCAAAAGCAAGAGAGAGAAAACCCAAATTAACAAAATTAGAAATGAACATGGAGTTATCATTACTGATACCCAAGAAATCCAGAGAATTATAACATCATATTTCAAAAACTTATACTCTGTGAAGTTTGACAACACAAAAGAGATGGATGAATTTCTAAGTAAACACAACTTACCTAAATTGAATCAGGAAGTTGTGAATTATTTAAATAGTCTATAACATATAAGGAAATTGAGGAGTAATCTCGATTCTTCCCACCAAAAAATGTCCTGGACCAGATGGATTCATCACAGAGTTCTACCAGACATTTAAGGAGTTAATAACACCAATACTCCTTAAACTGTTCCAACAAATAGCAAAGGAAGGAACACTACCAAATTCCTTCTATGAAGCTAATATCGTTTTAATCCCAAACCCAATAAAGATTCACTTAAAAAGAAAACTATAGGCCGATCTCCCTGATGAACACAGACGCAAAGATTCTCAACAAAGTCTTAGCAAATCGGATTCAAAAACATATTAAAAAGATCATTCATGGGGACCAAGTAGGCTTCATCCCCGGCACACAAGGTTGGTTCAACATACGCAAATCAATAAATGTAATTCATCATGTAAACCAGTCCAAAGTCCAAGACCACATGATACTCTCGATAGATGCAGAAAAAGCTTTTGACAAGATCCAACAGCCTTTTATGATCAAAACGCTAGAGACAGTAGGAATGGAAGGAACCTTTATCAATATAATAAAAGCTATATACAACAAGCCCACAGCAAGGATTATGCTCAATGGGGAACAATTGGAAGCATTCCCACTTCGATCAGGAAGTAGACAAGGCTGTCCACTCTCACCACTTCTATTCAATATTGTACTTGAAGTCTTAGCTGAAGCCATAAGACAAGAAGGGACATAAGAGGGATTCAAATCGGCAAGGAAGAAGTCAAGCTATCCCTATTTGCAGATGACATGATCTTATACCTGAGTGATCCCAAAAACTCCACCAGGAAGCTCCTGGAACTAATTGAGAAGTTCAGCAGGGTGGCAGGATACAAAATAAATGTGCAAAAATCAGAGGCCTTCCTATATGCCCAGAATGAAAGAAGTGAAAAAGCCTTGAGAGAAACAATACCATTTACTATAGCCCCTAAAAAAATGAAATACCTTGGTATAAACCTAACTAAGGAGGTAAAAGACCTTTACAATGAAAACTTTAAAACCCTAAAGAAAGAAATTGCAGAAGACATCAGAAGGTGGAAAGACCTCCCTTGTTCCTGGATTGGCAGAATCAACATTGTAAAAATGATCATCCTACCAAAGGCAATATACAGATTCAATGCTATACCAATCAAAATCCCAAAGCAATTCTTCAAAGAAGTTGACCAAATAATCTCAAAATTCATATGGAGACACAAAAGACCCAGGATAGCAAAAACAATCCTGAGTAACAAAAACACAGCTGGAGGTATTACCATACCAAACCTAAGTCTATACTACAAATCCATAGTTATAAAGACAGCCTGGTACTGGCTCCAAAATAGACACACAGATCAATGGATAAGGATTGAAGACCCAGATATAAGCCCACAAAGTTACAGCCATTTGGTCTTTGACAAAGGGGCCCAAAGAATCCAATGGAAAAAGAACAGCATCTTCAACAAATGGTGCTGGCAAAACTGGATCTCCACATGCAGAAGATTAAAGCTGGACCCGTACTTGTCACCATGTACAAGACTTAATTCCAAATGGATCAAGGACCTTGATATCAGGCCAGAGACTTTAAAAACCATAGTTGAAAGGATAGGGAACTCCCTCGAGCTGATTGGGCTAGGCCAACACTTCCTAAACAGACATCCAATGGCACAATCACTGCTACCAACTCTCAACAGTTGGGATCTTGTGAAATTAAAGAGCTTCTGTTCAGATAAAGAGATTGTCACACGAGCTCAAAGGCAACCCACAGAATGGGAGAAAATCTTCACTAACCACATATCTGACAGAGCTCTACTGTCCAGAGTGCACAAAGAACTTAGAAAATTAAACTCCAAGGAAAACACTGGCCCAATTAAAAAATGGGCCCTGGAACTTCAAAGAAACTTTACCAGGGATGAAATTAAAATGTCTAACAATTATCTTAAAAAATGCTCCACTTCCTTCGCCATCAGGGAAATGCAAATCAAAACTTCCCTGAGATATCATCTCACCCCGGTCAGGATGGCAAAAATCCACAATACAAACAACGACAAATGCTGGAGAGGATGTGGAGTGAGGGGAACTCTCCTACATTGTTGGTGGGAATGCAGGCTCATACAGCCACTCTGGCGAGCCGTCTGGAGATTCTTAAAGAAATTAAAGATTGAAATGCCATATGACCCTGCTATCCCACTTTTGGGAATAACCCCCCATGCAGCAGAGGTTCGCCTCGATAGCACAAGCTCGACCATGTTCATAGCAGCACTGTTTACAATAGCAAAGTCATGGAATCAACCTAAATGTCCAACAGTTGACGAGTGGATAGGAAACGGTGGTACATCTATACAATGGAGTACTACTCAGCCATCAAAAATGATGAATTGCTGGAATTTGCTGGGAAATGGATGTCATTAGAAAGAATTATATTAAGTGAAGTATCCAAACCCAGAAAATTAAGCGCCGTATGTACTCCCTAATAGGTGGCTCCTAGTACCAAACTCACCCAGCCCACATTGAGACACTCAAAAGTAAACCTATGTAACACAGTAATTGCAAGGATTATGAACAAGAGAGATGGGTTAGGAGGGCCACACCAGAAACAAGGAGAGAGGGGACCATGTTACAGCAGAGAAATAGGCCTCCATCAAGGTCTGCAAGTAAGTAATGAGAAACCTGGTTAAGTTCACAGACGTTCTTTCCTGATCTCACCAGAAGGGAGGGCATATAGTCTAGCAGATAAAAAGTAATCATTTTGCAAATGGGTGATGGACCCCTCCCTCAGGGAGGTTTCCTACTCTTATTACATCTACCCTTGAATGTGCTATTACAACAAGACTCCAGTTTAACAGCTTTTTGTCTCTGGCCAGGGGGTGACATACAGTGCCCAGCAGAATGGAGTGAAGGGAATTGCAGGAGCAGCAAAACTGCAAAAGAAATCAACAAACCACAATCCAGAACTTCAGAGACTCTATATCAATCACATAGAACTAGGACAGCCTAATCTCTCCCCATCCTGGAGCTCAGGGACATTTGCGGAAGAGGGGGCGGTAAGATTGTAAGAGCAAAAGGATGGGAGGAGCAATGATTTGCAAGATTCTCAACAATAGTTGGGGCCAAAGCAATCATAATGGGACTTTGCATGCCCTGCGCAATGTCCAGCGCACTGTTGCCCTCATAAAGTCTAGCATCTGTTAAGGGCACCGAGACCCCTGGAGGCAAGGGATTGACAGCCATAGTAGTGATCTTATGCTTAAGGGGAACAAGAGAAAGGGCTTATGGAAATGCCACTGGGTCCTTATATGTCATCGGAGAGGAGGACCCAATGGAGAGTTAGGCGTATACAATAAAGGACTCTCTGGGAATTGGGGGGGAGGCACTGGGGGAAGGGGAGGGGGAGGAGGGGGGAGGGAGGGAACTGGTAAAAAATTTTAAAATGTATAATTAAATTTTTAATTAAAAAAAAAAAACAACTCCAGAAAGGAGATAGAGTCCATTATATCACAAAAGTTGTGGCAATGTCAGGAGCTGGGCAAAACTGAGGTCACTTCAGACATCATGGAGGCCAAAAAAAAAAATAAGCATCAAACTGTGAGAGCAGGCTGTGAGCAGAAGTAGAGAAGGGCTAACCAACCTCAACACCCACTCCCTATGATCTAGTAAAGGTCTACCTCCTATAGTTACCACAATCTTCCCAAACATCAACTAAGGATTCAAACACATGGGACAGTGCTGGACAATTCATATTCAAACCATAACATGGTTCTTTATATGGATATATGCATATATATACACACACATATATATATGTGTGTGTATATATATATTTTGGTTAATGTACACATACCTTTTTATCATCTATATACTTAGAACAACACAACTTAAACACTGATTTCTAGGAATCCCCCTTCCTTTGTCTTAGTGCTCTAAGTAAAGTTTCAAGTATTATATTGAACAAGTATGGATATAATAGTCACCTTTGATTTGTTTCTGATTTGGATGGAAATGTTTTGATTTTTTTTCAGTTTGACATAATATAGTTCATAGGTTTGCCTAATATGGCCTGCATTACATAACATTATTCTGGTGTAATTTTTGTTTCCCTGTGTCATGATAAATGAATCTGTTTTTCTCTTCAATAAAAAACATTTTAAACTAGTTTCTGTAAAGCTGGAATTGTGGTCTTAAATTCCTTTTGTTTGTTTCTTAATATAAAGATGTTTTTATTTTTCCTTTAACTAGAACAGATACTTCTGATAGTCTAAGTAGGCAATTGTCATCTTTCACAATTTGACATACATCATATTAGGACTTCCTTGCTTTGAAAGATCTAGCTGATAAGTCTGCTATTTTCCTGAAGGATAACATAGGACTTTGTACTATCCTGTTGTTGCTTTCAATATACTCTTCCTTCTTTGTATATTCCACATTTTAAGTCGAAAAAGACAAGACATTCCTTCAAATCAAATGTAGTATGACATGCTAAAAAGGCAATTTGTTAGATTCCAGCTGTAGCCACCTATCCAGATTGTAAAGAATCACAGGAGGTAACATTTGAAGTAAAGAGAAAATAATAATTAACCTTCTCTTGTTTATTTTGAACATGCTTCCTGACAAGGAAAGATAATTATTGTACTCAGATGAAAGGTTGTTGTACGGAGCAATTGTGAACTCTTTCAGAACTCATTTGAAGGAATATGTCAACATGAGTTCATGGGCAGAAACCAGAAGCTCAACAATAAAGACTAGGATATTGAAAATGTGGCAAAACTTGAAATAGGAAAACATGGTGTTTAACTTTTAGAATGCTATTTAAAGTGTAGGAAATTACGAAGAGCAGACATCAAGTTCCCACACGCCATTCTTTCTTTACACTTGCCAGTTTCATTGGAGAGGACATTCTGAAAAATTGTGGTTCACTGACCACCATGATAGGCAGGAAGGGATTGGCAGGCAGTGAGTAAATTCATCCATCAGGCCATGCGACACACAAAAAACTATGTGTAGTACATAGGAAGACAGTAACAACAGTTATAGCCTCTTCAACAAGGTGATGAGATGGAGAAGTCTCTGTATTCCAGTTGAGTTGGGGTAAGTCACTTTAGGTGAAGTGTCCTGGTATGTATTTCCCATTTTGTGAATGAGAGCAGTCTAAATCTCTAGTACCCTGGGCTGGAGAGGTGGCTCAGGGGTTAAGCCTCCGCCTTGCAGGCGAATGGTCCTGAGTTCGGTTCCCAGATCCCGCGTATAGACGCCAGGCGGAAGCGGGGGGCGGCCTGCGCTTCTCGTCCTGGTAGGGCGGAGCCTGTGAATCCCTGGGCAGAAGGAGGTGGAGGCGTCCATGGTGGTTCACGAATTCGTCCGTGGTTCTACACAGACACACACACACACACACACATGTGCACAGTTGAATAAATGATAATAATAAAAAAATTTTTAAAAATGTTTTAAATCTCTAGTACCCTGTACTCTCCATTGTGCTTCAGATACCACCACATACAATGACTTCTTTTTTTTAAAACATTTTTAATTTTTTTAAATTATTTATTCAATTGTGCGTGTGTGTGCGCATGTGTGCATGTCACACAATGACTTCTCAAGGGCTCCATGAAGGAACCTTGATCCTGACACACATTGCCTGGCATCAGGAACTCACTTAAAGTGTGATCCAAGCTCCCATGATCCCCCTCAAGAGTGCACACAGAATGCTGGATTCAGTCTCCAGTGATTTTAATGATCCTTCCCCTCAAAGTAGCCAATCTTTTATGTCTAGGATTCATTTTATGTGCATCAGGTGGAGACATAGATGATGGTCACAGCTGTGTGCATTCCTTCCAGACTCTGGCTGGGGATTCTGGCCACACTCGATGAAGTTCTTTCCAACTTCCTACACTTTGACTGGAGTGAATTGTGTGTTCCCTGTAGATTTTAATTTCTCCAGAATTTCAGCTCACTGAATTGTATCCAGAACTGATTCACAGTTTCTGATATTCTTCTAGCCCGGTTTCAGCATCTAGTTCCATGACGCTGACCATGAGTTTCCCAAGATTGTGATTTAAATATAGTCTAAGTTGATGGTTTTTCCCAAGCTCCATGATTTCCTTTTTCACTTTTATTTCCTGATAAAATAGTTAAAATGCTGAGATTAGTGACTGTTGCGTGCTAAACCTTAAATGGGACACTTGTCAGTAACTTCATGTGAATCACAAAATTTTTTCTAGAAAGCTATGCAAATTAAGGATTCCATTTATTTTCCTGGGTTCAGCAGACTCAAACTGGAAGAACCTCTTTACCCAGGAGATGGGAAGGGAAGGTATTAATAAAGCCAGAAACTACAATTATATCATGTCATCTCTATTATCCAGAGTGCACAAACAACTTTAAAACCTAAACACAAAGGAGATAAATAGCCCAATTAGAAAAAGGGCCTTCAAAACTCAAAGCAAATTTTCCAGGGACAAAATCAAAATATCTAACAAATATCTTTAAAAATGCTCCACATCCCTAGCCTTCAGGGAAATGCAAATAAAAACTACCCTGAGATATCATCTCATTCTGGTCAGGATGGTGGAAATGCACAATAGAAACAACACTGAATGTGGGACAGGATGTGGAGAAAAGGGAACTCTGATATATTGCTCATGGGAATGCAGGCTTACACAACCAGTCTGGATATCAGTATGGTGAATTTTAAATATGTAAAGGACTGAAATGCCATATGACCCTGCCACACTACTACTGAGAAAAATCCCCATAATGCAGCAATTCACTATACTGACATGAGCACAACCATGTTCATTGCAGCACTATTTACAATACCACAAATATGGAATCAACCCAGATTCCCAACAATTGATGAATGGATAATGAAAATGTACAAATCCCATTTGTACAATAGAATACTACTCAATCATCAAAAAAATGAATTCATGAATTATTTTTGGAAATGGATGTAATTAGAAGAAATTAAATTGAGTGAAGTATCCCAAACACTTAATGTTAGAAGCTGTTTATACTCCCTAAAAAGTGGATCCTAGTTCCAAACCCTTTTAATGGAATATTCAAAGGAGATGACCTTCTATACACATTGGTACGAAGTCAAGGGCAGTACAGGAGCAGCAAAATGGAAAAACAATAAGCCATAATTCAGAACTTCAAAGACCCTAACATTAATCACCTAGAATCAGACCAGGAAATCTCTCCCCAAACTAAAATTCAAAGAACCTTCCTTAAGAGAGGGTGGCAAGATTATAAGAGCCTAAAGACAGGGAGGACCAACAATATGCAAGATAATCCACACAGGTCAGGGTTGTAGCAGCCACATTGAACTTTGCCTGAACTGCACAATTACTGACATGTCAACGATCTCCCAAAGTCTATCGGAGATCACAGGGGAGAAGGCTTCAGGCAGTAGAATCCTTAAAAGCAAGTATAAAACAGTCATAATAGAGTTCCCATGCTAGCGGGCAGCCCAAGAAGGAGCCCCAAGTTATGCCACTGAGTCCTGAACCCTTACTAGCTTAGAAGACTTACAGGGAGGGTCAGCATTCACATAAATGGATACTCTGAGTAATGAAAGGAAAAAAGTGGTAGGCACCTAGAGAGAAGGAAGAATGAAGGGAGGTGAGGAAGAGGAGGGAAGGGGGAGAGTCCAATGGGCTAATGATGGGGTAGGGGAAGGGAGAGGGAGAGGAGGTGGGAACCTATTGAGCTTGTGTGATTGGGCAAAAATAAAATGTGTAATAATAATGAAAAAGTAAGCATTAAGAAGTCACTGCATGTAGTGGAGTCTAAGGCACAATGGAGAGCACAGGGAATTACAGCTTTGGACTGTTGTCATTCACAAAATGGAAAATATACCAAGACACTGTACACAATGTGACTTCCCCAACTCAGCTGGAATACAGAGACTTATCCAATTCATCACTTTACTCAGGAGGCTATAAGTGTTGTTGCTATCAAGCCTGAGGTATCTTAATATGCATTGTACATACTTTTTTGTGTGTCTCATGGTCTGATGGTGAATTCACTCACTGTCTGCCGATCCTTTCCTGCCTACTGTGGTAGTCAGTATACCACAATTTCCCAAAATGTCCTCTCCAGTGCTTATATCCTGAAATATTTTCCTCTAGTAATTTCAGTTGAAGATATTTCATTAAGATCTTTGATATACTTTAGTATGGTCATAATGCAGAAATCAGTATGATTTTGTAAGAAAACTTCAATGATTACAAATGGAAGGGCATTCTACAAAATCCCTGAACTGTATGCTTCAAAAATCTCGAGGTTATTACAAGAATCCCGTGAACCTACCACATCCAAAAGGAGTGTGAAGAAATCTGACTATTTTTTTATTAATATTTATTTATTTTTCCCCAATCATACAAACTTAATAGACCCTGGTCTCCTACGTACTTCCTCCCCTCCACAGTCCCCCTTGCACCTCCCTCCGTTCCCCTTCCTTTCACCCCCATGCCTCCTCTTCTCCCATTGCCTCCCCCCTTCCTCCTCTCCCATCCCCTGGAGCATCCTTTTGTGTAAATGCCAAACTTCCCTCTGAGTCCTCCATTCTAGTGAGGTATAAGGACACAGTGGCATTGCCTAGAGAACTTTCTTGGGCTCCCCTTTAATATGGGAACACTATTATAACAGTTAATTCCTTCCTTCTAAAGATCCTAGTGTCTCTGATCCATGCTAGACTTTGGGGGTTCATTGACATGTCAGTCATTGCACAAGACATGCAAAATCCGACTATGGCTACTGTGGCCCTAACTTGTGTGGAGTATCTTGCATATTGTTGGTCCTCCCCATTTTTAGGCTCTTACAATCTTGCTGCCCCCTCTTCTGCAAGTTTTCTGAGATTTAGGATGGGAAGAGATTTGGATGATCTGGTTCCAGGTGATTAATGTAGGGTCTCTGGTGTTCTGAATTATGGTTTATTGTTGTCTTATTAATTTTGCTGTTCCTGCACCGTCCTTGGCTTCATCCTCATTGGTATTTGAGGATACATCCTAATGAAAAATAAAAAAGCCTGTTTAAATGAAATCTTACTATAAGAGGAGATTCAAAGGTAGATGGAATAGGAGTTGGAGACTTTGGTGAGAGGGAAGTCAGTCTCCCATTTGCAGGATGGTTACCATCTGTCTTCCAGTCTCTATTCCTCCCTGATTGATGAGATCAAACCCCCTCAGTTGCAAGTGACCAGGAAGGAAAGTGAGAGTGAGCTTAACCAGATGTCACCCTACTTACTTCCAATGTTTGATGGTGACCTATAGAAAAACCTGATGATCCATTGAGGAACCTTGGATGGAGTCTTACAGGAAAAAAATGAGTCTAGAGAAAGAATGGTCTGTGGGAGCTTGAGGTCTGTTCTTTGCAATTTCCTACACTCTAAAAATCATTCTAAAACTTTACCATGATGTTTCCCTATTGGAAATTTTGCAACATTTTCAATATCCTAGTCTTTAATGTTGAACTTCTAGTTTCTGCTTATGAACTCAAGTTGACATATTCCTTCAAATGAGATCTGAAAAAGTTCACAATTGCTCCATACAACAACCTTTGACTCTAAGTACAATAATTATCTCGCCTTGTCAGGAGGCAGGATCACAATCAACAAGAGCAGGTTAATTATTATTTTTTCTTTACTATAAATCTTACCTCCAATGACACATTAGAACCTTGACAGGTGGCTACAGCTGAAATCTAATCCTACAAGCAAAGTGCCTTTTTAACATGTCCGACTACATTTGGTTTGAAGGGATACCTTTTCCTGGTGTGGGTTTTGACTTAGAAATCTTGAGAGAAATTCCTGATAACTTTGTGGTGAAAGATGAAGACACTGTCATACTGACTTACCCCAAATCAGGTAAGAACTGTGCGTGACAGGTATCCTGAACTAACTGAGAGAAAGGACTGTGGCTTTGGTTTTCATTCACTCAGCTGATGGCTGCAATGCTCTAAGTTCCTGGAAGCTCACACTGGCACAGAGCATTGCCTATACCACTTCCACAGAGAAAGGGGTTTGGACAAACGTATGTGTTCAGAGATCATCTCAGGCATTTGGAGAACCAGCAACAGAAAATCCTAAACAGATACAGACATTGGTCTGTTTCAGTGTCAGGGGGAATGAGTGGAAAGAGTGAGCAGGGCATTATTATAGAAGAAATGCCATGGAAATGGAGGACAAAATAACAAATGTGAAAACAGATGAGAGATACAATCATCCTGGACAAAGACCAGGAAATTGAAATGATTTTGGAAAATGCAAGGAATGGAACAGACATGTGTCATGATGGGTCTTTGGGAGTGGGTTAGCTGGTAGACAGTCTGAAAACTGGGCAAATATTGTTAACAATATTTTAAGTGGAACAACAGTGAGAAGCCAAAGGCAATAGAAATTCAGCAAGAGGATTTTAGAAGATGTCTCAAAGACAGACGCTGCAGAAATATATGTTGGTACATGAGTACATGGGCATGGATGAAAATATATGTGATACAGATGGAGTAGATTTATACAGCCTAAAATGAAACTCACAAAAGGGTAAATGCTGGTTGATTTTACTAAATTATATAGCATAATCAAATTCATTAAAATGGTGATAACCCAAAAGGGGATGGAATATTAAATAGGAATGCATTTAATGAGTGTCAGATTTCCTTTTCATGTGATGAAAAAGTCGAAGATATTGGCTGGAAAAAAAATGCTAGCATACCACATGCTACAGAAGATTTGAGGGACAGTTAGAGTACCATGTTTCATGGCATGTCTATTTTATATAATATGGTTTTCACATGCATGAATAAATGATCATTACATTTTCGTCTCTCATAGGAACCAACTGGTTAGTCGAGATCATCTCCTTGATTCTGACCAAAGGAGATAAAGAATGGATTCAATCTGTGCCCATCTGGGAGCGCTCACCATGGCTAGACACTACTGAAGGATTTTCCTTATTAAATGAACGAAAGGGTCCACGAGTTTTCTGCTCCCATCTTCCCTTCCATCTCTTCCCCAAGTCGTTCTTCAGTTCTAAAGCAAAGGTCAGTGCATCAAAACTTACAAATTTTTGATCAAATGTTTGAACTTTACTATGCAAGGTCTTTCTGAATGTGTTCTTATTGTGCACCTCCTGGTGGGACCTGAGATGATCACGCACTAAGTGATGCTATTATATTTCTTTCATCAGATCATATTAGAGAACAGAGAACATAGACCTGACTATACTAGCAAGATTTTAGGGCAAAAGGAAAGGGTCAATATCTGAATCTTAGGAAAACACATACAAATCTTAGAATTCAAATCTGTGTTTATATATGTGTCTTGATAGGTACCGCATTCCCCTCCCTCCCTCTACCCCAAACTGGATACCCTTGATTCCTCCCCAGTTTTCCCCTTCTTTTCCCCTCTCCATCCCTTTCTCCCAGTGCATCCTTCACCCCCCCATTCCTGGAGCATCCTTTACTGTGCATGTCAAACTTCCCTCTGCATCCTCACTCTAATGAGGTGTAAGGATTCAGTAGCATTGCATAGAGTTCTTTTTTGTGTTCCCCTTTAGTATGGGAACACTATTGTGGCTGTTTATCCCTTGCCTCTAAGGATCCTAGTGCCTGTGATCCGTGCTAGCCTTTGGGGGGTCAATGATATGTTGGTAATTGCACAGGTCATGCAAAGTCCTATTATGACTAGTCCTATTATATGATTATTATGTGGAGTATCTTGCATAGCATTGCTCCTTCCCATCTTTAGGCTGGTATCAAAGAAAAGTTTTAAATTAAGTTTTTTTGATGATGATTTCTTATATGGCTACAATGTATTCTGATTACTTTTATCCCCCACACGCTCTTATCGCTTCACACCTCTGTGAGCTCTCCCTTCACCCTATAAGTCCTTTCATCACTTTTTTTCTTGTTTTGTTTTGGAACCCACTGAGTATGACCATGCCTGTCTGTGTGTCCAATGGGTCAGAGCCTGGGAAGGTCACCTGTAGGTACACAATTCAAGACAGGACTCCCTCTATCCCAGAATTGACCAATACCCATTAATTCAAGCAGTTAAGGCTAAGTTCTGTTAAGCTTTTATCCCATTTTGTGCCTGACACTTCTGAGCCTAGATCCAGTACAGGCCACCTGAAGCTGTTGTGAGTTCATTATTGTAATATCTGGTCATGCACAGAAGGTGCATTTATATCTTTTCTCCCTGTGTTCCAGTGCTTACATACATTCCAGAACTCCTTCTGGAATATTCCTAGAATATCAGACTCTGCATAAATGTCCTGTTTAAGACTGAGCATTTAGCCATCGTGTATTCCTAGCATCTTGAATAGCCATCAGTATCTGAATTAAAGAGATACTGCTCTGATTAAGGCTGAAAGTTTTTGTCTATGGACATAAACATATTATATAAAAGGTGGTTTGAGGGTATACTGTTATAATTTTATATACAGGTGTCAACTTTGCAAATTTACACTTGAATTCTTAAGAATTGATAGTTGAACTGAGCCCTGGGCAATTCTATCAGAGATTGTCTGATTGATAGACAGGGTTTAGTCCTTAGTGGATGAGACTAGGCTACACATGTTCTCTGGGAAATGAAGACTGCTCCTCTCTGTGTAGACCTGTGAAGATGCTGTGGCCAGTTCCCTCGGCTGCTGATATTGGTATGAGCTTCCATGACAAGCTGCACAAGGAATAGTAACTAAGAATCATAACCAAATAAACAGCTATTTCCCGGCTACATTAATGAATATAGCAGAAAAATAAGTTGGAACAAACCACTTTCTCCCCAGTATTGTTTGGGTCCTGTATTCATTTAGCAATGGAAAGATGAAACTAATACACCTGTGGAGTGGGTCTCAAATCCAGAGAGTGGTTGTTTACTGTAGTAGCCATAGTGCCACTACTGCCCAACCGGGGTCACAATCTGGCCTGGATGGTTGAAGTTCTGACATCAGAATTGAGTATGGCCATTGATTTCTCTCTTCTAGCAGCATGCATAGCAAGCACTTTCTTGCACTACAAAACCAAGTCAGCAGAGAAGAAAAATCAAGCGTAGATCCAGAATTATTTCTATATCTATCTTACAATGAAGGTATGTGTTGTGTTCAACCATGGAGTCTTATCATCTATTTCTACTGGGTAACCAAGAGAATAGCAGAAGTTTGGATTGTGGCAAAGTCCACTGGTGCCTCTTGTCCAAGGGTTTATATGGAAAATGCTACTTTGGGCAGTGGGGCACTAGCTTAAAGACACATGTCTTTTAGAAGTAACATTATCCAGCCTTTAAGGATATTGCTCTTCACATTGTCAGAAAATATTGTTTTTAACTTGGCCAAAAGATAATAGATTTTCAGGGTTCAAGGAAATGCCACTGGGTCCTTGTATGTCATCAGAGAGGAGGACCCAGAGGAGAGTCAGGCATACACAATAAAGGACTCTCTGGGAATTGGGGGGGAGACACTGGGGGATGGGGAGGGAGGGGAGAGGAGCAAGGGGTTCGGGTGGAGGAGGAGGGAGTGAGGGAACTGGTCTACCTATTAAGTTTGTATGAACGGAAATAATAAAAAAATGTATAAAAAAAAAGAATAGCACCAGCAAAAAAAAAAAAAAAGATAATAGGTTTTCATAAGACAATTTTATATATCCTTCAATTTATACATCTATGTCACTCTGCCCTTTTTTACTTTTCTGCCACTACCATATGGTTTTAGGTTTTACCCGTATCCTATGGTCAATTTGTAGTGTCTCTTTTTCCACAGGTATTCCAAGTTAAGTACATTAATCTAGAGATTCATAGGCAGAATTCACAAATAAATGAAAATATGCACTCTTTTTCATTGTGAACCTGGGCTATCTCAGTATATTTTTCCCATTTTCATTCATTTATCTGAAAATTTTATAACTTCGTTCTCAATACATAATTCAGCTGTGTCTGCTTAGCATATTTTTATTATCCATTCTTCACCTGATGGACATCCAGGCGAATTCTATTTCCTAGCTGTTGTGAATAGTTGTGAATACTCCCAAAATGAGAAACATTACTGTTCAAGTGTCTCTGTAGTAGGATACAGAGTCCTTGAATCTATGTCCAGGAGTGGTATACCTCTTCCATATGGTAGTTTTATTTCTAGTTAATTTTCAAAAATTCCCAGACTTATTTTGAAATTGCTGCACTCGTTTACTCTCCCCTGAAAGTGGATGTTTTCTTTTTTTATATACTTTAGTTTTTGCAGGTGTGTTCCTGTGTGTGTGTGTGTGTGTGTGTGTGTGTGTGTGTGTGTGTGTGAGCAAAATGTGTGCCTTTGGAAGTCCAAGGGTGTTTTTTGAGAATCATCCTGGAAACATCCTCTTTCTATGCCTTCCAGGACCACAAATATAGGCCTCTGTTATTTCTGCCTGGCTTTTTTACATGGGATACAGAATCTGAACTCAGGACTTTCTACTTGCAAGGCAAAGTTTACCTCCTGAACTACCTTTACAGCCCAGTGTTTCCTTTTCCCACAAACATTATTAGATATGATTCACTGCCTTAAGGATGGCCATTCTGATGGGTCAGTCAGAATCTTAAAGTAATTTTAGATGAAACTTCTCTGCTGGCTGAGGATGATGAAAATATTTTAAAGTGACCCATTTGTATCTCTTCTTTTCAGAACTCTCTGTTCAGTTTGATAAGCTATAGTAAGTCTCTCTCTCTCTCTCTCTCTCTCTCTCTCTCTCTCTCTTTCTGTGTGTGTGTGTGTGTGTGTGCGCACGCGCGTGAGTGTGTGTAGAAGAGGGCACTTGAGTGTGTGTGCCTGTGGAGGTCCAGGGCTGACACTGGGGAACGTGTTGGATTGCTCTACATCCTTATTGTTTTGCTCTGGGGCTTCCCAGGTTCTACCTTCCGGGGCTAGAATTGCAGGCCATTGCTATTTCTGACCAACATTTTTACATGAAATCTGGAGATCTGAATTCAGGTCGTACTGCTTGTGAGTTAAATACTTTCACCCCTGTTGCAGTCTGCCTGCATGGCTGCTGATAAATGACCATCAAATGGCTTAAGGGAACAAGGGTTTATTCTCTCTTATAAGCACTAGTTACAGTTCTCAGTCCAGATTGACAGGAGAGCCCACACCAAGACCAGAGCTGAGGGAACTGGCCATACCATCACCACATAATAGCAGGTCTGGCCAAGTGAACAATAGGATGCCACATTCCTCAACCAGCTCTCAGTATTTTATTCACCTGTTTAGGGATTAATCCAATCCACCATATGCTAGGCCTTCCCCATCAGCTAGACAATCTCTTGAGATTTGCTCTGGGCCTAATCCAACCACTAATTCTCCACAAATGTGCCCAAAGCTCATACCCTCAACCATAAAGTACCTGTGTCTAATTATGACACCCCTGAACCATCTCCTCAGCTCCAGAGAATTATTCTTCATGCAATAAATACCACCCATAAGGTAGATCAAATCACCCAAGAGAAAACTGTGACTAAAAGAAGGATTGTGTTCAAATATCATTGCCTACATCCTATGAAGCTGTTCCAGAGACATCACTGGTTTTGGAAACTCTGTGTCCATGGTGTCTAGCTCTCTGTTGATATCAGCAGTCTCTCTAGTCTCTTGTGAGGCTTCCAGATCTTCAAGAGTAGGACCAGGAGTATCTAGGTATTAGCTTACCACAGATCATTTCTAGCAACACGCTTTCCTGCAGATGTCTTTAACATCATGGGATTTAAAAATGTGTAAACAACAATGGGAAGTTTAGAATATGTCTCCTCTTGTGTAAAACTATTGTGCATTTCCCAGTGAACCAATTTATATGTGTCGTATTGGTTTGGCAAACTCTTAACTGATTCTAAAGACAGATGAAGTCTACAAGGTCACAGAGAGTTGATGAACAATATAAAGTTCTTAAATGAATGTGTACACTCCTCTTAAACACTACATCGATGAATAAGACAAATGCGCACAGCACAATAGTTATATCTAGACCTGTCTATAATGTTTCTTCTCCTTATGGAGTTCTCCAGGGCCCTTCCTAAACAAGCAAAACAGTGAGGCAAACATGCCCTTTATTTATTTATGGATTTCTTTTGCTCATCCTTGAATGTGGAGATTGGATATGTGCCTTCTTCCTTGAGTCAAAGACCCATTATATTTTTGTATATTGAGGTGTGTATGGAAGATTGTATATTGTTTACATTAATAGCCTAGAATAATTTCTTTATTTATCTTCTAAGTTATCTTGAAATATAGCACCCAATTACAGATATAAGTCATTTTTATTGTATGTAATTCCTGATGCTTTTGTATGAATATATGTATTTTTGCATGTGGTTCAATGCATATGTGTGTGCAGGCATATGTACAAGAGTGTACTTGAGTCTGTTTGTGAAAGCACAAAAGCAACATAAAGAATCATCCTGAATTATTATTTTACGTTAATGTTTTACTCTGGGGTTTCCCAGCCTCTGCCTGCAAGGTCCAGAATTACATGCCAAACGCCTATCCACCTGACATTTTTTTCAGTGGGATCTGAGGATCCAAAGTCAGGTCATTTTGCTTTGTAGGCAAAGAAATTAACCACTGATCCATCTCCCAACCCTCAAACTCACTTTTCAATGTATAACATTTTAAGGCTTTATAAAAGATATTGTGTCATTATCACACCCTATTACCTAATCTCAATCCCCTTTTCCCATCCTTTACAATAAGCATGTGTATCTTATTAAGTCCCATTTGGGGCTTAATGATAATGATATATATGTATCTGGGCACTTGTAAGAGCAAGGACATCATGCCAGTGAGCATACCATTGTGGAGAGTAACTCCCTCATCCAGCATTAATCTTCAAAGCTCATCTTTTAGCCAGCACATGTCTATCTACTAAACTTGTTCTATAATTTCACATGTATACCTAATGTGTATAGATTACCAACCCCATCCTCACCTCTTCTACTGTTCTTCTTTATCATTCTTTTTCTCTATAAAGTTTGCTCACATTCTCTTTTTGTATTTGAGGCAGCATCTTATGTAGCCTAGCACATCCTTGAATTCTTATATAGACACTGATGAACTTAAACCCCTGATTCTCCTGAATCCATCTCCTGCTGGGAATTCAGATGCACACTACCATGTACAATTCTCTATATCCCCTTTTAAAACTTCCTAGCAACTTCATATATTGAGAACAATAATATAT
The DNA here is from genome assembly GCA_023101885.1 of Typhlomys cinereus. NCBI lineage: Eukaryota > Metazoa > Chordata > Mammalia > Rodentia > Platacanthomyidae > Typhlomys > Typhlomys cinereus. The sequence goes on from JALPQD010000118.1 coordinate 5,703,686, forward strand.
TAGGAAATAGAGATAAAGTATTTTTCTTCCACTGTTATATTCCTGGTTCAATGACCAATTCATGGAAACTGTCAAATGTGCAATTGATTACTGAATTCTGAAACCAACACATTTAATATCCATTGATAATTAAGTAGCATTGTATGTAACTTAATGAAAAATGTGAGAAATGACCTTACCGCTTTTTAATTTGCTTGTTTTTCCATTGAAGGTGATCTATGTCATAAGAAATCCCAGAGATATTCTTGTGTCTGGTTATTTTTTCTGGCATAAGACAGACCTTGTTAAGAATCCAAGGTCTTTTGAAGAATACTTTGAATGGTTCCTCAAAGGAGATGGTAAGTGTGCTGTTTAACATAGGTGCTGGGGAGCGCTTACATATTTCTTTTATATTTATTAATATTTTTATTTTTAACACAGTGTTCAATGTAGACCTTGCCAAACTTGAAGCCTTTCTGTAGCTGAGAGTAATCTTGAGTTCCTGATACTTCTGCCTCCACCTCTTCAGGGCTAGGATGTCAGGTACCCAGTACCATGCTCAGATTTTGTGGTGTCTGTAATCAAATTTACATGTTCATGCATGATACTCAAGCACTATCAACTTAACCAAACTTCCATCTGCCCCTTCAATGTATTTTAAAGTCTTCAGTTGACTCTATGTTCTCTCTCTACAATCTATCGTCCTGTGCATCCAAGACTCCTTTACAATGGAACCCAACCCTGCCATCTGCTTACTTTCCTGCTCAGACACAGAGTTGCACCCTAGATTTGACTTGCCCTACAATCCATGACCTTGACTATATTCAGAATGTCTAGGATTTCAATCTTTGATGTGTCCCAAAATCCACAATCCTGGCTGTATTCGAAGTTTCTAGAATTTCCAGAACAAACCAAGATATTTATATTCTATTTCAATGCTGCTTATTGGTGGTTATATTGAAACTCTTCATTATCTGATCATACAAAAGCATGACTTTCTATCACTGTGCTGAAGATGTATCTTTCAAAAAAAACCCTAGGGGTCGGAGAGATGACTTGGAGTGAACCCTCTGCTTTAAAAACAGAAGGATTGAGTTGAGATCTCAGATCTCATGTAAAAACTCTGGGCAGAAATGGCAGCAGCCTCTACTTCCAGTCCTGGAAAGTATAGCCTGGGAAACACAAGAGCAGCACAAATATGACATAGAAGCCATCCAGGACGATTTCCAAAATCATCTTTTGGACTCTATGGATAAACTGTGCCCTCTGATACACACACATGCACACACACACACACACACACACACACACACACACACACACACAGCAACAACTTCTTAATGAACTTTTTAATTATGCATAATGATGACTTTAATTATGACATTGTGATTTTTAATTTAACTTGATGATTAAAAGTTATTTCAAAAAATCCTGTCATGGAATGGAGAAATGACTTAGTGGTTACAACTCTACTTTGCAAGAAGGAGTTCCTTCTGAGTTTAGAGCCTAGATCCCACCAGGCAGAAATTGAGGCAGCTTACACTTCCAGATTAGGTGGACAGACCCTGGGAAATTTCACACATGAAACAAAGGAGGTAAAAACATTCTAGGTAGGTTTCCAAAGTCATGATTTAGCTCCATATGGACACAAAACCTCCCTCCAAAAAAACACACAGTAAATGACATTCTTTAAATATCATGTCATAAAAACTTAATCAAAGTTAATACTCATTGTATTTTACCCTATTGACGACTTAATAGTTCACATTTCCTATCAATGAAAATGTTCCATGATGGAAAGCATTGCAAATTTGCACTGCTACATATACATTGTGTCAGTGCTTATCTATATAAGCCAGTAACAGTATTTATCTATATAATCAGAAAGCTCATAGAAGTCCTTCCTTTTTGCTTTAATTTCTGATCTCTTGAGCATTGTGCCCAGCAAATGCATGCAATCATCTCTTGTACTGTGGGTTTGTCCCATTATTACCATGGTGTCTTCAAGTGAATTCCAAAGTTTATTTACCTAAAATCTTCTGTTTCTCTGCCACTTCTCTGTGGATTTCATATTTCATGGTCAGTTCAGGTGCAAGTTGACATAACCTGCATGATATGGACACCTTCCTATTGTGGAAGGCAAGAAATTGAGGTAGAAATAAATATCTGTCCTAATAAGGACTCAATGCTCAATCTGCATCCAGAGTAATATCTCCACACTCCAAGAATTCATCTTATGGGAAGAACTCAGCATACAGAGTTCATCAGAGTTCACTGAAAACAAAAGCTTATGGAAAAATCTTTATTGTGATAGTTCAACAACACCTAGATCTACTCAAAGTATAGAACAGCATAACAAACTGACCCAGTTGGTACTCTGAAGCAAACAAAGGTAGATAGGAAGATATCTATCAGTTCTTCCCCATCATTCTGGGATAGGGAAAACATTCCTCTCCTCAAGGCCCTGTTCCCAGAATCCTGGTGCTGGAATACTGGCATCCCCTCTTTCAATCCTTTGCATTGAAAGGATATTAGAAAAGATATTAGAGAAGTCCATTAAAACTTAATCGTCCTTAAAAATGGGAGGAATTTTTGCATTAATAAAGATAAACTCACACAAGAGAGAGAATTTAATATGACTTTTTTAGAGCCAAGGGTCTGTTGGCTAAGGGAACCATGATATAGCATGAAGGTGGGAGAGCATTAGAACAGAGGAGATAGCTTAAAGTCAAAGAAGACAGGGAAAGAGTCGCCAAGGACAGCATCAGTACAAATCTGTGGAAAGTGCCTAGAGTAGGGAGAAATCTTCAGAGTCTTTAGAATGATGGAGGGTTCTGCTTTTCACAGTTTCAGGATTGCTAAGGGTTGCCAGGGCCAGAGAGCAATAAGGATGGTGAGTGAAAGAATGTTAGATACAAGGAAGTGTTCTCCCAAGGCCATCATGGTGAGGATGTTTTATATTTAGGACATGTGGTTGATTCTAGGAATTTTTACAATGCAAAGTGAATAAGGCTTTGTATAATGGGTTAGCTATGAATGATACTTACCAAGTTTAAGGTCAGCCTAGACTCCATGAGTCCCTGTTCCTTCCAAACACTCCACCCCAAAAAGGAAATTCCTTTTCACCACTTCCATAACCATTTCATGAACTTAAAATTGGTATCCTCATTTAAATGCTTTGGACTCTTTTTTATTTTATGTGAGAGGAGGGAGCAGCCATCTCATACATCCTGAAATGGTCATGAACTCACAATCCACCCAAGAATATCCTTAAACTCTGTTCCTCCTACATCTAGCTTCTGAATGTTGGCATTACAGATCTGTGCTGCTGTATGTGATGTGAACTTTGGCTCTTCTAAACTACTTATAACTCTCTATCATATATTTTACAACCTGCTTACTCTTTCCAACATTTCTGTAGATCATTTAATTTCAGCATTATTCCCAGTGGGCTTAACGAAGCTGAATCTTTGGATCTCTCTCTCTCCTAACTTACCATAAGCTAGTAGTTCATATAAGAGGTGGCAATATAAACTAGTGATAAAGAAGGCCAAGCTATCAAACTTGAGCACCACTGAACACTAGAGTATGTATACTACTAGGGATAGAACAAACCATACCTGGCACTTGGAAATGGACACGGAGCTTTGGGTTCAAAAACAGTGTTATATACTGGCTGATTCCAATTATCATGGTCAGAGGCATTGTTATCTAGGTGAAGATTTGAGAGATTATAAAACTTTTAAGAGATGGGGGTCTAGTGTGACAGTTAAAGTGACTCTCCAGAAGGATTATAACAATGGTTGAAGTCTGGACAGGACCAAGCTCTCTGTCTGTCTGTTTTATTAGTGCTTCCACCAGTTCATGTTCCCATAGACTGTGGAAGGCAAAGAGATTCAGTAACTGTGACAATATGTGAGAGCCCACAGGGAGACCTATTAAAAGAGAAAACCTGACATGAGGGAGAAACATAAGAAATACAGGTTTATTAGAGCTGAAGACTTAGTGCCAGGGAAACCATAGTTTTGTCCTTAAGATGGGAAAGCACTGGAACAGAAATAGAGTTAAAGTTGGCAAGGATAGGAAAAGAGCTGCCACTGCCATGGATACCTCAGTAGAAGGAAGTCTGATGGTCCCCAGGATAGAGAGAAAGAGATAGAAAATTTCATGCTTCTAAGTTTTCAAGTAGTTGCTGTGGAGTAGCTAGGAAAGTAGGGCAGCAGGGACAGGGAGTGAAACACTATCAGTGATTTAGAAGGTGTGGTTTGCTTAGTTACTTTACATTTAACCAAGGGTGGAAGAGGCATTACAAAATGAGAAGGCTGTGGCTGTCATTACAATCTGCTTTAAAGTATATCCTCAGGAATGATGATATGAGGAGATGAGTATGTTAATAAACTTCATTTCTATGAGCTTACTATTGTATATATATATACGTATATATATGTATGTCTGGGCCCACGAACCAGCACGAATCCAAACCTAAAACGCAAGAAACTGAAGTGAGAGCGGTAGGAATTAAAAGTTTCAGGCTTCCAACTTTATTGTAACATACATGGGTTTTATAATCAAGGAGCAGGGCCGAATTCTTTACAGGATTATGTAAAGCGCCTACATTTTGGTTACATCCACTTGTTGTGGGACCAGACATGTCACCAGGTATGCTAAACAGGCATGGTGCCTCATTGCTAAAAGAGAAAGGAATGTATGCCTCAAAACAGAGTTACTTGATCCTTGCATAAGCATATCTCAAATAAGCAGGATAGAACTGTTGGGGGAAGAACAGCCCAGCCAGTTTCTAAGAGAAACAACAGCAATCCAAACAACCTGGAAGTTCTCTACTCCCAAAGGGGGGAGTTAGGCCTGCCATTGTCTTGCAGACAAGAGGCAAACTCAACCCCCCAAGAGAGGAGTCACTCAGCAGCCCATTCAGTTGCTAATGTATCATCCAGAGAGCAGGCTTTGGGCCTAACAACCCACACATATATATATACATTGAAATATATATATATTTTAAGCTCAGCAAATGTAGAAATACTTATTAGTTGATCATAACTAGTAAAGGTAGCTGCAAATACTTAGAAACTGAAAATTATGGAGAAGATGCTTCCTGATGTTTGCATTCTACACATTTTCCACCTCCCATTCTCCCCACAGTACCATATGGATCATGGTTTGAGCACACCCGTGGCTGGATGTCCATGAGGAACAGGGAGAACTTCCACTTGCTGAGTTATGAAGAGCTGAAAAAGGTAACTGTCATCCTTGTCGTCACCATGATCCTCACTCCATCTAATGTCCCTCCTTTCCACTATTTCACATTCCTGGATAGAGTATAGCCTCATGAAAATCACAATATGGTCCATTTGGTCTTCATCAAACTACATCTTCATTGCCTTTTTACATTTTTTATTTCAGAGAGAGAGAAAGACAGAGAGAGAGAGAAAGAGACAGAGAGAGAAACACACACACAAAGGGACAGAAAGAGAAAATGCATGCCATAGCACATGGGTAGAAATCAGACCAACCTAATCTCTCCACATAATACGGCACAGAAGAGGAGGCAGTGAGATTGTTAGAACATAAAGAATGGAAGGTTCATATTGGACACAGCATTCCACTCAAGGCAGAACTGCTACATCCGGAAAAAAATTACAGTGAGACTTGCACTTACTATAATTACAGCATGCCTCCATAGACTAACCAGGAACTCAAAAACATTTTCAAAAGTCAGTTCTTTCCTTCTACCTTTTGGGTTTCTAGGTGAGTGAATTCAGGTCATCAGGTTTGTGAGCAGACACCTTATCCGTTGTGCTACACACCAGCCCCTGAATCAGCTTATGATCAAGGTTCTTTCTTGTCCTTCACATCTTTTTATTTCAGTGAACTTCATTCTGAGGCAGAGTATAATGGCTTTTGCTTACACCGCAGCTTATTAAGGAATACTATAGAAGCTACTGGTTGGAGAAATCATCACAGAACCCATCAATGCATGATCTGTAAGTTCAAAAACAGGTGCCCACCAGTATAATAGTGTCATGAGAATGAATGAGGCAAGAGACAGATATGTGATTGAAGTTAAGGCCCACTTGTTAGAATGGAGCACATTCCTTTTATTGTAATATAGAACAAGAACCTAAAAAAGAGAAGGAAATAGATCAATAGGAAAAAGCAGATAATGAACCACAGATAGGAAGACAGTACATCAAACTGGTCTGTAAATAGCTGGTACTACACTGGTAGATAGGAAGAATACTTACCATTCAGCCTAGAACAACAGCCTACAACAGAGGTAGATGATCTCAGTACCCTAACAGGATGCAGCCTAGGGCAGTAGAAGAGCAGAGAAGTGAACAATAAAGGCCAGCCATAATGCAGAGTGCCAGCAACTCAACCAGGCTCACCCAGAATCAGACCAACCTCATCTCTCCACATAATACGGCACAGAAGAGGAGGCAGTGAGATCGTAAGAACATAAAGAATGGAAGGTTCATATTGGACACAGCATTCCACTCAAGGCAGAACTGCTACATCTGGAAAAAAAATTACAATGAGACTTGCACTTACTATAATTACAGCATGCCTCCATAGACTAACCAGGAACTCAAGAAAAATAAGAACATACAGTGGAAACCTTGGAGACCAAAACTGGATGAGTGAAGGGAAATGCCCCTTATTAGAAAGAAGAAAGTGGGGCTGGAGAGGTGGCTCAGGAGTTAAGCCTCTGCCTTGCAGACGGAAGGTCCTGAGTTTGGATCCTAGACCCCATGTATAGACGCCGGGCAGAAGCAGGGGCAGCCTGCGTTTCTGGTCCTGGTAGGGCGGAGCCTGTGAATCCCGGGGCAGAGTAAACAAGGAGGAGGTGGAGGCGTCCATGGTGGTTCCCGAATTCGTCCGTGGTTCTACACACACACACACACAATTGAATAAATAAAATTTTTTTAAAAGTCTTAAAAAAAAGAAAGAAAAAAGTATAATGTGAAGCAGGAGGGGCCATAGGATTGGATAGAAAAGTGAAAATCATGTAAATACTCATCTATAATCCTCTCATTCCATACTTGTGTACAGGAGAATCACAAGTTAAAGATATTCTCAGAATACAGGCTGGAATACAAGCAATTTGGTTTTCCAGAGAGGCCTGAAACCCGAAAAGTGTACATAAGCCAGAGAGATGCAAACTGCCCACAGAAGCATACAAGCAGGAGGGTAGGATAGAGAGATAGTGATTGATAAAGGAATCAAAGAGAGGGACCATGGACGCAAGCAGGGATAAGTAATCAATATGCTTGTAAATGTAGAAAAATAAAAAGAAAATAAAAAATATAAAATAAATTCTTTATATAAGAAACACAATGTGGGAATAGAGAGATAGCTCAGTGATTAAGCCTCTGCCTTGAAAGCAGAAAGTCCTGAGTTTGGATCACAGATCACACTTAAAAACACCAGGAAGAAATGAAGAGAACTTGCACTGGAAGTCCTGAAGACCTAGGAAACTCCAGAGCAAACAAAGAGGATGCAACACAAAGCAGGGTGATTACTCAAGTTACCTTGGGCATATACCACACACACACACACACACACACACACACACACACACACACACACAAACAAGGAGAGAGAAAAAGAGAGAGAGAGGAAAAAGAGAGAGAGACACACACAGAAAAGGAAAGAAAAAGAAACAGTGCTGCAAACACCAAAATGAGGACAGAAGGAACAGTGCCATTGCACAGATGTGTCCCACTCTGTAGTGTCTCCACTTAATTGACAGAACAGGAGTGAAGGCATGAAGTCAGTCTATGAATACAGTGAGAGGTCATGTACTCCAGTGACAGGAAATGATCTGAGTCCTGTTCCCAACCGGACAAGTGGGCACAGGGAAGTCTTGGGAAAATCAACTAGTGTTCATTGGCAACTTCGATGACTATGATTAAATTGAATTACTTGGTCAGTTGAAAAAATTTAGCAGGTAATATTTGAAATGTTCCCAATATAAATTATGACATATGGCTGAGTGGACAGACTTATCAGTACCCTGATCACTGCATGTTTTGCATGCACTGACATACTACATTGAATTTTACAGACTGATTAAAAAGAAGAAAGTATGATGTGGAGCAGGAGGGGCCATAGGATTGGATAGAAAAGTGAAAAACATGTAAATACTCACCTGTAATCCTCTCATTCCATACTTGCATACAGGAGAATCACAGGTTAAAGAAATTCTCATGTACAGGGTGATTTTTAAGTCAGCCTGAGCTACATGAGACCCTGTCTCAGCTAGTGCCTCTGTCCATCCCTCCCCACTCTGAATCCCAACTGTGTTGTTAATGTCTGAAGCTCAGTAGCCCTGCAGAGTCACAGTGTGCGTGTAGCTCCCATCTTCTCCTCTCTGCCTGCTTCTCTCTCTTCCATCCAAACTGACCCTTCCTTTCTCTTCTATTGTGCTATTCCTTTCTTCAAACTACCCCCATTCTCTAATCTTCCCTCCACAGTTCTCCTTTCTCACAGTTATCTCATTGCCTTCTTTTTCCCATACTCATAACTGTTTCTTCTTTTTTTTAGGACACACGAAGGACTGTAGAGAACATCAGTCAATTCCTGGGAAAGAGCTGGATTTAGTCCTCAAGAATAGCACCTTCCAAGTCATGAGTGAAAACAAGATGTCCAATTTCAGCATCGTTCCTGAAGAAACTGTTAATGGTGCTTTAAAACTCATGCGGAAAGGTAAAAAGAAATATTCTAATGTAAAATGTGTAGTACTCATGGAGGTTTTCCTGATACTGATGAAACTCGAAGGATTGAGGTGTTGGATGTGTCAGCAGTAATTGTTCAACATTAAAAGAGCTTCACATAAAATTGTAACATGTTCATTGTACATATTCTTTAATATAGCTGACAGGTAGTTGGAGAGGAGCATGGGTTTGGAGATTGTTTGAGCTGCCTGATTGGTAAGTTGCAAAAGAGAATTACCTGGATACATGGATATGTAAAGAAATCACAGAAGTAGAATAAGGAGAGAGAGATTTTCTTCCTAGCATGTAGTGAAAGATTAATCATGGTTATACTTCAAGATTCAACTTGGATAAGAATATCTAATGTGTGGAGGTTAAGATGCAGTAGGGATGGGAAATTATGGAAGAAACACATGAATAGCCTCCAAAGACAGGCTTGATTGCAACAGTCAAGAAGACAAAGTACTAGGACTAAGATGAATATTCTGGGGTCTTCAGGATGAATGGAATGTGCCTACCTACACTTTGAAATTCTTTAGGCATGAGTACTCTTTTACCTGTAGCCAAGTGGGTTAAGATCAAAGGTGACACCATTAAGTTAATAATAAATGTGAGACTGACCTTGGATGTCTGTAAAGTACTATTGAAAAATGTGCTCTTCTGTGAGCTACTCATGTGAAAGAATAGTTTGTTATTTATGTAGGCCATGCAACACCTAGTTGGAGATGCCAGTTTGACCTGAATCTTGGCTAGAATTTTTTGCAATTCTATGAAAAATAAGCAGTTAAGGCAAACCCTGAGCCGCATGGTGTGACACATTCTAATTGATGAGAGAGGAGGCAGTCCATGCTGAATGGGACCATTCCCTGTATGGGTAAGAAAGATGGAAGGAACTGTCTTAGTATTTTAGCATACAGCCATACTGGCAAGTAGAAATTATGCTTCTTTCTCAGATCTTTCTATGGCTGTGTGGCAGCTAGTTCACTTAGTTGCTGTTATTGGGATAAACTCTCCTGTGATTTTGTTTCATATAGAACAGAATATCAAAAACTCAAATAAACACCATGTCTGCCTAAGTGGCATTGGCCACATGTTTGTATCAACAATAGAAGAGAAACTGGATTATAGGAACAGTGATTCATGGAGAATTATGCAATCATTATCATTTCTTTAGTTAATTTATTCAAGTAGTTAAAATTAACTTCTACGACAATAAAACAACATGATGTAAATAATAATTTCACTTCTAATGTAAAAATTATTGGCTTCAGATCCATATCCATTCCTACTGTGCTGAGCAACCTCCCCAGAAATAGTCCCCCCCACACCCTTCTATAAATACCTTGCTCATTCTCTCAAGATCTTTTCAGCAATTACCTATTGACAATGTATGACACTTTTTGAGACACTAAAAGTGTAACAATTTAAGAGCATGTGTTGATTTTCTAATATATTAAAAACATATTTCATCCCTTCAAACAAAAGGCAATTACATGGAGTATATGAAATGGTATTGCCATGAAAGACAAAACAAAAAGTATGTGATTGTTCAGTTCTAAGTACTGTGCTGAAAGAGAACTGCACTTAGTGTTGGAATACAGATAAGGAGATATATGAACCATCTGGCCACATGGCAGATGTCAGCACTATTGGGCAAAGAATTATGCTATGTGTGGAACAAACAGAGGAATCAATATGAAAAACTTGTGCTTCTGAGGCCCAAATTGGAGAACTCTTGTAATGGAGAACTGAGAGCAATACATTTTCATAAAGGATGAAACCAGAAAGGACCCAGCACAGACCTAGCTGAGCACATACAACATATTAGCACTGTGGCTGAGGGAAACTGGAAGTCCCTGGAGATTCAGAGGTGAAAAATTTTATAGTAAAACTGCAGAGAGAAGAGAGCAAATTAAAATCAATTATGATTATGGATATTAGAAGTATTATTGGTTGTACATGTCATAAAAATACAGTGGTTAGAAGTAGCTAGAATCCAGATGCATAAGAACACAGAAACAGTTACTGTAAGATTGTGTACCTGATGGGAGAGAAGGCAAATTAGGAGATCATTTATCTCCAAGGAAGTAGAAGTGCACGTGGGTATGATATCAATGAGGAGGAAGGATTATCCAAGGATGCAACTGCATCAGGCACTTGACTTGTCCGTGTCAAGGACCTGGTAAGAACATGTGCTAGAAAAAAAGGTGAGATGTAAGGATCAATTGACAAATCCTGTATGTACTTCATGTTTTCCAGGCACAACAGGGGACTGGAAAAATCACTTCACTGCTACTCAAGCTGAAGCCTTCGATAAAGCATTCCAGGAGAAGATGGCAGGTTTCCCTCCTGGGCTGTTCCCCTGAGAATAAGGTCCCCAACAAGCCTGAATACAGTATGGGTACTCTTATTTGTTTTCCTATCTCTAAACATGTGCAATACTGGTTGTGGTCACAGAATGAAAGGCACTGTTTAATCCTCCATTCCTCGCTTCTTTTAATACCAGTGTGTTACACATTGTCAGCATAAACCTATTTACCTAATTTCATTCTGTCCTTAAAAAAACTTTGGCAATATATATTTTAATTTTAAGTATACAAAATGCAAAGGAATAATACAAGTATCACCTAAAGTTTTGTCAATATTTTAAACATGGACAAAATCTAGAAATAAATATGACTCCTTTCCATGCCACCATCTTTATGTTTTTTCAGATTATTAAACATCTTAAGGTAGGGCTTAGGGGTAAGACTCCTGCCTCACAAGCCAAAGGACCTGAGTTTGCATACCTAGTCCCACATAAAAATGGCCAGGCAGAAATAGCAGTGGCCTAAAGTTCCAACCCTGATGGACAGAGCCTGGAATATTCCAGAGGGAAGCAAAAAAGAGGTAAGAAGTAATCCAGGATGACTCGTGGAGTCACCTTTGGTCCACTACAGTAGCACAAAGTTAGCTCTGAAACACACACACACACACACACACACACACACAAACATACTTGCCAAAAAAAAAAAAAAAAAACTGAAGGGAAATAAGGAATTTTATCCCAGTTAACAATTCCTGGTTACAATCCATCACAGCAGGAAATTGGCCATGGCATAGCAAATTCAAGAGTAGAGAGAACCAATGCAGGTCAGTCAACCCTTACAGTTTCCTTCTTTATAAACACAATCTGATCAGGAAATGATTCCACTCAGTATGGGCTGGATCATTCTACATCAATTATGCATTCAAGACAATCCTACAGGCTTTCTCAGAAGCCTGATGTAACCAGATAATTTTTCATAATTTAGTCAAGGGCCATCTTCAAAGTCTCTAGTTGACATATAAAAGGAACTGTCAAATCTAGCCATCAAAGAAAAGCAAATTTTAAGTTCTTTGGAATTCCATCCTACCCCAGGCAGAATGAGTAGCAATAAGAAATCAAATGAGGGCTGCAGATATGATCTAGGGGTTAGTCCTTTGCCTGGCAAGCAAAAGAACCCAAGGTTGGATCTGAAAACCCGCATAAAATCACAGAGAAGCAAAGAAGGGTCTCTGCCACAAGGGCCTGAATCCCCATGAGAACAGGTAATATAGAGGGAACCCCAGGATCCACAGAACCAAAGGACAGGAGAATAGGAGAAGTAGACTAGGACCTTCATTTCCAGTCCTAGAAGGTGGAATCTGGGAAATCCCAGAACGAAATAATAAGGAAGTAAAACAATCTCAGGATAATTCCCAATGTCACCACTGACACATCCAATGCCCTCTTCTACATCTACAAATGCCCTTGCCTTGACCTTGGTCTACCTCTCCCAAACTACACTGACACACACAGTTCTCTCTCTACAAACACCCAAACATACATCTATATGTGAAAAAATAAAATATAGTGAAATAAAATAAAGAAAATAAACACCCTCCCTTTCCTCACCCCGCTCCGCCGGTCGGGACGCGCACGCGCGGTCCAGCCGGGCCTCACCCGTGACATAGGTAAGCTCCGCCCGCGCCCGCCCTCCAGAACCCCAGGTCAGCCCAAGGGACCCAGCTCCTACCCCACCATCCAGCCAGAGCCGCACGCAGGGCCTAGGGACGAGGAGGACCTCCCCAGGTGCCCGGGCCCCACCCCAGCTCCCCTCGGGTTAAATAGCTCCACGCCCACGCCCCCATCCTCCCTTCCCCACCCCACTCCTCCGGCCAGGCGCGCGCGGTCCAGCCGGGCCTCATCCGTGACCTAGGTAAGCTCCGTCCCTGCCCCCCCACCAGAACCCCAGGCCAAATAATTCAGTTTAGTGAAATTGAAAGATCTTAAGAGTTAAAACGACAATGCCAAAGTCAAAGTGCAAATCCATGAGAAGCAACACTCAAGTAAACAAATTTCCCACTGAAGAAATTAATCCCATAATGTTAGACTCCAACCAGAACAAACCCACGGAAAAAGGCCAAGAAAGCCTGACCCAGAATAACGACTTTCAAAATATGATCATTACCATGTTCAATACTATGAAAGAGGAAATCCGGGAGGAATGATATAATCGAATCAATCGCTTTGAAGAGGAACACAATAGACATTTGGAGGAGTTGAGAAAAACAGTGCAAGAAACAAAAAGTGGCATAGAGCAGTTAAAACAGACTCAAGCAGAGTTTAAAACTGAGCTACAAGACAAGTATCTTCAACTCAGAACTCCACAGAGAGTCTTATCAACAGAACTAACGAAGCAGGAAACAGAATTTCAGGCCTTGAAGATAAAGTGGGAGTACTAACCAGCTCAATGGAAGAGGTGGTTAAAGCCAAAAAGATACTTGAGAGAAATATCCAAGAGATATGGGACACCCTGAAGAAGCCTAACATGCGTATTCATGGAATACCAGAGCAAGAATCTCAAAATACCACCCCTGAGGAAAGTTTTCAAACGATCATCAAGGAAAACTTTCCTCATCTTAAAAAAAGAGAGGCCCATCCATATACAATAGGCATTCCACAACCCAAACAGATACGACCAAAACAGAAGCACACCACGGCAAATAATAGTTAAAACACTCCACATTCAAGATAAAGAACTGGTGCTGAGAGCTTCAAGGGAAAAAAAACAAGTCACTTTTAAAGATAAACCTATTAAAATAACAAATGACTTCTCGATGGAAACAGTAAAAGCAAGAAGAGCTTAGAGAGATATACTTCAAGTATTGAATGAGCAAAAATGTCAACCCAGGCTGATTTACCCTGCAAAACTATCCGTCATGATCAAGGGAGAAAGAAAAATCTTCCAGCACAAAGATTTGCACTTCTCAGATGGCTAGGGATGTGGAACATTTTTAAAGATATTTTTGAGACATTTCAATTTTGTCCCTGAAAAAGTTTCTTTTGAGTTGAGAGGCCCATTTTCTAATTGAGCTATTAATCTCCTTGGTGTTTAATTTTTTTAAGTTCTTTGTGCACTCTGGATAATAGAGCTCTATCAGCTGTATGATTAGTGAAGATTTTCTCCCATTCCATGGATTGCCTTTCTGCTCAGTTTACAATCTTTTTAGCTGAACAGAAGTTCTTTAATTTCATATGATCCCATTGGTTAACTGTTAGTTCTAGTGCCTGTGCCATTCTGTGGAGGAAATGTTGGCATAGCCTAATGCACTAGAGGGAGTTTCCTATCCTTTCAACTAGGTTATTAATAGTCTCTAACCTAATATTAAGATCCTTAATCCATTTCGAACTAATTTTTGTACATGGTGACAAGTACGGGTCCAGTTTCAATCTTCTGCATGTGGACATCCAGTTTTGCCAGCACCATTTGTTGAAGATGCTCTTCTTTTTCCATTGGATTTTTTGGACCCCTTTGTCAAAGATAAAATGGGTGTATTTGTGTGGGCTTAATATCTGGGTCTTGAACCCTTATCCATTGATCTATGAATCTATGTTTTGGAGCCAGTACCCAGCAGTTTTAATACTATGGATTTGTAGTAGAGATTAAGGTCTACAACAATGTAACCTCCAGCAATGTTTTTGTTACTCAAGATTGGTTTTTCCCTCATGAACTTTCTGAGCTTCCACATGAATTTTGACATTGTTTGGCCAATTTCTTTAAACAATTGCTTTGGAATTTTTATTGGTATAGCACCAAATCTTTATGTTGCTTTTGGTAGGATGACCATTTTTAAGATGTTAATTCTTCAGATAGAGGAGCATGGCAGGTCTTTCCATTTTCTGGCATCTTCTGTAATTACTTTCTGTAAGGTTTTAAAATTTTCACTATAAAGGTCTCTCACTCCTTTGGTTAGATTTATTCTAAGATATTTCATTTTTTAATGGTAAATGGGATTGTTTCTCTTAGGAATTTTTCACTTTTTTCATCCTTGGTGTATAGGAAATCCACTGATTTTTGCATGTTTATTTTGTGACCTGCCTCTGCTGAACTTATATATTAGTTGCAAGAGTTTCCTGGTGGACTTTTTAGGATTCCTACGGTATACAAGCATGCAGTATACAAATAGAGATAACTTGATTTCTTCTTTTCCAATTTGAGTCCCTTTTATCCCCCTCGCTTGTCTTATACCTCTAGCTAACACTTCAAGTACAATATTGAATAGAAATAGTGAGAGTGGACAGCTTTGTTTAGTTCATGATCAAAGTAGGAATGTTCAAGATTTTCCCCGTTTAGTGTAACCTCTGCTTTTGGCTTGCTGTATTTTGCTTTTATTATGTTGATGTAAGTACCTTCCATTTCAACTGTCTCTAGGGTTTTGATCACAGAAGGATGTTGCATCTTCTTCAAATCCCTTTCTGCATCTATCCAGAGTATCATATGATCTTGGACTTTGGAATGATTTATGTGAGGGATTGCATTTATTGATTTGTGTATGTTGAACCAAACTTGTGTGCCTGGGATAAAGCCTATTGATCACAGTGAATGATCTTTTTGATATGTTTTTTAATCCAAGTTAAGATTTTGTTGAGAGGACAAAGGGAAGCGAGGCCGGCGCAGCGGCCGCCTTGCCTCAGCCCACGGGTGTCTCAGATTCATTCTTAAGGAACTGAGAACTTAATCTTCCAAAATGTCAAAAAGACCATCTTATGCCCCACCTCCCACCCCAGCTCCTGCAACACAAATGCCCAGCACACCAGGGTTTGTGGGATACAATCCATACAGTCATCTTGCCTACAACAACTACAGGCTGGGAGGGAACCCTGGCACCAACAGCCGGGTCACAGCATCATCTGGAATTACGATTCCAAAGCCCCCAAAGCCACCAGATAAGCCGCTGATGCCCTACATGAGGTACAGCAGAAAGGTCTGGGATCAAGTAAAGGCTTCCAACCCTGACCTAAAGTTGTGGGAAATTGGCAAGATTATTGGTGGCATGTGGTGAGATCTCACTGATGAAGAGAAACAAGAGTATTTAAACGAGTACGAAGCAGAAAAGATAGAGTACAATGACTCTATGAAGGCCTATCATAATTCCCCCACATACCTTGCTTACATCAATGCAAAAAGTCGTGCAGAAGCTGCATTAGAGGAAGAAAGCCGACAGACAGAGACAGTCTCGCATGGAGAAAGGAGAACCTTACATGAGCATCCAGCCTGCTGAGGATCCAGATGATTATGACGATGGCTTTTCCATGAAGCATACAGCAACAGAGAAACCACCGCCTCATCAGTGAGATCCTCAGTGAGAGTGTGGTGCCAGACGTTCGATCAGTTGTCACAACAGCTAGAATGCAGGTCCTCAAGCGACAGGTCCAGTCTCTGATGGTTCATCAGCGAAAACTGGAAGCTGAACTTCTTCAAATAGAGGAGCGACACCAGGAAAAGAAAAGGAAATTCCTAGAGAGCACAGCTCCTTCAACAATGAGCTGAAAAGGTTATGCGGTCTGAAGGTGGAAGTAGATATGGAGAAAATCGCAGCTGAAATTGCACAGGCGGAGGAGCAGGCTCGCAAAAGGCAGGAGGAGCGGGAGAAGGAGGCCGTAGAGCAAGTCGAGCGAAGTCAGGGCAGCGTCGCCCCTGAGGAAGAGCAAGCGTCAAACAAAGTGGAGAAGAAGGATGAGGAGAGCATTTCCATGGAGACAGAGGAGGCACACCTTGAAGAAACAGCGGAGAACCAGCAGAACGGCGAGGAAGGCACGTCCACCCCTGAGGACAAGGAGAGCGGGCAGGAGGGTGTTGACAGCTTGGCGGAGGAAGGGACCAGCGACAGTAACACTGGCTCAGAGAGCAACAGCGCAACTGTAGAGGAGCCGCCCACAGATCCCACACCCGAAGACGAGAAGAAGGAGTAGCTCTGCCTTGCTTATTTGTCCTAAACGCTTTTTTAAATGAAAAAAAAAAAATGGCTTTTGTTTGTTTGTTTAAAAAAAAAAAAAAAGATTTTGTTGAGAATCTTTGCTTCTGTGTTTATCAAAAAAACTGGCCTATGCAGTAGCCATAATCGGACTTTGCATGACCTGCGCAATGACTGACATGTCAATGACCCCCCAAAGTCTAGCATGGATCACAGGCACTAGGATCCTTACAGGCAAGGGATTAACAGTCACAATAGTGTTCCCATACTAAAAGGGAGCATAAGAAAGGGCTCTGGGTAATGCCACTGAGTCCTTACATCTCATTAGAGTGGAGGATGCAGAGGGAAGTTTGACTTTCATACTAAAGGATGCTCCAGGGAATGGGAAGGGGGGAAAAAGGGCACTGGAAGAAAGGGAGGGAGGGGGTGAAAGGAAGGGGAAAAGAGGGGGTGGGCGCAAGGGGGACTGGGGAAAGGTGAAAAGAGGAAGGAGACTGGGGTACTTATTAAGTTTGTATGATTGGGAAAAAATAAATAAACACAATAGAAAAAAATTGGACTATACTTTTTTAAGTGTATCTTAATGAGGTTGTGGGATTAGTATGATATTAGCTTCATAGAAACAATTTGCAAGTGTTCCTTCCTTTGCTATTTTATGAAACAGTATAAGTAATAGTGATGTTAGATGTCCTTCAAATATCTGGTAGTATTCTGTGCTGAATCCATCTAGTCCAGGACAATTTTTGGTGGGAAGATTCAACATTTCTTCATTATTTCCTCATTTGCTACTGGACAATTTAAATAATTCAATACAAGTTTTCAACTTAGATAAGCTGTGCTTTCTAAGAAATTCATTCATTTCTTAATGCTTATCAGATTTCATGAAGTATAAATTTTTGAAATACAACCTTGTAATCCTCTGAATTTCTTGGATATAAGTTGTGATAACTCCATTTTCATCTCCAATTTTGTTAACTTGGTCAATTTGATTTTGTTTAATTTAGCTAGGGGTGTATCAATCTTATTGATTTTTCAGAGAATCTGATTTTCATCTTGTTGATTGTTTGTATCATTATCCTTACATAAATTTTGGATATTTCTCCTATAGCTAATTTCTCTTCTACTGCTTTTGGGATTGGATCGCTCTTGTGTCTCTAAAGTGTTAAGCTGCATTGTTTAGTAATTTACTTGTCATGTTTCCATTTTTTTTGATAGAGGAATTGAGAGCTATAAACCTAACTCTTAGGACATATTTTGTTGTATCCCAGAGACTTTGATATGCTGTATTTTCATTATCCTTTGCTTCTGAGAAATCTTAAATTTCCTTTTTTATTCCTTTCTCTTCCCTTTTCTCACTAAGAATCATGATGTTTAATTGCCAAGAATTAGTGTTGGATTGTGGATGTCAACTTTTAGACCATGGGGGTCTGGTAAGGTGCAGGTTATGATTTCTACTTTCCTTGTACATGTGGAGATGGATTTTGTGGCCCTATATGTGGTTGATTTGGGAGAAGGTTCAGTGGGCTGCTGAGAAGAATGTGTATTCCTTGCTGTTAGGGTGGAAGATTCAATAGAGATCTATTAGGTCCATTTCAGAAGGGTATGATTTAGTTCCATGTGACCCTGTTTTTGTCCAGTTGATCTATCCCATCTTGAGAGTGAGGTATTGACATCCCCAACTATTGTAACATTTTGTGGTTGATTTGTTGTTTTAGACATTGTAGTGTTTGTTACATAAATGTGGAGAAGCCCATATTAGGTACATATATGTCCAGTATAGTGAGTTCTTCCTGGTGAATCATGAGTAAAATGTAGTATCCTTCTGTATCTCTTATGATTTTCTTTGATTTGAAGTCCACTTTGTTAGACTCCATAATTTCTACCTCTGTTTGTTTCCTTGTTCCATTAGCTTGAAGTATTTTTAACCAGCCTTTTACTTTGAGAATGGGTCTATCTTTTGTAGTCAGATGTGTTTCCTCAAGGCATCAGATAGATGAGTCTTGATTTCTAAACCCAGTTGTAAGCTGTCTTTTGATTGCTGCATTAGTTCCATTGACATTTAAGGTTATAATGGAGAAAGTACTTTTGATTCCTGACATATTTTTGTGTTTTATAGCTGTTCTATGTGCATTTTTTAGCTTGAAGGTTGTGATAGTATTATACTTCCCTTCTGTCCTCTTGGATAGTGTTGTTCTTTTCTTCAAGCTTGCATATCCCTTCTAGAATTTTTTGAAGGCCTGGTTTGTAGTCAAGTAAGCCTTCAACTTGGTTTTATGGTAGAAAGGTTTTCATTCACCCTCAGTATAATGACTAATAGTTTTGATGAGTATATCAGCCTTTTTCAACATTTGTGGACTCATTCATTACTTGAAATACATCTTGCCAAACCCATCTGGCTTTTACTATTTCCATTCAAATTTTACTTGTTATTTTAATAGGTTTTCCTTTAAAACTGACTTAGTTTTTGTTGTTTTTTTTTTTCCTCTTGAAGCTCTTAGTATGGCTTTCTTGGCTATTTTCTACAAATTTGTTCTGGTTGGACTCCATCATTATGGGGTGGATGCTTTTTATAGGAAATTAGTTGTCTTGGTTTCTTGTAACCTGCGCATTTTTTTGTTTCTCTCTCCTACCCTTCTTCATGTGTGTTTTTGGTGGATTTGAATTAGACAGTATTGCTACACTTCATCAATTTTTGCTAGTGTTTGCCTTGAAGTTGGATGTGTCTGGTGGTTGCTGGTGTTGTTTCCTAGATGAGGCTATTGGATTGTTAGTGTATCACTTAAGGTAGATTTAGAAGACAGGGATTGAAAATTAGGATGGTAGTGCACTTTTTAGGTTTTACTTCCTTGGAGATGTGTGAGGGAGGATGGTAAAATCCCTGAATTTGTATATGTTTTTGGGTGGACTACGTTGAAATCTTAAACTATGGTGACTAGCAAGCGAGAGTAACAGGACTGTAAAAAGTGTTCACTTACATTACAGCTGGAAGGCAGGATTTTCTCCCGTTATGAATATGAACTGAGGTCCTTTTGCTTTTGAGGCAAAGCCCTTAACTCCTGAACCATCTCTCCAGATCTTTCTTCTTTTTTAATATAAATCATGGAGACAATTAGTACTGCCAACATGCACATGACTGCGTGATCATCCACCTGAGCATGAGTAACCTATCAATGGCCACACCACAGAAGAGAAATGATTCTCTTATCAGTGGCTTCCTAATTAGGTTTGGCCCATGGGCCTGCCCCTCATCCGTACTATAATGATGACTGACTTGATTTTGTATGGTTTGCCACCACTGCTATGAGATAGAGTGTGGTGGCTGTGTCATATACCAGTCACCTTTTTCACAGCACTCTTCTCTATCCTCTAGCTCTTATGTCCTTTCTGTCTTCTCTTACATGAAGTTCCCTAACATTTTGAAAAATTGAAAATGATAGAAATAATTCTACTTTGTTTCACCTAGTTTGTGCTGTCCTTCCTTTTCTGCCTTCATTTGCCATGGTAACCAAATCTATGAATCAGAACAAAATAACCCTGACACCTGCAGTTCAAAGAAGCATATCATGCTTGCAATACTGTAAAATTACTTTTTTTCTAACTGAGAATTTTGACATACTTTTAGCTCACTTATTATTTAATTGTGGTTTCTGGCTTTATTTACATCTTCTCTTCCCATTTTCTGGGTCAACAGTTTTTTTTCTGGTATGAGTCCCCCCTTTAATGGACCCCTTTAATTTGAATTAATTTTTGGAAAAAATTTGTGATTCACATGAATTCATTGACAAACACGTCCCATTTAAGAATGAGCACTCAACACTCACATATTCTTGGCATTTTGACTATTTTATGAGGAAATAAAGGTGACTATTTTATTAGAAAATGAAGGTAAAAAGAAAAACATGGAGTTTAGGAAGACTCATCAGCTTAGCCTACATTTAAATCACAATCTTGAGAAACTCAGAGCCAGCATCATGGAACAAATGCTTAAACCGGGCTAGAAGACTATCAGAAACTGTGAATCCGTTCTGAATACAATTCAGTGAGCTGAAATTCTGGAGAAACTAAAATCTGCCACGAACACACAATTCACTGCAACCAAAGTGCAGGGAGTTGGAAAGAACTTCATGAGGTGCAGCCATGATATCTAACCAGTGTCTGGAAGGAATGCACACAGCTGTGACCACCATCTGTGGCTCTACCTGGGGCACATAACCAAGGAAATCCTAGATATAAAATGGGCTCTTAGAGTGGAAGGATCACTAAAGACACTGGAAACTAAATCCAGCACTCAGTATGTATTACTGAGGGCAGTCATGTAAGCATACATCACAGTTTCAGGGAATTCCTGATACCAGGCAATGTATGTCATGGTCAATGTTCCTTCAAAGATACCTTAAGAAATCACTGCATGTAGTAGAGCCCAAGGCGAAATAAAGAACACAGGGTACTAGAGATTGAGACTCTTCTCATATAAAAAAAAAATTCAAGGACACTATACACAAAATGACTTACCCCAACACAACTAGAATACAAAGACTTCATCAACTCGTAACCTTACTCAAAAGGCTTTAACTGTTGTTACTACCCAGCCTTAGGTATCTTACCGTGTGCTGTACTTACTTTTTTGTGGGTTGCGTGGTCTAAAAGGTGAATTAACTCACTGCCTGCCAATCCTTTCCTGCCGACTTTGGTGGTCAGTATACCACAATTGTACATAATGTTCTCTCCAATGCCTATATCTTGAAGTATTTTCGTATAATGATTTTAGTTGAAGATTTTTCATTGTGGTCTTTGCTCCACTTGAGAATGGTCTTAGTGTAATTCTGTAATTGTCTTAGTGTAATTCTCAGTATCATTCTGTAAGAAAAATTTAATGATTACAAATGGAAGGGTATTCTACAAAATCCCTGAACTGGTGCTCTTCAGAAATCTCAAGGTTGTTTGAAGAAGCCTGAGAACCTATCACATCCAAGAGGTGTCTGAAGAAATCTGACAATTCTTTGAGGAAGTCTGGATGGGGTCTTACAGGAAAAAACACGCCATCACGGAGAAACTGGGAAGTCTAAAGCAACAATGGTCTGTGGGAGCTTGCTGTCTCACTTTGCAATTTCCTACACTCTAAAAGCCATTCTTTTTTGCGTATTTATTTTTTTCCCAATCATACAAGCTTAATAGGTACCCCAGTCACCTCCCTCACTCCACTCCTCCCCAAACCTCCATGTACCATCCCCCCTTTGTCCCTTTCCTTACACCCCCTCCCTCCCTTATTCCCAGTGTGTCCCCTTCCTCCCCCCCCCCATTTCCTGGAGCATCCTTTAGTGTGAAAGTCAAACTTCCATCTGAGCCCTCCATTATAATGAGGTGTAAGGACTCATTGGCTTTGCCCCGAGCCTTTTCTTGGTCTCCCCTTTAGTATGAGAACACTATTATGACTGTTAATCCCTTGCCTCTAAGAATCCTACTGCCTGTGATCCATGTTAGATTTTGGGGGGTCATTTACATGTTTGTCATTGTTCAGGTCATGCAAAGTCCAATTATGGCTACTGTGGCCCTAACGTGTGTGGAGTATCTTGCATATCATTGCTCCTCCCCATAGTTCTCTGATGTTCTGAATTATGGTTTGTTGTTTTCAGTTTTGCTGTTCCTGCACTGCCCTTGGCTCCATCCTGATTGATATTGGAGGTCAACTTCTAACAAAAGATAAAAGGCTGTTTAAATGAAATATTACTATAAGAGTAGATTCAAAGGTAGATGAAACAGAAGCAGGAGACCTCAGTGAGGGGGGCAGCATCCCATTTGCAGGATGGTTAACATCTATCTGCCAGACTCTATACCCTCCCTGATTGGTGAGATCAAACCCCCTCAGTTGCAAGTGATTGGGAAGGAAAGTCTGTGAGCTTAACCAGTCTGTCTCACTACTTATTTACGATACTTGATGGTGACCTAATTTTTCTCTACTGTAGCATGATCCCCTCTCTTCTTATTTCTGGGGGAAGGGGGGGCCCTACTTCTCCTTCCCATCTGTTTATAATCTTGTAATTACTGTAGGTATTACACAGATTTATCTTTAAATATGTCACTATGTGGGTTTGATACTAGGATTCCCATATTAGGAAGTACATTCGGCGCTTAATTTTCTGTGTCTGGGATACTTCACTCAATATATTTTTTCTAATTCCATCCACTTCCCAGCAAATTTCATTAATTCATCCTTTTTGATGACTGAGTAGTATTCCATTGTATAAATGTACGACATTTTCCTTATGCACTCATCAACTGTTGGGCATTTGGGTTGATTCCATGACTTTACTATTGTAAATAGTGCAGCTATGGACATGGTTGTGCTTGCATCATTGAGGTAAATTTTTGCTTTATGGGTAATTATTCCCAGAAGTGAAATAGGAGGATCATATGGCATTTCAATCTTTAATATTTTTAAAAATCATCAGACTGATCGACAGAGTGGTTGAATAAGCCTGCATTCCCGCCAGCAATGTAGGAGAGTTCTTTTCTCGCCACATCCTCTCCAGCATTTGGTGTTGTTTGTATTGTTGATTTTTGTCATCCTGACCGGGGTGAGATGATATCTCAGGGAACTGATGGGGTTTGGTCTCACCAGACAAGGAGGGTAAAGAGTCTAGCAGATAGAAGGTAACCATCCTGCAAATGGGAGACTGACCACTCCTCACCGTGCTGTCCTAGTCATATTCCATCTACCTTTGAATCTACTCTTATAATAAGACTCTATTTTAACAGCCTTTTATCTCTGGCTAGGAGGTGACATCCAATACCCATCAGAATGGAGCCAAGGGAGGTGCAGGAACAGCAAAACTGGAAGAAAAAAAACCAACAAACTATAATTCAGAGCATCAGAGACCCTACATTAATCATCCCTGATGTAAAAACCATACTTAAACTTAAATATGATATTTGCCCATTTAAAATTTTACCAAATTTTCAATATTCTAGCCCATTTATTGTTGAGCTTCTGGTTTCTGCCCATGAACTCAAGATGATATATTCCTTCAAATGAACTCTGAATGAGTTCACAATTGTTCCATACAACAACTTTTGACTCTGAGTACAATAATTATCTCTCCTTCTTAGGAGGCAAAATCACAATAAACAAGAGCTGGTTAATTATTATTATTCCTTTATTACAAATCTTACTACTTATCATTCATTAGAACCTTAACAGGTGGCTACAACTGGAATGTAATCCTACATACAAAGTAACTTTTTATCATGTCAGACTACATTTGGTTTGAAGGGGTACCTTTTTTTTCCCACTCATACAAACTTGATAGGTACCACATTCCCCTCCCTTCCTCCACCCCAACCTGGATTTCCTTGCTCCCTCCCCACTTTTCCTTTCCCCCTTCCCTCCTTTTCTCCCAGTGCCCCCTTCCACCCTCCATTCCTGGAGCATCCTTTAGTATCCATGTCAAACATTCCTCTGGGCCCTCCTCTTCTGATGAGCATTACCTAGAGCTCTTTTTTATGCTCCCCTTTAGCACAGGAATACTATTGTGGCTGTTAATCCCCTGCCTCTAAAAATCCTAGTGTTTGCGATCCATGCTAGACTTTGGGGGGGGGGGCTCAATGAAATGTTGGTCATGTGCAGGTCATCCGAAGTCCATTATGATTACTTCGGCCCTAACTTGTGTGGAGTATCTTACATATCGTTGCTCCTCCCCATCTTTAGGCTCTTACAATCTTACCTCCCCCTCTTCTGTAAATTTCCCTGAGCTTTGGGATGGGGAGAGATTAGGCTGGCCTGGTTCCTGGTGATTAATGTAGAGTCTCTGATGCTCTGAATTATAGTTTGTTGGGTTTTTTTTCTTCCAGTTTTGCTGTTCCTGCACCTCCCTTGGCTCCATTCTGATTGGTATTGGATGTCACCTCCTAGCCAGAGATAAAAGGCTGTTAAATAGAGTCTTATTATAGAGTAGATTCAAAGGTAGATGGAATAAGAATAGGACAGCACGGTGAGGAGTGGTCAGTCTCCCATTTGCAGGATGGTTACCTTCTATCTGCTAGACTCTTTGCCCTCCCTGTCTGGTGAGACCAAACCCCATCAGTTGCAAGTGACCAGGAAGGAAAGTCTGAGCTTAACCAGATGTCTCATTACTCACTTGCAGTACTTGATGGTGGCCTATTTTCTCTGTTGTAGCATGATCGAAGGGGTACCTTTTACTCATTTTTTCATGACGTAAAAATCTTGAGAGATATTCCTGATAACTTTGAGGTGAAACCTGGAACCAGGCCAGCCTAATCTCTCCCCATCCTAAAGCTCAGGGAAATTTATGGAAAAGGGGGCAGTAAGATTGTAAGAGCCTAAAGATGGGGAGGAGTTACACCATACAAGATACTCCACACAAGTTAGGGCCTAAGTAATCATAATAAGACTTTGCATGACCTGGGCAATGACCAACATATCATTGATCCCCCCCCCAAACTCTAGCATGGATCACGGGCACTAGGATCCTTAGAGGCAAGTGATTAACAGCCACAATAATGTTCCTATACTAAAGAGGAACAAAAAAGTACTCTAGGCAATGCTACTGAGTCCTTACACCTCATCAGAGAGGAGTAACCAGAAGGAAGTTTGACATGCATATTAAAAGATGCTCTAGGGATGGGGGGGAACAATAGGAGAAAGGGAGGGGGGAAGGAAGGAAAAGATGGGGGAGGGAGCAAGGGGATCCAGGGAGGGTTGGAGGGAGGGAGGGGAATGAGGTACCTATCAAGTTTGTATGAGTGGAAAAAATAAATAAATAAATATTTGAATAAAAAAAAACTTTGTGGTGAAAGATGAAGACATAATAATACTGACTTACCCCAAATCAGGTAAGAACTGTGTGTGACAGGTATCCTAAACTAACTGTGAGAAAGGTTGTGGCTTTTGATTTCATTCACTCAGCTGATGGCTACAATGCTCTAAGTTCCTGGAAGCTCACACTGGCACAGAGCATTGCCTAATACCACTTCCATGCAGAGAAAGGGGTTTGGACAAACTATTATGTTCAAAGATCATCTCAGGTATTTGAAGAACTAGCAACAATAAATACTAAACAGATATAGACATTGATCTGTTTCAGTGGGGGGGGGAGAATGAGTGGTAACGAGTGAGCAGTGAGATTATTATAGAAGAAATACCATGGAAACTGAGGAGAAAAGAACAAATGTGAAAACAGAGGAGAGGGAGAGTCATCATGGGCAAAAACCAGGAACTTGAAATGATTTTGGAAAATGCAAGAAACTAGACAGACATGTGTCATGGTAGGTCTTTGGGAGTGCATTGGCTGGTAGAAGGTCTGAAAATTGGGCAAGAATTTGTCAGCAATATTTCAAATAGAACAACAATAAGAAGTCAAGGGCAATTGAATTTCAGCAAGAAGATTCAAAGGCAGAAGCTACAAAAATATGTGCTGATTCATGAGTGTATAGAAATGGAAGAAAATAAATGTGATGCAGATGGGGTAGATTTATCCAACCTAAAATGAAACTCACTAAAGGGTAAATGCTGGTTTATTTTACTAAATTATATAGCATACTCAAATTCATTAAAATGACGATAACACAAGAGGAGAGGGCATATTATGCAAGAATGTATTTAATGAGTGTCAGATTTCCTTTTCACATGATGAAATAGTCCTAGAGATTGACTGGGAAACAATGTGAGCATATTACATGCTGCAGCATATTTGAGAGACAGAGTACTACATTTTATGGCATCCATATTTTGTAAAATATGGTTTTCACATATCATAAATAAGTCACCATTATATTTCCTTCTCACCTAGGAACCAATTGGTTGGTCGAGATCATCTCCTTGATTCTGACCAAGGGAGATCACAAGTGGATTCAATCTGTGCCCAATTGGGAACGCTCACCATGGGTAGAGACTACTAAAGGATTTTCCTTAATAAGTGAACAGAAGGGTCCATGCCTTTTCTGCTCCCATCTTCCCTTCCATCTCTTCCCCAAGTCTCTCTTCACTCCTAAAGCAAAGGTCAGTGCATCAAAACTGACAAATTTTTGATCAACTGTTTGCAATTTACTGTGCAAGATCATTCTGAATGTGTTGTTATTGTGTACCTCTCCGAGGGACCTGAGATGATCACATACTAAGTGATGTTGTTATGGCTCCTTCCTCAGATCACATTAGAGAACAGAGAACATTGAACAGTTAATCTTAGCAAGATTTTAGAGCAAAAGTGAAAGATCAATATCTGAAGCTTAGGAAAAAATATGCAAATTTTAGAATTCAAACTTTTTTATATATATGTGACCTGCTGTCAAGGAAATGGATCATTTTTATTTTTTGATGATGGTTTCTTATATGGCTATGAAGTATTCTGATTACTTTTATCAACTTCACCTTGTATCATCTCTCCACCTCCCCTGTAAGCTCTCCCTCCACCCAGCAAATCTCTTCACCTCATTCACTTCTACTCCTGTTTTGTTTTGGAACTCACTGAATGAGACCATGGCTGTCTGTGTGTCCATGCATTGGGAACTGTCCTTTGGAGCCTGATGGGCTCACCAGTAGGTATACAAGACAGGACTTCCTTTGTCTCAAAATTTATCAATAGCCAGTAATTCAAGCACTTAAAGCTATGTTCCCATAAGCTTTATCCTTTCTTGTGCCCGACAGTTGTGAGCCTAGACTTGTGAATATCCAGTACAGGCAATCTGAAGCTGTTGTGGAGTCATAATTGTAATATCTAGTCATGCACACAAGGTGGCATATTATTCCCTTTCTTCCTGTCTTCCAGCTCTTACATTCATTCCACAATTTCTTCTGCAATATTCCTTGAATATCAGAATGGGCTGCATAAATGTCCTGTTTAAGACTGAGCATTTAGCCATGATGTATTCCTGGGACCTTGAATAGCCATCAATATCTGAATTATTGTCATAAAAAGAGATACCTCTCTGATTAAGGCTGGAAGTTGTTAATGTCTATGGACATAAACATAATATACAGAACAGAGTTTAAGGGCATATTATTATAGTTAACTACAAGTGTCAACTTGGCAATTGAAGACTTGAGCTTTAGGCACAATAGTGAAGAATTGGTAGCTGAACTGATGACCACTGGGAAATTCTGAAGAAATTGATTGATGGAGAGTGTCTAGCCCCTGGTGGACAAAATTAGGCTAGATATTTTCTCTTAGAGTAAAAATCATTACTCTCTGTAGGGTCCTGTGAATATAGTGTGGCCAGTTCCTTCGGCTGCCAATATTGGTATGAGCTTCTCTAACATGCTGTACAAGGACAGTAACTAGAAATTGTAACCAACTAAAATCCTAAGTCTATGCTACATTAATTAATATAATATCAAAATAAGTTAAAACAAACCTCTTTCTCCCCAATGTTGTTCAGGACCAGTATTCATTCAGTAATGTAAAGATGAAACTAATACACCTATGGAGTGGGCCTCAAATGCAATCAGGAAGTGGGTGTTTACTGTCATAGCCATAGTGCCACTATTGCCCAAAACTGGAGTCACAATCTGGCCTGAGTGGTTAAAGTTGTAATTTATGACATCAGAATTACATATGACTATTGATTTCTCATCTTCTAGCATCATGCACAACAATAAACGTCTTGTACTATGAAAGCAAGTCAGTAAAAGGAAAATTGAAGCTTAAATCCAGAGTTATTTCTGTATCTATCTCACAATTAAGGTGTTTGGTGTATTCAGCTATAGAGTCTTACCATCTACTTCTGGTGGGTAACCAAGAGGGATAGCAGGAGTTTGGATTGTGCCAAAGTCCCCTGGGGCATCTCGTCTAAGGATTTGTAAGAAAAATGCAACTTTTGGCAGTGGGACACTAGCTTAAAGTCACATATCTTTTAGAAGTAACATTATCCAGCTTTTTAGGATATTGCCCTTCACAATTTTAAAAATATTCTGTTTGCACTTTACACCCCACCCCGCTCCGCTGGTCGGGACACGCGCGCACGCGGTCCAGCCGGGCCTCACCCCGCGGCCTAGGACCCCAGGTCAGCCCTCAGGGACCCGGCTCCGACTCCCACCATCCAGCCGGAGACGCGCTCGGTGGCTGAGGGACGAGGAGGACCTCCCCCTGCGCCCGGGCCCCACCCCAGCTGCCCTCGGATTAAATAGCTCCACGCCGACGCCCCCATCCTCCCTTTACACCCCACCCTGCTCCGCCGGTCAGAGCGCGTGGTCCAGCCGGGCCTCACCCGGCGCCCTAGGTAAGTCTCCGCCCACGTCCGCCCACCAGGACCCCTGGCCAAATAATTCAGTTTAGTGAAATTGAGAGATCTTAAGAGTTAAAATGACAATACCAAAGTCAAAGTGCAAATCCATGAGAAGCAACACTCAAGTAAACAAATTTCCCACTGAAGAAATTAAATCCCAAAATGTTAGACTCCAACAAGAACAAACCCGCGGAAAAAGGCCAAGAACGCCTCACCCAGGATAAAGTCTTTCAAAATTTGATCATTACCATGTTCAATACTATGAAAGAGGAAATCCGGGAGGAATTACATAATCGAATCAATCGCTTTGAAGAGGAACACAACAGACACTTGGAGGAGTTGAGAAAAACAGTGCAAGAATCAAAAACTGGCATAGAGCAGTTAAAACAAAGTCAAGCAGAGTTTAAAACTGAGCTACAAGACAAGTTATCTTCAACCCAGAACGCCACAGTCTTATCAACAGAACTAACGAAGCAGAAAAGAGAATTTCAGACGGTGAAGATAGAGTGGGAGTACTAACCAGCTCAATGGAAGAGGTTGTTAAAGCCAAAAAGATACTTGAGAGAAATATCCAAGAGATATGGGACACCCTGAAGAAGCCTAACATGCGTATTCATGGAATACCGGAGCAAGAATCTCAAAATACCATCCCTGAGGAAATTTTTCAAATGATCATCAAGGAAAACTTTCCTCATCTAAAAAAAGAGAGGCCCATCCATATACAAGAGGCATTCCGCACTCCAAACAGATACGACCAAAATAGAAGCACGCCGCGGCAAATAATAGTTAAAACACTCCACATTCAAGATAAAGAACTGGTGCTGAGAGATTCAAAGGAGAAAAAACAAGTCACTTTTAAAGGTAAACCTATTAAAATAACAAATGACTTCTCAGTCGAAACAGTAAAAGCAAGAAGAGCTTGGAGAGACATACTTTAAGTATTGAATGAGCAAAAATGTCAACCCAGGCTGATTTACCCTGCAAAACTATCTGTCATGATCGAGGGAGAAAGAAAAATTTTCCAGCACAAAGACAGCTTTAAGGGATACATGTCCACCAAACCAGGCCTTCAAAAAATGCTAGAAATGATACTCAAGCATGAAGAAAAAAACAGGCATATCCAGGAGAACAGAAGGCAAATATAACACCATTAAAAGTGAAGCAATGTACTTATAAAAACTACTAAACATAATAAATGTCTGGAATTAACAATAGTTTCTCCATTATAACACTAAATGTTAATGGAATTAATTCACCGATCAAGAGACACAGATTACAAAGTTGGATTAAAAATCACAATCCATCAATCTGCTGCCTGCAGGAAACCCATCTCACCACAAAAGATAGGCACACTCTAAAAATAAAAGGCTGCTCAACAATTCTACAAGCAAATGGAAGCAGAAAACAGGCAGGGGTAGCCATTATGCTATCAGACAAAGTGGATTTCAAACCAAAGAAAATTATAAGAGACACGGATGGATACTACATTTTAGTCACAGGTACAATTCACCAGGAAGACTTCACAATACTGAACATATATGCACCCAATACGGGCCCCTTCACATTCATTAAGAAAACCCTACAGCGTCTAAAGCAAGAAATCAACCCCCAAACGATAATTCTTGGGGACTTCAACACCGCCCTCTCTACATGGGATAGATCAACAGGTCAAAAGCTTAACAGAGACACTTTGGAACTTAATCAAACCCTGAAAGAAATGGACCTTACAGATCTCTATCGAACTTTTCACCCACGCACCAAAGAATACACATTTTTCTCAGCACCACACGGAACTTTCTCCAAAATAGATCACATATTGGGCCACAAAATGAATCTACACATATACAAGAAAGTTGAAATTCTAACCTGTGCCCTATCAGACCACCACGGCCTAAAGCTGGACATCCACAACACATCAAACAAGAGAAAATACACTAACTCCTGGAAACTTAACACTATGATGCTGAATGAGAATTGGATTCAGGAAGAAATTAAAAAGGAAATTCAAGATTTCCTGAAAGTGAATGATAACGAATATACAACTTACCAAAATCTCTGGGACACAATGAAAGCTGTTCTAAGAGGTAAGTTCATAGCTCTTAATGCCTACATCAAAAAAATGGAAATATCAGAAATAAACAACTTAACAATGCAGCTTAAAGCTTTAGAGAAACTAGAGCAATCTGATCCCAAAAGTACTAGAAGAGAGGAGATTAGCAAAATAAGGGGAGAAATATCTGAAATCGAGATTAAAAAAACGATAGAAAAAATCAACCAGTCAAAAAGCTGGTTCTTTGAAAAAATCAACAAGATTGATACACCCCTAGCTAAACTAACCAAAAGCAAGAGAGAGAAAACCCAATTTAACAAAATTAGAAATGAACATGGAGTTATCACTACTGATACCCAAGAAATCCAGAGAATTATTACATCATATTTCAAAAACTTATACTCTGTGAAGTTTGACAACACAAAAGAGATGGATGAATTTCTAAGTAAACACAACTTACCTAAATTGGATCAGGAAGTTGTGAATTATTTAAATAGTCCTATAACATATAAGGAAATTGAGGAAGTAATCTCGATTCTTCCCACCAAAAAATGTCCTGGACCAGATGGATTCAGCACAGAGTTCTACCAAACATTTAAGGAGTTAATAACACCAATACTCCTTAAACTGTTCCATCAAATAGCAAAGGAAGGAACACTACCAAATTCCTTCTATGAAGCTAATATCGTTTTATTCCCAAAACCTAATAAAGATTCACTTAAAAAAGAAAACTATAGCCCGATCTCTCTGATGAACACAGACGCAAAGATTCTCAACAAAGTCTTAGCAAATCGGATTCAAAAACATATTAAAAAGATCATTCATGGGGACCAAGTAGGCTTCATCCCCGGCACACAAGGTTGGTTCAACATACGCAAATCAATAAATGTAATTCATCATGTAAACCAGTCCAGAGTCCAAGACCACATGATACTCTCAATAGATGCAGAAAAAGCTTTTGACAAGATCCAACAGCCTTTTATGATCAAAACGCTAGAGACAGTGGGAATGGAAGGAACCTTTATCAATATAATAAAAGCTATATACAACAAGCCCACAGCAAGGATTATGCTCAGTGGGGAACAATTGGAAGCATTCCCACTTCGATCAGGAACTAGACAAGGCTGTCCACTCTCACCACTTCTATTCAATATTGTACTTGAAGTCTTAGCTGAAGCCATAAGACAAGAAAGGGACATAAGAGGGATTCAAATCGGCAAGGAAGAAGTCAAGCTATCCCTATTTGCAGATGACATGATCTTATACCTGAGGGATCCCCAAAACTCCACCAGGAAGCTCCTGGAACTAATTGAGAAGTTCAGCAGGGTGGCAGGATACAAAATAAATGTGCAAAAATCAGAGGCCTTCCTATATGCCCAGAATGAAAGAAGTGAAAAAGCCTTGAGACAAACAATCCCATTTACTATAGCCCCTAAAAAAATGAAATACCTTGGTATAAACCTAACTAAGGAGGTAAAAGACCTTTACAGTGAAAACTTTAAAACCCTAAAGAAAGAAATAGCAGAAGACACCAGAAGGTGGAAAGACCTCCCGTGTTCCTGGATTGGCAGAATCAACATCGTAAAAATGACCATCTTACCAAAGGCAATATACAGATTCAATACTATACCAATCAAAATCCCAAAGCAATTCTTCAAAGAAGTAGACCAAACAATCTCAAAGTTCATATGGAGGCACAAAAGACCCAGGATAGCAAAAACAATCTTGAGTAACAAAAACACAGCTGGAGGTATTGCCATACCAAACCTTAGTCTATACTACAAATCCATAGTTATAAAGACAGCCTGGTACTGGCTCCAAAATAAACACACAGATCAATGGATAAGGATTGAAGACCCAGATATAAGCCCACAAAGTTACAGCCATTTGGTCTTTGACAAAGGGGCCCAAAGAATCCAATGGAAAAAGAACAGCATCTTCAACAACTGGTGCTGGCAAAACTGGATCTCCACATGCAGAAGATTAAGGCTGGACCCGTACTTGTCACCATGTACAAGACTTAATTCCAAATGGATCAAGGACCTTGATATCAGGCCAGAGACTTTAAAAACCATAGTTGAAAGGATAGGGAACTCCCTTGAGCTGATTGGGCTAGGCCAACAGTTCCTCAACAGACATCCAATGGCACAGTCACTGCTACCAACTCTCAACAGTTGGGATCTTGTGAAATTAAAGAGCTTCTGTTCAGATAAAGAGATTATAACATGAGCTCAAAGGCAACCCACAGAATGGGAGAAAATCTTCACTAACCACACATCTGATAGAACTCTGCTGTCCAGAGTGCACAAAGAACTTAGAAAATTAAACACCAAGGAAACCAATAGCCCAATTAAAAAATGGGCCCTGGAACTTAAAAGAAACTTTATCAGGTATGACATTAAAATGTCTAACAAATATCTGAAAAAATGCTCCACTTCCTTAGCCATCAGGGAAATGCAAATCAAAACTTCCCTGAGATATCATCTCACCCCGGTCAGGATGGCAAAAATCCACAATACAAAGAACAACAAATGTTGGAGAGGATGTGGAGAGAGGGGAACTCTCCTACATTGCTGGTGGGAATGCAGGCTCATACAGCCACTT
Organism: Typhlomys cinereus; assembly: GCA_023101885.1. NCBI lineage: Eukaryota > Metazoa > Chordata > Mammalia > Rodentia > Platacanthomyidae > Typhlomys > Typhlomys cinereus. The sequence continues at coordinate 5,737,547 of JALPQD010000118.1, forward strand.
TGGCGAGCCGTCTGGAGATTCTTAAAGAAATTAAAGATTAAAATGCCATATGAGCCTGCTATTCCACTTTTGGGAATAACCCCCCATACAGCAGAGGTTCACCTCGATAGCACAAGCATGACCATGTTCATAGCAGCACTGTTTACAATAGCAAAGTCATGGAATCAGCCCAAATGTCCAACAGTTGATGAGTGGATAAGGAAACGGTGGTACATCTATACAATGGAGTACTACTCAGCCATCAAAAATGATGAATTACTGGAATTTGCCGGGAAATGAATGTCATTAGAAACAATTATATTAAGTGAAGTATCCCAGACCTAGAAAATTAAGCGCCATATGTACTCCCTAATAGGTGGCTCCTAGTACCAAACCCACCCAGCCCACCTAGAGACAGTAATTCCAAGGATTATGAACAGGAGGGATGGGGTAGGAGGGCCACACCAGAAACAAGGAGAGAAGGGACCATGTTACAGCAGGATAAATAGGCCTCCACCAAGGACCCAAATAAGTAATGAGACATCTGATTAAGTTCACAGACTTTTGTTCCTGATCATTTACTACTGATGGGGTGTGATCTCACCAGAAGAGGAGGGCATATAGTCTGGCAGATAAAAAGTAACCAGTTTGCAAATGGGTGATAGACCCCTCCCTTAGTATGGTTTCCCACTTTTATTACATCTACCTTTGAATGTGCTTTTATCACAAGACTCTAACAGCTTTTTGTCTCTGAGGCCTGGTTCTTTTCATCAACATTCTGAAACAAGCAAAAGATTTCCTCTCTACAGTGAATTTATCCCAGCCCTGAAGCCTGTAATTCAAGCTTCTGCCCAGGATCAAATTTATCGACCAGCACTATCTTTGTACAACATTACAAAACTGGAAATTCCAGACTTGGCTACAAACGCTAACCTCTAGAGATTGTCCTCGGCCAGTCTGGACTGAGCTCTTTCGAAAGGCAACCATCGCAAGCTGGGAGATGGCACATGATGTAACTCACAATAACAGAGCAGATATTATATAGAAGAGATACCCCTGAGGACCATTACCTCATGAAAAAGCTGCATTCTTGTTAATGTCCACCTTACTGTCCCTTACAATGCGCCACATAAACTTTCCTTTGTGCCACATGCTCTAAAGGGTGAATCTGCCTGCCAGTCTTTCCCACACTACTGTGGTAGTCAGTATATTGCAGTTTTCAGAAGGTCCTTATCTATCCCTATGCAAAGGAATTTTACTCTGGGCACAAGTAGATGGCATCTTTGACTTGCCCCAATCTAACCTAAGGAAGATGCTGTATAACAAATTGAAACATCCCACCCTGAATGAAGAACTCTCAGCAAGAAACAGCCCATCAGGCTCAGAAAGTTTCTGTAACTAACCAAGTTCCAGGTATGGAAGGAGAAGGGGGCTCTTCCTCCAAGAGAAGGGGGGAAAAGCAGTAAACAACTCATGGGTAAGGAGATTAAAGCAATTAAAAGGAGACTGCCAAGCTGGTCAATCAGTATGGAAAGAAACTCATGCTGGGTGGAATCAGGCACTGGGCAGGTGAATAAACTGTAGGGAACTAGTTAAGGAAGTGGGCACTCTTCAGTATACTTGGACAGACATACTGCTCAGAGAGTAAGGATTATGCCTTGCTGAGAACTTGGCGGTTCTGTCCTGGCTTTCTTGAGATGACCTTGAAAGGAATTTCTCAGCCAGCTGTCATAGGTCACCAGTCTCCTGTTGTAAATAGGGATAGATGAGGTTAATGACCTCCTGCTGTTTACCCAAAAAGGGCTGAGTGTGGTCCTTGGGACATTTCAAAACTGCACCAGGAACTAACCATGTCCGTCTACACATTCCTCCTCCCTTTACAACCTCTCTCATGAGGTTATCTTAGGCACTCAGAATGATGAATGTATGGTTTAATGTGCATATGGAAGTTCAGCACTTATTCTTTTCTGGTTTCATGATTATTCTTTGTTTTCTTATTTACTTATTTCTTATTTACTTATTCTATATAAACTGGGCTAACCTTAAATAAAACGTCTCCATATATTTGAAGAAACATTTGGACCTGATGTATCATTCTACCAATCTTCTTTGGACCCATGCAGGAAATTCAAGTAGCTGACTGCAGTAACATCTGGCGCCCAACAGGGATTAGAGTACAAGAGAATTTGAAAGTAAGGTATGAAATTCCTGAAAGGGACAACATTACATAATTTTACTTTTGTTTTCTGGAGATTAATTGCAGGTACAATGGGACAGGCAAATAGCATAACAACAAAAAGAAATCTCTTTCCAGAAGTATTAACCAAATATTTAGGGCTGAAAATTTTAACATAAAATAGAAATAGTTACTCAGCTTTTTAGATCTCTTAGCTGAATTACAGCTTTCTTTTCCTGAAAAAGGCACACTAGACCCTGGAACTTAGTTCAGAACTGAACAAAGACTTCAGACTGATCTGGACCTTGACAGACCACACAAGATTCCTCCAGAGACATTTACACTGTGGAGGAGATTAAACGAGTATTAGAGAAAGGAGAGAAACCTGAATCTGCTGTTGTTGATACTGAAGGTGCAAAATGAGAACCAGCTCTAGGTATTGTGCTTGAAAATGAACTTATGTCACAACTGCATTTTCCTGATGAAACTGTCTCTGGGGCATCCATACATTGCCCCCTGAACCTGCCGTGCCTTCAGTTCTTTCTTTCCCTGCTTATGCTCCTCATGCTGCCCTTTATGGAGAAAATGACAGAAATAACTCTACTTTGTTTCAACTAGTTTGGTTGTATCTTGTTTTACCCATATTTCATTTCCCACGCTAACCAGTCCCATGAATCAAACAGCATAACCCAGACACCTGCAGTTTGAAGAAGCATATCATGCTTGCAATACTGTAAACATAGTTTTTCTAACTGAGATTTTTAATATTCTCTCAGTTAATTTATGATTAAATTGTGCTTTATGGCTTTATCAACCCCTTCTCTTTTCACATTCTTGGTCAAGATTTTTTTTCTGGTGCAAGCCTGCTATTCCTCAGCAATTAAATGGAACCTTTAATTTGAATTATTCTGTGAAAGGAATTTTGTGATTCACATGAAGACATTGACAAAGATGTGTCATTTAAGGTTGAGCAATCAACAGTCACTTATTCTCAGTGTTTTGACTATTTTATGAGGAAATAATAGTGACTGTTTTATCAGGAAATAAAAACAATAAAGAAATACATTAAGAATAAAGAAAACATTAATCTTGGGAAGAACCATCAGATTACACTACATTTCTTTTAGTTGCACATACTTTTTTCGTACTGCTACAAGCTTAAAAGGTCCTCCCTCCTTTTCATCCCCTCTTCTCTTCCCCCATCACCCACCACTGCATTCTCTCCCCTTCTCCCCACCCCTTCATTTCACAACCTTCCTTCCCTCCTCCTCTGCAGGTGGCTACCATTTCACCCCCTTCCCTCTCATCTCCCAGAGCAACCTTTCATGTGGCCACCAAACCTCCTCCTGAGTCCTCTACCTTAATGAGGGTTCAGATATAAGTGGTACAGCACTGGGCCCCTTCTTGGGCTGCCTGTTAGCATGGGAACTGTAATATGACTGTTAACCCTTTGCCTCTAAGGATCCTACTACCTGGAGCATTCTCCCCTGTGCAAGACTTTGGAGGATCACTGCATGTAAGCCATTTTGCAAGTCAGGCAAAGTCCAATCCTATCTGCTGCAGCCCTAACTTGTGTGGAGTATCTTGCATATCATTGGTACTCCCGTCTTTAGACTCTTAGAATCATGCCACCCCTCTTCCTCAAGGATCCCTGAGCTTAGGATGGGGAGAGATTTGGCTGGTTTGGTTCCAGGTGAATAATGTAGGGTCTTTGGTGTTCTGAATTATGGTTTATTATTTTCAGTTTTGCTGTTCATGCACTATCCTTGGCTGCACCCCAATCAGTATCGAAGGTCATCTCCTAACCAAAGATAAAAGACTGTTTAAACAAAGATCTTAATGTAAGAAGAGACTCAAAGGTAGATGGAAGAATAGGAGTAGAAAACAGCAATGAGGAGGGGAAAGTCACTCTCCCATTAGCTAGTTGGTTGCTGTCTAACTGTCTGTCCCTGCATTCTCCCTCATTGGGGAGATCAAACCTATTTACTCCCAAGTGACCAGGAAGGGAAGCGTGAGATGTACCAGATATCTCACTACTTACAGGCAATACGTGACCATGGCCTATTTTCTCTACTGAAGCCTGTTCCCTTATCTCCTTTCTTTTGAGGTCCTCCTTCCCCTTCACTACTCTTTATAATCCTTTGTGATTACAGTGGGTATTACAAGGATTTACTTTTGAATATATCATTAAGTGGGTTTAGAACTAGGATCTATTTCTTAGGGAGTACATATGGTGTCTAGCTTTTAGTGTCTGGGATGCTTCACTCAACATAATTTTTTCTAATTCCATCCATTTCACGGCAAATTTCATTAATTAATCTTTTTGAATGGCTGAGTAATATCCCATTGTGTAAATATGCCACAATTTCTTTATCAATTCATCAACTGTTGAGCATTTAAGCGATTCCATGACTTTGCAATTGTAAAAAGGGCAGCAGTGAACATGGTTATGCTCCTATCACTTCAGTTAATTTCTACTATTTAGGGGGATTATTCACAGTGGTGGTATAGAAGGGTCATATGGCATTTCAATCCTTGACCTTTTTAGAAATCACCATACTGATCTCCAGAGTAGTTGTATAAGCCTGCATTCCACTGAATTTCTTTCAGCACCTTTGTCAATGATCAAATGGCTGTAATTGTGTGGCCTTACATCTGGGACTTCAGCCCTTATCCATTGATCTACATGTCTGCTTTGGAGCCAATACCAAGCTGTTTTTATTACTATGGATTTGTAGTATAGATTAAGGTTTGGTATAGTGATGCCTACAGTAGTGTTTTTGTTACTCAGGATGGTTTTTGCTATCCTGGGCCTTTTGGGTTTCCATATGCATTTTTTTAATTGGTACTAATTTATTCTAGTGCTTCAGTATAGAGTATCAGTTATCATACTTTTTTCTCCCACATTTTGTTTTTTATTTTACAAGCTAAACAGGTACCCACATCCTCTCCCTCCCTTTTCCCCTCCCCAGTCACCAGTCACCCATGTACACTTCCTGCTTTCCCATTCCTTTCATCCCCTTCCCTCCCTCCTCCTCTCCATTTCCTTGCACTTCCTCCTTCCCCTCCCCTGGAGCATCCTTTTATGTGAACCCAAGCCTCCTTCTGGGTTCTTCACCCTAGTGAGGGTTTAGAATTCAGTGGCATAGCCCAGGGCCACTTCTGGGACTCCCCATTGGTATAGGAACTCTATAATGACTGTTCAATCATTTGCCTCTAAGGATCCTACTGCCTGAAGCCTTCTGCCCTATGAACCATGCAAGACTTTGGAGGGTCTTTGACATGTCAGCCATTGTGCAGGTCAGGCAACATCCAATGATGGCTGCTGCAGACCTAACTTGTGTGCAGTATATTGCATATTTATGGTCTTCCCAACCTTTAGGATCTTACAATTTTCCCACCCCCTCTTCTGCAAGGTTCGCTGAGCTTTAAGATGGGGAGAGATTTGGCTAGTCTGGTTCCAGGTGATTAATGTAGGGTCTTTGGTGTTTTGGTGAGATCAAACATCCTCAGTTGCAAGTTACCAGGAAAGAAAGTGAGAGTGAGTTTCACCAGATATCTCACTACTTACTTGCAATACTTGATGGTGACCTATTTTCTCTAATGAAGTATGATCCCCTCTCTCCTTATTTCTGGGGAGCCTTTCTTTCCATTCACTCCTGTTTATAATCACTGCAATTACCATAGGTATTACAGAGATTTATCTTTGAATATGTCATTAAGTGGGTTTAATATTAGGATCCACATATTAGGGAGTACATATGGTCTTTAATTTTTTGTGACTGCAATACTTCACTCAATATATTTTTTCTAATTTCATCAATTTCTGGGCAATTTTCATTAAATCATCTTTTTGATGGCTGAGTAGTATTCCATTTTATAAATGTACCACGTTTTCCTTATCCACTCATCAACTGTTGGACATTTGGGTTGATTCCATGACATTGTTATTGTAAATAGTGCTGGAATGAACATGGTTGTGCATCTGTCACTGTAGTGAATTTCTGCATCATGGTGGGATTATTTCCAGAAGTGGTGTAGCAGGGTCACATGGCATTTCAATCTATATCTTTTTTAGAAATCACCATATTGATCACCAGAGTGGTTGTATAAGCCTGCATTCCCACCAGCAATATAGGAGAGTTCCCTTCTCTCCACATCTTCTCCAGCAGTTGGTGGTTGCATTTTGGATTTTTGCTATCCTGACCAGGGTAAGTTGATATCTCAGGAAAGTTTTCATTTGCATTTACCTAATGGCTAGAGATGTGGAGCATTTTTTAAGATATTTGTTAGACATTCAGTGTTTTTCCTGGAAAGGTTTCTTTTGAGTTCCCAGGCCCATTTTTTAATTGGGCTGTGTTTCTCCTTGGTATTTAGTTTTTTAAGTACTTTGTGCACTCTGGATAATAGAACTCTATCGGATATGTGGTTAATGAAGATTTTCTCCCATTCTGTGGATTGCCTTTTGCTCAGTTTACAATCGCTTCAGCTGAACAGAATTTCATAACTTGGTTTCATAAGATCCCATTTGTTGAGTGTTGGCTCTAGTGACAGTGCTATTGGATTTCTGTTTAGGAAATGTTGGCCTAGCCCAATCAGCTCAAGGGAGTTTCCTACTCTTTCAACTAGGATTTTTATAGTCACTGATCTGTATTAAGATCCTTGACCTACTTGGAAATAATTTTTGTGCATGGTGACAAGTACAGGTCTACTTTTAATCTTCTGCACGCGGACATCCAGTTTTGCCAACATCATTTGTTGAACATGCTATTCTATTTCCACTGAATTTTTGGAACCCTTTGTCAGAGATCAAATGGCTGTAATTGTGTGGCCTTATATCTGGGCCTTCAACCCTTATCCATTGATCTACCTGTCTATTTTGGAGCCAGTACCGGGTAGTTTTTATTTCTATGGATTTGTAGTATAGATTAAGTATAGATTTGGTATGGTGATACCTCCAGCAGTGTTTTTGTTACTCAGGATTGTTTTTGCTATCCTGGGCCTTTTGTGCTCTCATATGAATTTTGAGATTGTTTGGTCAATTTCTTTAAAGAATTGCTTTGGAATTTTGATTAGTATGGTGTTGAGTCTTCATAGTGCTTTTGGTAGAATGGTCATTTTTATGATGTTGATTCTGCTGATCCAAGAGCATGGCAGTTCTTCCATTTTCTGGTGTCTTCTGTAATGTCTTTCTTTCAGGTTTATAAGTTTCCATTATAAAGGTTTTTTACTTTTTTGGTTAGATTTATACCAAGGTATTTAGTTTCATTAGGGGATATAGTAAATGGGACTTTTTCTCTTAGGACTTTTTCACTTTTTTCAATTCTTGGTGTGTAGGAAGGCCACTGACTTTTGTACATTTATATTATAACCTGCCACTCTGCTGAACTTCTGTATTAGTTCCAGGAGTTTCCTGGTGGAGCTTTTAGGATCACTCAGGTATATCACCATGTCATCTGCAAACAGAGATATATTGACTACTTCCTTTCTGATCTGAATGATTTTTATCTCCCTCTCTTTCTTATGGCTCCAGCTAAGACTTCAAGTACAATATTGAATAGAAGTGGTGAGATTAGACAGCCTTGTGTAGTTCCTGATCCAAGCAGGAATGCTTCAAGTATTTCCCCATGGAGTATAATTCTTGCTGTTGGCTTGTGGTATACAGCTTTTATTATGTTGATGTAAGTTCCTTCCATTCAACTGTCTATAGGGTTTTCATCATAAAAGGATTTTGGGTCTTGTCAAAAGCTTTTTCTACATCTACATAAAGGATCATGTAGTCTTGGACTTGGATTGGTTTATATGATGGATTATATTTATTGATTTGCATATGTTGAACCAAGCTTGTATGCCTGGGATAAGGCCTACTTGCTCACAGTGAATGAATGACCTTTTGATATGTTTTTGAATCTGATTTCCTATGGTTTTTTGAGAATCATTGCTTCCGTGTTCATCAAAGAGATTGGCCTATAGTTTTCTTTTTTAAGTGTATCTTTACTAGATTGTGGGAATAGTATGATATTAACTTCAAAAAGATTTTAGAAGTGTTCCTTTCTTCACTGTTTTATGGAACAGTTTAAGGAGTGTGAGTATTAGTTGTTCTTTAAATGACTGGTAGAGTTCTATGCTGAATCCATCTTGTCCAAAACATTTTTTAGTAGAAAGATTCAAGATTACTTCATTAATTTTATCATTTGTTATAGGACTATTTAAATAATTCAAAACTTCATGATTCAATTTAGATAAGTTGTACTTACTCAGGAATTCATCCATTTATTTTGTGTTATCAAGTATATAATTCTCTGATTTTGTTAGGTATCAGTTGTGGTAACTCCATTTTTATTTCTAATTTTGTTCCCTTGGATTTTTTTCTCTTGATTTTGGTTTATTTAGTTAGGGGCATACAAATCTTACTAATTTTTTTCAAAGAACCAGCTTTTCATCTGGTTGGTTCTTTGTATTGTTTTCCTTATCTCAATTTCAGATATTTCTCTCCTGATTTTGCTAATCTCCTCTCTTCTACTGTTTTGCAGATTGGATTACTCTTGTGTCTCTAAAGCTTTAAGCTACATTGTTAAGTTATTTACTTCTCATCTCTCCATTTTTTTTTTGATAGAGGAATTGGGAGCTATAAACTTACCTCTTAGGACAGCTTTCATCATGTTACAGAGATTTTAATATGTTGTATTCTCATTATCCTTTGCTTCTAATAAGTCTTCTGTTTCCTTTTTGATTTCTTTGTCTACCCATTTCTTACTAGGTACCATGATGATTGATGCTAAATTTCCAATAATTAGTATATTTTCTATTATTTGTTGTGTTGTGGATGTCGAGCTTTAGACCATGGGGTCTGATGGGGTGGAGGCTATAATTTTGACTTTCTGGTATATGTACAGAATCATTTCGTGGCCCAATATATGATCTATTTTGGAGAAAGTTCAATGGGCTGCTGAGAAGAATGTGTATTCCTTGGTGCTTGGATGGAAGATTCGGAAGAGGTCTGTTAGGTCCATTTCAGTAAGGGTATGATTTGGTTCTAGTGTGTCTCTATTAAGTGTTTGAACTGTTGATGTATCCCACGTTGAGAGTTGGGTATTAACATCCCCAACTATTACAACCTTTTGAAGTTGATTTGTTGTTTTAGACATTGTAGTGTTTGTTTCATAAATGCGCAGAAGCCTATATTAGGTGCGTATATGTCCAGTATTGTGAGGTCTTCCTGGTGAATTATGAATAAAATGTAGTATCCTTCTGTATCTCTTATGATTTTCTTTGGATTGAAGTCCACTTTGTCAGACGCCATAATTGCTACACCTGCTTATTTCCCTGTTTCATTAGCTTGAAGTATTATTAACCAGCCTTTTACACTGAGAATGTGCTTATCTTTTGTGGTCAGATGTGTTTCCTCAAGGCATCAGATAGATGGGTCTTGATTTCTAATCCCTGTTTGTAAGCTTTCTTTTGATTGGTGAGTTAATTCCATTGACATTTAAGGTTATAATGGAGAAAGTACTTTTAATTCCTGACATACTTTTGTGTTTCTTGGCTGTCCTATTTGTGTTATTTAGCTTGAAAACTGTGATGGTATTATACTTCCCTTTTGTCCTCCTGAATATGGTTGTGCTTTTCTCTAAGCTTCAGTATCTTTTCTAGCACTTTTTGAAGGCCTAGTTTATAGTCAAGTAAGCCTTCAACTTGGCTTTATGGTAGAAAGGTTTTCTTTCACCCTCAATCATGACTAATATTTTTGATGGGTATATCAGCCTTTTTTGGCATTTGTGCTCATTCATTACTTGAAGTACCACTCACCAACCTCTTCTGGCTTTTACTGTTTCCATTCAAATTTTACTTGTTATTTTAATAAGTTTCCCTTTAAAAATGAATTTAGTTTTTTTGTTGTTGTTGTTGTTCTCGTGAAGCTCTTAGTATGGCTTTTTTGACTATTTACTGAGTTTGTTCTGGTTGGATTCCATCATTATGGGGTGGATCCTTTTTGTAGGAGATTTGTTGTCTTGCTTTCTATTTCTCATGGATTTGCACTGTGATCTTTTTCATTTTTCATTTATCTCTCCTATCATTCTTCATGTGTGTTTTTGGTTGATTTGAATTAGACAGTATTTTTACACTTTAGCAGTTATTGCTAGTGCTTGCCTTGCAGTTGGATGTGTCTGTTTGGTGGTTGCTGGTGTTGTTTCCTAGATGAGACTATTGGATTATTAGTATATCACTTAAGGTGTGTTTCCGAATAGGGATTGAAGATTAGAATGGTAGTGAATTTCTTAGGTTTTACTTCCTTGGTGATGTGTGAGGGTGAATGATAAAATCCCTGAAGTCATATGTGGGTTTTTTTGAGTGGGCTCTATGGAAATCTTAAACTATAATGACTAGCAATTGAGAGTAAAAGGACTGTAAAAACTGTTCACTTATTTTACAGCTGGAAGGCAGGATTCTCTCCTGTTAGGAATGATTTTAGAAGTCCTCAGATGTATGGTATTAGTTCTCTAGCCCCTTGCTTGGATTTTCTCCAGACACGTTGAATTCTTGAAAACATTAAAGTTCTTTAATGATGACTAGGGCAGGGGAATAGAAAGCAGGAAAAAGAGAAGGAAAGAAGAACACCACAGGAGGATATATAGATGTCTTGGTGGAGATTGCTAGGTTCTTGGGCATGGTGTAGGGACTGCCATGACCTTACTGTGAGGTGCAGGGAGCCTGCTGTGAGTGGGAGCAGAAAGGGTTAGGAAAATATCTAAAATTTATTCTTTGACAATGTACTCCATCTACAATCTTTTTTGACCATATGTACAAACCCATTCCTTGGTCCCACAGTCATTGGATTCCCCAACATGATCCTGTGCCAATTCCATGCACTCTTCCTCTGGATATGTGTGTGAGGTGCTGTAGATTTGTGTGTGCAGGTGTGTGTTCAAGAAGTCATTTGAGTATGTGTGCCGGTGAATGCTTAAGAATGATGCTTGGAATCATCTTCCATACTCTACCCTCTTATTACCTGCCTTCCAAGGCTAGAATTACAGGTCCCCACCACCAATTCTGCCTGAATTTTTGTATGGATTATGGGAATATGAACTGAGGTCCTTTTGTTTTTGAAGTAAAGCCCTTAACTCCTGAGCCATCTCTCTAGATCCTTCTTTTTTAATATAAATCACTGTGACCAATTAGTACTGCCAACGTGCACATGACTGTGTGATCATACACCTGAGCATAAGTAACTATCAATGGCCACACCACAGAAGAGAAACAATTCCCTTACCAGTGGGTTCTCAATTAGGGTTTGGCACATGGGCCTGCCCCTCATCCAAACTAGAATGATGGCCAACTTGATCTTGTATGGTTTCCTACCACTGCTATGAGATAGAGTGTGGTTGGAGTGTCATATGCTGAAGTTATCTTCTCACAGCCCTCCTCTCCATCCTCCAGCTCTTATATAATTTCTATCTTCTCTTCCATAATGTTCCCTCACTTTTTTGTTCTGGGACTGAAATGAAAAAATTAAAAATGGCAGAAATAACTTTACTTTGTTTCACCTAGTCTGTGCTGTCTTTTCTGACTTCATTTGCCATGGTAACCAAACCCATGAATCAGAACACAGATACCTGCAGTTTAAACAAGCATATCATGCTTGGAATATTGTAAAATTACTTTTTTTCTAACTGAGAATTCTGACAGTCTTTCAGCTCACTTATTTAATTGTGGTTTCTAGCTTTATTGGGTCAACAGTTTTGTGTGTGTGTGTGTGTGTATGTGTGTGTGTGTGTGTGTGTGTGTGTGTGTGTGTGGTGTGAGTCTGCTGATTCCCAGCAAAGAAATGGACACTTTGAATTATTGAATTATTGAAACTTGTGATTCACATGAATTCATTGACAAACATGTCGCATTTAAGGATGAGCACTCAACAGTCACATATTCTCAGCATTTTGACTATTTTATGAGAAAATAAAGGTGACTATTTTATTAGAAAATGAAAGTAAAAAAGAAAAACATGGAGCTAAGGAAGACTCATCAGTTTAGCCTACATTTAAATCACAATCTTGGGAAACTCAGAGCCAGCATCATGGAACAAGATGCCGAAACCTGGCTAGAAGCATATCACAAACCCTGAATCACTTCTGGATACAATTCAGTAAACTGAAATTCTGGAGAAACTGAAATCTGCAGGGAACACAAAATTCACTCCAACCAAAGTACAGGAAGTTGGAAAGAACTTCATGGGATGCGGCCAGAATTCCCAGCCAGTGTCTAGAAGGAATGCACACAGCTGTGACCACCATCTGGGACTCCGGTTGGTGTACATAACAAATGAAATCTTAGATATAAAACTGGCTTCTGGGGGGGAGTAGATCACAAAGACACTGGAAACTGAATCCAGCACTCAGTATGCACTACTGAGGGCAGTCATGGAAGCTTACATCACAGTTTCAGGGAGTTTTTTTTTTTTTTTCTGCACATACAAACTTAACAGGTTCACCAGTCCCCTCCCTCCCTCCACCCCACCCCCGGACCCCTCCTGTTCCCCTCTCCCCTCCCTTTCTCCCTCCCTATCCCCCAATGCCTCCCCCCATCCCCGGAGAATCCTTTAATGTGCATGCCAAACTCTCCTCTGGGTCCTCCTCTCAGATGAGGTGCAAGGACCCAGTGGCATTTCCCAAAATCCTTTCCTGTGCTCCCCTTAAGCATAGGAACACTATTGTGACTGTCAATCCCTAGCCTCCAAGGATTCTAGTGCCTTTAGTCCATACTAGACTTTGAGGGGTCAATAATGTGTTGCACATTGCTCAGGTCATGCAAAGTCCTATTATGATTGCTTCAGCCCTAACTTGTGTGGAGTATCTTGCATATCATTATTCCTCCCATCCTTGTGCTCTTACAATCTTACCACCCCCTCTTCCGCAAATTTCCCTGAGCTTCAGGATAGGGAGAGATTAGGCTGTCCTATTTCCAGGTGGTTGATATAGAGTCTCGGGCTTTCTGAATTACGGTTTGTTGATTTTTTTTTCAGTTTTGCTACTCCTGCAGTGCCCTTAGCTCCATCCTGATGGGCAATGGATGTCACCTTCAGGGAGGTTTTGATGCCAGGTAAGGTGTGTCAGGGCCAGTGTTCCTTCAAGGACACCTTAAGAGGTCACTATCCCCCAATGCCTCCCCCCCACTACATAAAGTGAAGTCCAAGGCAAAATGGAGAACACATGGTATTAGAGATCGAGACTCTTCTCATTCAATAAAAAAAAAAAAACAGGACACTGTACACAAAATGACTTACATGAACACAACTAGAATACAGAGACTTCATCAACTCATAACCTTACAAAGAAGGCTTTAGCTGTTACTCTTCAGCCTCAGGTATCTTACCATGTGCTGTAATACTTTTTTGTGTGTTGTATGGTGTAAAGGGTGAATTCACTCAAAATCTGCCAATCCTTTCCTACTGACTTTGGTGGTCAGTATACCACAGTTTTTCATAATGTGAATATTTTTCATTATGGTCTTTGATCCACTTGAGAATGGTCTTAGTGTAGACATCAGTATAATTCTGTAAGAAAGATTCAGTGATAAAAAAATGGAAGGGCGTTCTACAAAATCCCTGAACTGGTATTCTTCAAAAATCTCAAGTTTCATTACCTTCTCTCTGCCAGACTCTATGCCCTCCCTTTCTGGTGAGATCACACCCCAACAGACGCAAGTGACCAGTAAGGAGAGTCTGCGAGCCCAACCAGATGTCTCATTACTTACTTGCACTCCTTGATGGTGGACTATTTTCTCTGCTGTAGCATGATCCTCTCTCCTTGTTGCTGGTGGGGCCCTCCTTCCCCTTCCTCACTGTTTAGAATCTTTGTAATTACTGTAGGTATTACAAAGATTTATCTTTGAGTGTATCACTAAGTGGGTTTGGTACTAGGATCTACCTATTAGGGAGTACATACGGTGCTTCATTTTCTGGGTCTGGGATACTTCACTCAATATAATTGTTTCTAATTCCATCCATTTCCCAGCAAATTTCCTTAATTCGTCATTTTTGATGGCTGAGTAGTATTCCATTGTATAAATGTACCACATTTTCCTTATCCACTCATCAACTGTTGGGTATTTGGGTTGATTCCATGACTTTACTACTGTAAACAGTGCTGCTATGAACATGGTTATGCTTGTGCTATCGAGGTGAATTTTTGCTGTATGGGGGGTTATTCCCAAAACTGGAATAGCAGGGTCATATGGCATTTCAATCTTTAATTTCTTTAAGAATCTCCAGATGGCTCACTAGAATGGTTGTATAAGCCTACATTCCCACCAGCAATGTAGAAGAGTTCCCTTCTCTCCACATCCTCTCCAGCATTTGGTGTTGTTTGTATTGTGGATTTTTGCCATCCTGACCGGGGTGAGATGGTATCTCAGGGAAGTTTTGATTTGCATTTCCCTAATGGCTAACGATGAAGAGCATTTTTATGATATTTGTTAGACATTTCAATTTCTTTCCTGCTCTAGTTTCTTTTAAGTTCCAAGGTCCACTTTTTCATTGGGCCATTTGTTTCCTTGGTGTTTAGTTTCCTAAGTTCTTTGTGCACTCTGGATAATAGAGCTCTATCAGATATGTGGTTAGTGAAGATTTTCTCCCATTCTGTGGGTTGTCTTTGTGCTCAAGTTACAATCTCTTTAGCTGAACAGAAGCTCTTTAATTTCATAAGATCCCATCTGTTGACTGTTGGGTGTATTGACTGTGCTATTGGATTTCCATTTAGGAACTGTTGGCCAAAGTCTAGCATAGATCACAGGCACTATGATCCTTAGAGGCAAGGGATTAACAGCCACAATAGTGTTCCTATACTAAAGGGGAATACAAAAAAGAACTCTAGGCAATGCCACTGAGGAGGCACCCAGAGGGAAGTTTGACATGCACACTAAAGGATGCTCCAAGAATGGGGGTGGGGGTGGAGGGAGCACTGGGAAAAAGGGGGGGGAGGAAAGGGAAAAGGAGGGAGGGAGCAAGGGGATCCAAGGAAGGGTGGAGGGAGAGAGGGGAATGGGGTACTTATCAACTTTGTATGAGTGGAAGAAGAAGAAAGAAGAAAGAAAGAAAGAAAGAAAGAAAGAAAGAAAGAAAGAAAGAAAGAAAGAAAGAAAGAAAGAAAGAAAGAAAGAAAGAAAGAAAGAAAGAAAGAAAGAAAGAAAGAAAGAAAGAAAATATGAAAAAAAATCTTAAGGTTGTTTGAAGAAGCCTGTGAAACTATCATATCCAAGAGAAGTCTGAAGAAATCTGACAATTCTTTGAGGCATCCTGCTGGGGTCCTACAGGAAAAGAGATGCCATCACCTGGAAACTGAGAACTCTAAAGAAAGAATGGCCTGTAGGAACCTGCTGTCTGTTCTTTGCAATTTCCTACATTTAAAAACCTTTCTTAAGGGGCTGGAGAGGTGGCTCTGGGGTTAAGCCTCTGCCTTGCAGGCAAAAGATCCTGAGTTCGGATCCTAGACCCCACGTATAGACACCGGGCAGAAGCGGGAGCAGCCTGCGTTTCTGGTCCTGGTAGAACACAGCCTGTGAATCCCCAGGCAGAGTAAACAAGGAGGAGGTGGAGGTGTCCATGGTGTTCCTGAATTCGTCCGTGGTTCTACACACACATACGCACACGCATACATGCACAATTGAAAAAATAATAAATAAATAAATAAATTTTTAAAAAACCTTTCTTAAATTTAAATATGATATTTGCCCATTTGAAACTTTACCATGTTTTCAATATCCTAGTCCATGTTGTTGAGATTCTGGTATTTGCCTATGAACCCAAGTTGACATATTCTTTTGAATGAACTCTGAACGAGTACAATTGATCCATACAACAACCTTGGACTCTGATTACAATAATTTTCTCTGAATTTCAGGAGGCATGATCAGAGAAAACAAGAGCATGTTAATTATTATTTTTTCTTTTACTACAAACCTTTCCTCTTATTATTCATTTGAATCTTGATAGGTGGCTGCAGCTGGAATCTATCTAATCCTATATACAAAGTGACTTTTATCATGTTAGACTACATTTGGTTTGAAGGGATACCTTTTCCTTGTCTTTTTTGTGACATAAAAACCTTGAGAGAAATTCCTGATAACTTTGTGGTGAAAGATGAAGACACAGTCATACTGACTTACCCCAAATCAGGTAAGAATTGTGGTTGACAGGTATCCTGAACTAATGAAGAGAAAGGCTGTGACCTTAATTTTCATTCACTCAGCTAATGCCTAGAATGCTCTTAAGTTCCTGAAAGCTTATACTGGCCAAGAGCTTTGCCTAATACCACTTCCATGCAGAGAAACTGGTTTGATCAAACCAATGTGCTCAAAGATCATCTCAGGAATTTAAAGAACCAGCAACAGTAACTCCTGAAATAATGTGTGGAAAGGAGTGAGCAGTGAGATTATTATAGAAGAAATACCATGGAAATTGAGGAGAAAAGAACAAATGTGAAAACAGAGAAGGAAAATCTTCATGGCCAAAGACCATGAACTTGAAGTGATTTTGGAAAATGCAAGGAACTGGACAGACATATGTCATAGTGGGTCTTTGGGAGTGGGCTGGAAGGTAGAAGGTCTGAAAATTGGGCAAGAGTTTGTCAGCAATATTTCAAATGGAACAACAATGAGAAGTCGAAGGCAATGGAATTTCAACAAGAGGATTCAAAGACAGAGCTATAAAAATATGTGTTGATTCATGAGTGTATAGAAATGGAGGAAAATAAATGTGATACAGATGGGATAGATTTATCAAGCCAAAAATGAAACTCACTAAAGGGTAAATGTTGGTTGATTTTAATGAATTATATAGCATACTCAAATTCATTAAAATGGTGATAACCCAAGATGAGGGGGCATATTAAATAGGAACATATTTAATTAGTGTCAGATTTCCTTTTTACATGATGAAATAGTCCTAGAGATTGACTGGGAAACAATGTAAGCATACTACATGCTACAGCATGTTTGAGAGACAGAGTATTACATTTATGGCATCTCTATTTTGTATAACATGGTTTTCACATATCATGAATAAGTGACCATTATATTTCTTTCTCGCCTAGGAACCAATTGGTTGGTCGAGATCATCTCCTTGATTCTGACCAAGGGAGATCACAAGTGGATTCAATCTGTGCCCATCTGGGAGCGCTCACCATGGATAGAGGCTACTGAAGGATTTTCCTTAATACGTGAACGGAAAGGACCACAACTTTTCTGCTCTCATCTTCCCATCCATCTCTTCCCCAAGTCTCTCTTCACTTCTAAAGCAAAGGTCAGTGCATCAAAACTGACAAATTTTTGATCAACTGTTTGCAATTTACTGTGCAAGATCATTCTGAATGTGTTGTTATTGTGTACCTCTCTGAGGGACCTGAGATGATCAGACACTAAGTGATGTTGTTATACTTCCTTCCTCAGATCACATTAGAGAACAGAGAACATTGAACAGATTATACTAGCAAGATTTTAGAGCAAAACTGAAAGGTCAATATGTGAACCTTAGGAAAACCCATACAAATCTTAGAATTTGAACTCTGTTTATATATGTAACTTGCTGTCAAGGAAATGGATCGTTTTCAATTATATTTGTTTTATGATGATTTCTTATATGGCTATGAAGTATTCTGATTACTTTTATCAACCTCACTCTGTATTATCTCTCTACCTCCCCTGTTAGCTCTGCCTCCACCAAGCAAATCTCTTCACCTCATTCACTTCTACTCTTATTTTGTTTTAAGACCTACTGAATGGGACCATGGTGTCTGTGTATGCACACGTTAGGAACAATCGTTTGGAGCTTGGTGGATTCACCAGTAGGTATACAAGACAGGACTCCGTCTGTCTCAGATTTTATCAACAACCAATAATTCAAGGACTTAAGACTATGTTCCCGTAAGCCTTTATCCTTTCTTGTGCCTGACAGTTGTGAGCCTAGACTTGTGAAGATCCAGTACAGGAAACCTAAAGCTGTTATGGAGTCATTATTGTAATATCTAGTCATGCACAAAAGGTGGCATTTCATAGCCTTTCTCCCTGTCTTCTAGCTCTTACATTCATTCCATAATTTCTTCTGCAATATTCCTTGAATATTAGAAGGACATGCATAATTGTCTTCTTTAAGACTGACCATTTAGCTATGGTGTATTCTTGGCATCTTGAATACCCATCAGTAAATGAATTATTGTCATAAAAAGAGATACTGCTCTGATTAAGGCTGAAAGTTGTTTTTGTCTATGGACATAAACACAATATACAGACAAGGTTTGAATGTATACTGTTACAGTTAAATATAGGTGTCCACCTGGCAATTGAAGGCTTGAGTGCTGGGCACAGTTGTGAATAATTAGTAGGTGAACTGAGCACTGAGAAATTCAGAGGAAATTGATTGATGGGGAGAGTCTAGTCCCTGGTGTATAAAGCTAGGCCAGATACATTCTCTGAGAGTGAAGATCATTTCTAACTCTGGGGTCCTGTGAATATAATGTGGCCAGTTCCCTTGGCTGCCGGTATTGGTACAAACTTTTCTAACAAGCTATACAAGGGCAGTAACTAAGAATCATAACAGCATAAAACCCTAACTGCATGCTACATTAATTAATACAACATAAAATTAAGTTGGAACAAACCTCTTTCTCCTCAATGTTGTTCAGGACCTGTATACATTCAGTAATGGAAAGGTGAAACATTCTCATCTCATGAACTGTTCTTGTTTATAATTCCTTTTCTCTATAAAATCTTGCTCACTTTCGTCATCCTTGAACTCTTATGTAGCTACTGATGACCTTGAACCACTGATTCTCCTGCTTCCCTCTCTTGCTGGGAATTCAGATATACACTACCATCTACAACTCTCCTTATCCCCTTTTAAACTTCCTAGCATCTTCATACATTGAGAACAATAATATATAAAAAAACAGAGACAACTTATTTTTCTTCCACTGATATATGCCCAATTCAATGACTAATTCATGGAACCTATCAAATGATGACCACATTGCTTTTTAATTAGCTTGTATTTCCATTGAAGGTGATCTACGCCATAAGAAATCCCAGAGATGTTATTGTGTCCGGTTATTTTTTCTGGCATAACACAAACATGGTTAAGAATCTGAAGTCTTTTGGAGAATATTTTGAACGGTTCCTCAAAGGAGATGGTGAGTGTGCTGTTTCATATAGGTACTGGAGAGTGCTCATAGATTTCTTTTATATTTCTTAATTCATTTTTCACACAGTGTTTACTGTAGACTATGCCAAACTTGAACTCTTTCTGTAGCTGAGGATAACTTTGAGTTCCTGATACTGCTGACCCACCTCTTCAGGGCGAGGATGGCAAGTGTATACTACCATGCTCAGGTTCTGTGGTGTTGGGGATCAAATTTACATGTTCTTGCATGCTACTCAAGCACTATCAACTTAAAAACACTTATATCCCGCCCTACAATGTCTTTTAAAGTCTTCAGTCAACTCCATGTTCTCTCTATACAATGTATCATCCTCTGCATCCAAGGCTCCTTTATACTGTAACCCAAACCTGCCATCTGCCCACTTTCCTGCACAGACATAGAGTTACAGCCTAGATTTGATTTGCCCTACAATCCATGATCTTGACTATATTCAGAATGTCTAGGATTTCAATCCTTCATGTGTCCCACAAACCACAATACACACACACACACACACACACACACACACACACACACACACGCAAAATTTTAATGAACTTTTTAATTATGAATAATGATGAATTTAATTATGACATTTTGATTTAACTTTATAATTAAAAGTCATTTTAAAAAATCATGTCATGGATTGAAGAGATGGCTCAGGGGTTAAAACTTTTCCTTGAAAGCAGAAGTTCCTGAGTTTAGAGCCTAGATCCCACCAGGCCAAAATTGTGGCAGCTCGCATTTCCACTTCAGGTGGGCAGAGCCTAGGAAATTCCACACATAAAAAAAGGAGGTAAAAACAATCCAGGTTGATTTTCAAAGTCACCATTGATGCTCCATAAAAACACAGTATGGGTGGTCGCTGAGGAGGCTGAGCTGGCCGAGGGCAGACTGGCCAGTTCCTGTTACTATGGCAGTGACAGCAGGGATGCCAGCCACCTTTCCTATGAGCAATCACACCTGAGAAAAAGTGACTGTGACCAAGCTCACACTGGAGAATTTCTACAGCAACATGATTCTGCAACATGAAGAAAGGGAGACTAGGCAGAAGAAATTAGAAGTGGCCATGGAAGACGAAGGGTTAACTGATGAAGAGAAAAGGTTACGCCGATCTTAGCATGCTCATAAAGAGACAGAGTTCTTGCAGCTCAAGAGAACCAGGCTCGGTCTGGATGACTTTGAGTCTCTGAAGGTTATAGAGAGAGGTGCCTTTGGAGAGGTGCGGCTGGTCCAGAAGAAAGATACAGGGCATATCTATGCAATGAAAATACTGAGAAAAGCTGACATGCTTGCAAAAGAGCAGATGGCACATATCCGAGCTAAAAGAGACATTTTGGTGGAAGCAGATGACACATGGGTCATGAAGATGTATTACAGTTTTCAGAATAAGAGGAACCTTTATCTGATTATGGAATTTCTCCCTGGATGCGACATGATGACACTGTTGATGAAGAAGGACACCTTGACAGAAGAGGAAACCCAGTTCTACATTTCAGAAACTGTTCTGGTCACAGATGCCATCCACCAGCTGGGCTTCATCCACCGGGACATCAAGCTAGATAACCTTCTTTTGAATGACAAGGGACATGTACAATTGTCTGATTTTGGTTTATCCACGGGATTAAAGAAAGCTCACAGGACTGAATTCTATAGAAACCTCACACACAACCCACCAAGTGATTTCTCATTTCAGAACATGAACTCAAAGAGGAAAGCAGAAACATGGAAGAAGAACCGGAGACAGCTGGCATATTCCACACTTGGGACACCAGATTACATTGCACCTGAAGTGTTCATGTGTAGACTGGTTATAACACATTGTGTGACTGGTGGTCTTTGGGAGTGATTATGTATGAGATGCTAATAGGTTACCCACCTTTCTGTTCTGAAACCCCTCAGGAAACATATAGGAAAATGATGAACTGGAAGGAAACCCTGGTGTCCCCTCCAGAAGTACCTATCTCTGAGAAAGCCAAGGACATGGTTCTCAGATTTTGCACTGATTCTGAAAACAGACTTGGGAATGGAGGTGTAGAAGAAATAAAAGGTCACCCCTTCTTTGAAGGTGTTGACTGGGGGCATATCAGGGAAAGACCAGCAGCAATACCCATAGAAACCAAGAGCATTGATGACACTTCCAACTTTGATGACTTCCCCAAGTCTGACATCTTACAGCCAGTGCCAACTACCACAGAGCCGGACTACAAATCCAAAGACTGAGTTTTTCTCAATTATACTTATAAAAGTTTTGAAGGGTTGACTCAGCCTGGCTCTATCCCTGCCTACACAAAATCTGGGAAACTTTGAGTGAAAACTAGTCACCCCCAACCCAGAGAACTCAGGCTGCCACACTCTAGCTAGCTTGGCTTCAGTACTGAAACACTCCCAAGGTAGTGGTGCTTACTGACTTTGGAGGAAGGGCTACAATGTTAAGACTTCTGCGACAATTACAGGAATTGGTTGGCAGTGCCAGCTGGTTTTTTTTAAACATTCTATTATTTTTGTTAATTTTATGATACAAAGGTACTGGAATAAAAGGAACAGACATTCCTTTCTAACTGCACTGCCTACATGTGTGTCTAGCTGCATCCTGCCTGTGTGTATGTGCTGCGCTTTGAACCCTAATACTCTATGTAATCAGCCGGGAGTGCACATATCACTGACAGCACCATAGGCTACCCTGCAGTCACCTGCAGTGGCTGCTGCTCTACAAAGCATCTTACCTGATTGCTGTGAGACCACTTGCCCTGTCAGTTTGGATGTCTGTTAGACTATATGAAGACAATTTTGTAACGGTGTAAAAAGAAGCACACTTGACTTCAAAATCAGCATTTATCAAGGGATCATGGAGACCATACAGAGAGGGACAAGTTTCATCAGGATGAGGAAGTATAACCCGTCACCCAAGCATCCTCTCAGACATGCAGCTGTATGAGAAGTCCGATTGACCTGGTTTCTGTGGGGAACGCTGCAGTCTCCCTGCATTCGTGCACTGTGTAGGATGCTATGCTAGGGCAGATTGCAGTTGCTTTCCTTGTGACAAGAGGACTTCTTTTTATAAAGACATAGCATTGTTTTAATTTGATTATAGTAAGCTGAATTTCAGAAGTGACTATGAAAGCTGCTTGTAAAACCTAGTGTATTTTTAGTAAACTATATTTTTAAACGCCAAACTTTTAATCTTGTCAGTGGACCTGTAGAGACAGTGCTAGTTGCTATATGTCATAGTTGGTAGCCTTCCTTTCTTTGGCAAAAGTTCTTCTCCCTCCACCCACGCCCCTGTGCTGTTATTTTCTTCAGCTCCAGCTGTACCAAAGATCCTGTGCAGAGTGCTGTGGACTCCAGAGAGAGGATGCTGTGCCCCCACAGGATGAATCTTCGACCAAGGCCAGCTTAATCTAGGGCAGCCCTGCAGGGTTAGCTCAGCGCTGTGGTTAAGTTGCAGGCCAGGGCTGGTGACTGGATCAAGAGAGTCTCGGCACTCAGTTCTTTGGGTATTTCCCTGAGGGTTAAGTAATTGTTTCTTGCTCAGAATTTTTATTCTGGAACAACTTTCTGAGGAGGTTTTGGCTTCCTAAGCTCCAGAAGAGAGAGGGACTCATCAAAGAGTGGCCTAATGTATACCAAATTTGATGTAAGTCCTGAGGGATGACTTGTGGAAAGGAGTGTTTCCTAAGGGGGAGCTGCTGACGGGGTGTGCAAATCTCCAAGAGCTATCACATAGCTGGTGCTGCTGGGCGACCCTGCAGTAGGACCAGGACAATCTCACTTTCTCTGCCCCTGTCCCGTGAGTATTCTGCTCTCCTGCTCGGCTCCTATCTGTGGCATTGCCAGCCGTTCTCTCAGCTTCACTGATTACTAATTATAACTATTTAATTTTTTCTTACATTTTTTATTGTCTCCGCTCACACAAACTTAATAGGTACACCAGTTCCCTCCCTCCCTCCTCCTCCCCCCAACCCCTCTGCTCACCCTCCCCTCACCCCTCCCTCCCCAACCCCAGTACCTCCCCTCCCCCAATCCCCGGAGAATCCTTTAATGTGCATGCCAGACTATCCTCTGGGTCCGCCTCTCCGATGACATACAAGGATCCAGTGGCATTTCCCTGAACCCTTTCCTGTGTTCCCCTTAAGTATAGGAACACTACTGTGGCTGTCAATCCCTTGCCTCCAAGGATCTTGGTGCCTTTAGCAGATGCTAGACTTTGTGAGGTCAATAGTGTGTTGACATTGTGCCAGGCATGCAATATCCAATTACGATTGCTTCGGCCCTAACTTGTGTGGAGTATCTTGCATATCATTGCTCTTCCCATCCTTGTGCTCTTACACTCTTACCGCCCCCTCTTCTGCAAATTTCCCTGAGCTTCAGGATGGGAGAGATTAGGCTGATCTAGTTCTAGGTGGTTGATATACAGTCTCTGAAGTTCTGGATTATGGTTAGTTGATTTTCTTTTGCGATTTTGCTGCTCCTGCAATGCCCTTCACTCCATCCTGATGGGTATTGGATGTCACCCCTGGCCAGAGATAAAAAGCTCTTAAACTAGAGTCTTGTTATAAGAGTATATTCAAAGGTAGATGTAATAAAAGTAGAAAACCACAGTGAGGGAGGGGGTCAATCACCCATTTGCAAAATGGTTACTTCTTATCTGCCAGACTGTATGCCCTCCCCTTCTGGTGAGATCACACCCCCTCAGTTGTAAATGATCAGGAACAAAAAGTCTGTGAACTTAACCAGATGTCTTATTGCTTACTTGCAGTCCTTGATGGAGGGCTATTTTCTCTGCTATAACATGGTCCCCTTTCTCCTTGTTTCTGGTGTGGCCCTCCAACCCCATTCCTCCTGTTCATAATCCTTGCAATTACTATATTACAGAGATTTATCGTCGAGTGTCTCTAGGTGGGCTGGGTGGCTTTGGTACTAGGAGCCACCTATTAGGGAGTACATATGGTGCTTAATTTTCTGGGTCTGGGATACTTCACTCAATATAATTGTTTCTAATGACATCCATTTCCCGGCAAATTCCACTAATTCCTCATTTTTGATGGCTGAGTAGTACTCCATTGTAGAGATGTACCACAGTTTCCTTATTCACTTGTCAACTGTTGGACATTTGGGTTGATTCCATGACTTTGCTATTGTAAACAGTGCTGCTATGAACATGGTCATGCTTGTGCTATAAGGTGAACCTCTGCTGCATGGGGGGTTATACCCAAAAGTGGAATAGCAGGGTCATATGGCATTTCAATCTTTAATTTCTTTAAGAATCTCCAGATGGCTCCCCAGAGTAGCTGTATGAGCCTGTATTCCCACCAGCAATGTAGGAGAGTTCCCCTCTCTCCACATCCTCTCCAGTATTTGGTGTTGTTCATATTGTGGATTTTTGCCATCCTGACCGGGGTGAGATGATATCTCAGGGAAGTTTTGATTTGCATTTCCCTGATGGCTAAGGAAGTGGAGCATTTTTTCAGATATTTGTTAGACATTTTAATTTCATCCCTGGTAAAATTTCTTTTCAGTTCCAAGGCCCATTTTTTAATTGGGCCATTGGTTTCCTTGGTGTTTAGTTTTCTATGTTCTTTGTGCACTCTGGACAGTAGAGCTCTATCAGATATGTGGTTAGTGAAGATTTTCTCCCATTCTGTGGGTTGCCTTTGAGCTTGTGTTACAATCTCTTTATCTGAACAGAAGCTCTTTAATTTCACAAGATCCCAACTGTTGAGAGTTGGTAGCAGTGACTGTGCCATTGGATGTCTGTTTAGGAAATGTTGGCCTAGCCCAATCAGCGCGAGGGAGTTCCCTATCCTTTCAACTATGGTTTTTATAGTCTCTGGCCTGATATCAAGGCCCTTGATCCATTTGGAATTAAGTCTTGTACATGGTGACAAGTATGGGTCCAGTTTTAATCTTCTGCATGTGGAGATCCAGTTTTGCCAGCACCATTTGTTGAAGATACTGTTCTTTTTCCATTGGATTTTTTGGCCCCTTTGTCAAAGAACAAATGGCTGCAATTTTGTGCGCTTATATCTGGGTCTTCAACCCTTATCCCTTGATCTGTGTGTCTATTTTGGAGCTAGTACCAGGTTGTTTTTACAACTATGAATTTGTAGTACAGACTAAGATTTCGTATGGTAATACCTCCAGCAGTGTTTTTGTTACTCAGGATTGTCTTTGCTATCCTGGCTCTTTTGTGCCTCCATATGAATTTTGAGATTGTTTAGTCAACTTCTTTGAAGAATTGCTTTGGGATTTTAATTGGTATAGCATTGAATTTGTATATTGCCTTTGGTAGGATGGTCATTTTTACAATGTTGATTCTGCCAGTCCAGGAACATGGGAGGTCTTTCCACCTTCTAGTGTCTTCTGCTATTTCTTTCTTTAGGGTTTTAAAGTTTTCATTGTAAAGGTCTTTTACCTCCTTGGTTAGGTTTATACCAAGGTATTTCATTTTTTTAGGGGCTATAGTAAATGGGATTGTTTCTCTCAAGGCTTTTTCACTTCTTTCATTCTGGGCATATAGGAAAGCCACTGATTTTTGTACGTTTATTTTGTATCCTGCTACCCTGCTGAACTTCTCAATTAGTTCCAGGAGCTTCCTGGTGGAGGTTTTGGGATCACTCAGGTATAAGATCATGTCATCTGCAAGTAGGGATAGCTTGACTTCTTCCTTGCCGATTTGAATCCCTTTTATGTCCCTTTCTTGTCTTATGACTTCAGCTAATACTTCAAATACAATATTGAATAGAAGTGGTGAGAATAGACAGCCTTGTCTAGTTCCTGATTGAAGTGGGAATGCTTCCAATTGTTCCCCATTGGGTATAATCCTTGCTGTTGGCTTATTGTATACAGCTTTTATTATATTGATAAAGGTTCCTTTCATTCCTACTGTCTCTAGTGTTTTGATCATAAAAGGCTGTTTGTTGGATCTTGTCAAAAGCTTTTTCTGCATCTATCGAGAGTATCATGTGGTCTTGGACTTTGGACTGCTTTATATTATGAATTACATTTATTGATTTGCGTATGTTGAACCATCCTTGTGTGCCGGGGATAAAGCCTACTTGGTCCCCGTGAATGATCTTTTTGATATGTTTTTGAATCCGATTTGCTAAGACTTTTTTGAGAATCTTTGTATCTGTGTTCATCAGAGAGATTGGCCTATAGTTTTCTTTTTTGAGTGTATCTTTATTAGGTTTTGGAATTAAAACAATATTAGCTTCATAGAAGGAATTTGGGAGTGTTCCTTCCTTTGCTATTTGATGGAACAGTTTAAGGAGTATTGGTGTTATTTATAACTATTTAATTTAAATATTAACTTCTGCTGGAGTATTATGAGATTTTTCTCAATGCAGCTGATATTTCCCATTTTTAAAAGCATGACGGGGACCTGGCTACTGACAATTTTATGTTTCCTTTTAGAAAAAGAATTGTTGCTAACATGGCAATGAATAGTTAGATGTAAAGAAGCTGCAACATCCAATAACTGAAATGTAACCGTGCTGTTCTCCCCAGGGAACTGGGAGGTAGGTTGAGATAAAAGGAGAAGATTTACCCAAGTTTATGCCTAATTTTTTAGAGCAGAACATTGTCGTTTTATTATTTATCTCTTGATTTTTTAAATTCTATTTTTTTGCATCTTTATAAATTGCATTTTTTAATTTTTTAAATTTTTTAAATTTATTTTTCTGCTCATACAAACGTAATAAGTACCCCTGTCCCCTCCCTCCCTCCACCTCTCCCTGCACCTCCTTGTTCCCTCCCCTCTTTTTCTTTTACTTTCCCCCCTCCCTCCCTTTCTCCCAGTGCCCCCTCCTCCCATCTCTGAAGCATCCTTTAATGTGTATATCAAACTTTCCTCTAGGTCCTCCTCTCTGATGAGGTTTAAGAACTCAGTGGCATTTTCTAGAACTTTTTCTTGTGTTCCCCTTAAATATAGGAACACTATTGTGACTGTTAATCCCTTCATTCTAAGAATCCTAGTACCTTGAGTCCATGCTAGACTTTGAGGTGTCAGTGATGTTTTGGTCATTGTGCAGCTCATGCAGAGTCCTTTTGTGATTGCTTCGGACCTGACTTGTGTGGAATATCTTGCATATCATGACGCCTCCCATCCTTGTGCTCTTACAATCTTACCACCCCTTTTCCACAAATTTCCCTGAGCTTTAGGATGGGGAGAGATTAGGCAGGCCTGATTCCAGATGGTTCATATAGAGTTTCTGACATTCTGAATTATGGTTTGTTGATTTTTTTTTTCAGTTTTGCTGCTCCTGTAATGCCCTTGGCTCCATCCTGATGGGTATTGTATGTCACCCCCTAGTCAGAGATAAAAAGCTGTTAAAATAGAGTCTTATTATAAGGATAGATTCAAAGGTAGATGGAATAAGAGTAGGAGACTGCAGTGAGGGGGTGGGTCAGTCTCCCATTGCAAAATGGTTACCTTCTATCTGCCAGACTGTTTGCCCTCCCTTTCTGGTAAGATCATATCCCATCAGTTGCAAGTGACCAGGAAGGACAGTCTGTGAGCTTAAACAGATGTCTCATTTCTTACTTGAAGTCCGTGATGGTGGCCTATTATCTCTACTGTAGCATGATCCCCTCTCTCCTTGTTGCTAGTGGGGCCCTCCTTCCCCTTCTCTCCTGTTTATAATCTTTTCAATTACTGTAGGTATTACAGATACTTATCTTTGAGTGTGTCTCTAAGTGGGTTTGGTACTAGATTCCACTTATTAGAGAGTACATATTGCTTAATTTTCTGTGACTGGGATACTTCACTCAATATAATTGTTTCTAACTCCATCCTTTTCCCCACAAATTGCATTAATTCATCATTTCTGATGGCTGAGTAGTATTCCATTGCATAAATGTACCACATTTTCCTTATCCACTCATCAACTGTTGATCATTTGGGTTGATTCCATGACTTTGTTATTGTAAACAGTGCTGCTATGAACATGGTCGTGTTTGTGCTATCGAGGTGAATTTTTGCTGTATGTGGGGTTATTCCCAAAAGTGGAACAGCTGGGTCATATGGCATTTCAATCTTTAACTTCTTTAAGAATCTCCAGATGGCTCCCCAGAGTGGTTGCATGAGCCTGCATTCCCAAGAGCAATGTAGGAGAGTTCCCCTCTCTCCACATCCTCTCCAGCATTTGTTGTTGCTTGTATTGTGGATTTTTGCCATCCTGACCAGGGTGAGATGATATCTCAGGGAAGTTTTGATTTGCATTTCCCTGATGGCTAAGGATGTGGAGCATTTTTTAAGATATTTGTTAAACATTTTAATTTCATCCTTGGTAAAGCTTCCTTTAAGTTCCAAGGCCCATTTTTTAATTGGGCCAATAGTTTCCTTGGTGTTTAGTTTTCTATGTTCTTTGTGCACTCTGGACAGTAGACCTCTATCAGATATGTGGTTAGAGAAGATTTTCTCCCATTCTGTGGGTTGCCTTTGAGCTCGCATTACAATCTCTTTATCTGAACAGAAGCTCTTTAATTTCACAAGATCCCAACTGTTGAGAGTTGGTTGTATTGACTGCCCTATTGGATTTCCAGTTAGGAACTGTTGGTCTAGTCCAATCAGCTCAAGGGAGTTACCTATCCTTTCAACTAAGGTTTTTGTAGTCTCTGGCCTGATATTGAGGTCCTTGATCCATTTGGAATTAAGTCTTGTACATGGTGACAAGTACGGGTCCAGCCTTAATCTTCTGCATGTGGAGATCCAGTTTGGCCAGCACCATTTGTTGAAGATGCTGTTCTTTTTCCGCTAGGATTTTCTGGACCCCTTTGTCAAAGATCAAATGGCTCTAATTGTGTGGGCTTATATCAAGGTCTTCAACCGTTATCCATTCGTCTGTGTGTCTATTTTGGAGCCAGTACCAGGCTGTTTTTATAACTATGGATTTGTAGTGTAGACTAAGGTTCAGTATGGTGATGCCTCCAGCAGTGTTTTTGTTACTCAGGATTGTTTCTGCTATCCTGGGACACTTGTGCCTACATATGAATGTTGAAATTGTTTAGTCAACTTCTTTAAAGAATTGCTTTGGGATTTTAATTGTATAGCATTGAATCTGTATATTGGTTTTGGTAGGATGGTCATTTTTATGATATTGATTCTGCCAACCCAGGAACATAGGATGTCTTTCCACCTTCTGGTGTCTTCTGCAATTTCTTTCTTTAGGGTTTTAAAGTTTTCATTGTAAAGTTCACTTACTTCCTTGGTTAGGTTTGTACCAAGGTATTTCATTTTTTAGGGGCTATAGTAAATGGGATTGTTTCTCTTAGGGCTTTTTCACTTCTTTCATTCTGGGCGTATAGGAAGGCCACTGATTTTTGTACATTTATTTTGTATCCTCCACGCTGCTGAACATCTGTATTAGTTCCAGGAGTTTCTTGGTGGAGTTTTTGGGATCACTTAGATACAAAATCATGTCATCAGAAAATAGGCAAAACTTAACTTCTTCCTTGCCGATTTGAATCCCTTTTATCTCCCTTTCTTGTCTTATGGCTTCGGGTAAGACTTTAAGCACAATATTGAATAGAAGCGGTGAGAGTGGACAGCCTTGTCTAGTTCCTGATTGAAGTGGGAATGCTTCATGTTTTTACCCATTGAATATAATCCTTGCTGTGGGCTTGTTGTATACAGCTTTTATTATATTGACAAGGGTTCCTTCCATTCCAACTGTCTCTAGGGTTTTGATCATAAAAGGCTGTTGGATCTTGTCAAAAGCTTTTTCTGCATCTATTGAGAGTATCATGTGGTCTTGGATTTTAGACTGGTTTATATGGTGGATTACGTTTATTGATTTGCATGTGTTGAACCAACCTTGTGTGCCTGGGATAAAGCCTACTTGATCTCCGGGAATGATCTTTTTGATATGTTTTTGAATCCGATTTGCTAAGACTTTGTTGAGAATCTTTGCGTCTGTGTTCATCAGAGAGATCGGCCTATAGTTTTCTTTTTTAAGTGTATCTTTATTAGGTTTTGGTATTAAGACGATATTAGCTTTGTTGAAAGAATCTGGTAGTGTTCCTTCCTTTGCTATTTGATGGAACAGTTTAAGGAGTATTGCTGTTATTAGCTCCTTAAATATCTGGTCGAACTCTGTGTTGCACCCGGTAAGCTGTGCTTACTTAGGAATTCATCCATTTCTTTTGTGTTGTCAAATTTCACAGAGTATAAGTTTTTGAAATGTGATGTTATAATATTCTGAATTTCTTGGGTATCCATAGTGATAACTCCATGTTCATTTCTAATTTTGTTAATTTGAGTTTTTTCTCTCTTGCTTTTGGTTAATTTAGCTAGGGATGTAACAATCTTATTGATTTTTTCAAAGAACCAGCTTTTTGACTGGTTGATTCTCTGTATCATTTTCCTAATCTCAATTTCCGATATTTCTCCCCTTATTTTGCTAATCTCCTCCCTTCTACTGCTTTTCGGATCAGATTGCTCTAGTGTCTCTAAGATTTAAAATGCATTGTTATTTAGTTCTGATGTTTCCATTTTTTTGATGTAGGCATTAAGAGCTATGAACTTACCTCTTAGGACAGCTTTCATTGTGTCCCAAAGATTTTGGTAACTTGTATTTTCATTATTGTTCGCTTTCAGGAAATCTTGAATTTTCTTTTTAATTTCTTCCTGAATCCAGTTCTCATTCACCATCACAGTGTTAATTTTCCAGGAGTTTGTGTATTTTCTCTTGTTTGTTGTGTTGTGGATGTCAAGCTTTAGACCATGGTGGTCTGATAGAGTACAAGGTAGAATTTCAACTTTCTTGTATATGTGTAGATTCAATTTGTGGCCCAATATGTGATCTATTTTGGAGAAAGTTCCGTGTGCTGCTGAGAAAAATGTGTATTCCTTGGTGCATGGATGAAAAGTTCGATAAAGATCTGTGAGGTCCATTTCAGTATAAGGGTTTGATTAAGTTCCAAAGTGTCTCTGTTAAGTTTTTTACATTTTGATCTATCCCATGTTGAGAGGTCGGTGTTGAAATCTCCAAGAATTATTGTTTTGGTGTTGATTTCTTGCTTTAGAGGTTGTAGGGTTTGCTTTATGAATGTGGGGGGCATATTGGGTGCATATATGTTCAGTATTGTAAAGTCTTCCTGGTGAATTGTACCTGTGACTAAAATGTACTATTCATCTGTGTCTCTTACGATTTTTTTTGGTTTGAAGTCCACTTTGTCCGAAAGCATAATGGCTACCCCTACCTGTTTCCTATTTCCATTAGCTTGCAGAATTTTGGACCAGCCTTTTATTTTTAGGATGTGCCTATCTTTTGTGGTGAGATGAGTTTCCTGAAGGCAGCAGATTGATGGGTTATGGTTTTTAATCCAAGTTTGTAATCTGTGTCTCTTGATCGGTGAGTTAATACCATAGACATTTAATGTTATAATGGAGAAATTATTTTTAATTCTGGACATTTCTTATGTTTAGGGGCTTTTGTAAGTGTATTGTTTCACATTTAGGTTTTGGTGGTATTATACTTCCCTTCTATCCTCCTGGATACATTTGTTTTTTTTCTCCAAGCTTGAGTATCATTTCTATCATTTTTGAAGGCCTTGTTTGGTAGACATGTAAGCCTTCAAGTTGGCTTTGTGCTGGAAAACTTTTCTTTCTCCCTTGATCATGATGGATAGATTTGCTGGGTATATCAGTCTGGGTTGACATTTTTGCTCATTTAATACTTGGAGTACATCTCTCCAAGCTCTTCTTGCTTTTACTGTTTCCATTGAGTAGTCATTTGTTATTTTATTACCTTTAAAAGTGACTTGTTTTTTTTCCCTTGAAGCTCTCAGCACCTTTTCTTTGTCTTGAATGTGGAGTGTTTTGACTCTTATTTGCCATGGCGATTTTCTGTTTTGGTCATATCTGTTTGGGGTTCGGAATGCCTTTTGTATTTGGATGGGCCTCTCATTCTTTAGTTGAGGGAAGTTTTCATTTATGATAATTTGAAAATTTCCTCAGGTGTGGTATTTTAGGATTCTTGCTCTGGTATTTCATGAATACACATGTTATGCTTCTTCAGGGTGTCCCATATCTCTTGAATATTCTTCTCAAGTATCTTTTTGGCTTTAAGAACCTTTTCCATTGAGTGGGTTAATTCTCCCACTTTTTCTTCAAGATCTGAAATTCTATTTTCTGCTTCGTTAGTTCTGCTGATAAGACTCTCTGTTGAGTTTTGGGTTGAAAATAACTTGTCTTTTAATTAAATTTTAAACTCTGCCTGAGACTGTTTTAACTGCTGTATGCTTATTTTTGTTTCTTGAACTGTTTTTCTCAATTCCTCCAAGTGTCTGTTATGTTCCTGTTCAAAGTGGTTGATGCGGTTGTTTAACTCCTCTTGGATTTCCTCCTTCATAGTATTAATCATGGTAATGACAATACTTTGAAAGTCGTTATCTTGGGTCTGGCTTTCTTGGCTATTATCTGTGAATTTGTTCTGGTTGGAATCATCATTATGGGGTTAATTCTTTGGGTGGAAGATTTGTCTTCCTGTGTTTTGTTTCTCATGGATCTGCACTTTGACTTGGGCATTGTCGTTTTGTCTCTTAAGACCTTTCAGTTTCTCCCAAATTAACAAAATTAGAAATGAACATGGAGTTATCACTACTGATACCCAAGAAATCCAGAGAATTATAACGTCATATTTCAAAAACTTATACTCTGTGAAGTTTGAAAACACAAAAGAGATGGATGAATATCTAAGTAAACACAACTTACCTAAATTGAATCAGGAAGTTGTGAATTATTTAAATAGTCCTATAACATATAAGGAAATTGAGGAAGCAATCTCGAATCTTCCCACCAAAAAATGTCCCCGACCAGATAGATTCAGCACAGAGTTCTACCAGACATTTAAGGAACAAATAACACCAATACTCCTTAAACTGTTCCATCAAATAGCAAAGGAAGGAACACTACCAAATTCCTTCTATGAAGCTAATATCGTTTTAATCCCAAAATCTAATAAAGACTCACTTAAAAAAGAAAACTATAGCCCGATCTCTCTGATGAACACAGACGCAAAGATTCTCAACAAAGTCTTAGCAAATCAGATTCAAAAACATATTAAAAAGATCATTAACGGGGACCAAGTAGGCTTCATCCCCGGCACACAAGGTTGGTTCAACATACACAAATCAATAAATGTAATTCATCATATAAACCAGTCCAAAGTCCAAGACCACATGATATTCTCCATAGATGCAGAAAAAGCTTTTGACAAGATCCAACAGACTTTTATGATCAAAACGCTAGAGACAGTAGGAATGGAAGGAACACTTGTCAATATAATAAAAGCTGTATACAACAAGCCCACAGCAAGGATTATGCTCAATGGGGAACAATTGGAAGCATTCCCACTTCAATCAGGAACTAGACAAGGCTGTCCACTCTCACCAATTCTATTCAACATTGTACTTGAAGTCTTAGCTGAAGCCATAAGACAAGAAAGGGACATAAGAGGGATTCAAATCGGCAAGGAAGAAGTCAAGCTATCCCTATTTGCAGATGACATGATCTTATACCTGAGTGATCCCAAAAACTCCATCAGGAAGCTCCTGGAACTAATTGAGAAGTTCAGCAGGGTGGCAGGATACAAAATAAATGTGCAAAAATCAGAGGCCTTCCTATATGCCCAGAATGAAAGAAGTGAAAAAGCCTTGAGAGAAACAATCCCATTTACTATAGCCCCTAAAAAAATGAAATACCTTGGTATAAATCTAGCCAAGGAGGTAAAAGACCTTTACAATGAAAACTTTAAAACCCTAAAGAAGGAAATTGCTGAAGACATCAGAAGGTGGAAAGACCTCCCATGCTCCTGGATTTGGCAGAATCAACATCATAAAAATGACCATCCTATCAAAGGCAATATACAAATTCAATGCTATACCAATTAAAATCCCAAAGCAATTCTTTAAAGAAGTTGACCATACAATCTCAAAATTCATATAGAGGCACAAAAGACCCAGGATAGCAAAGACAATCCTGAGTAACAAAAACACTGCTGGAGGTATTACCATACCAAACCTTAGTCTATACTACAAATCCATAGTTATAAAAACAGCCTGGTTCTGGCTCCAAAATAGACACACAGATCAATGGATAAGTATTGAAGACCCATTTATAAGCCCACAAAATTACAGCCATTTGGTCTTTGACAAAGGGGCCCAAAGAATCCAATGGAAAAAGAACAGCATCGTCAACAAATGGTGCTGGCAAAACTGTATCTCCACATGCAGAAGATTAAGGCTGGACCCGTACTTGTCACCATGTACAAGACTTAATTCCAAATGGATCAAGGATCTTGATATAAGGCCAGAGACTATAAAAATCATAAGTGAAAGGGTAGGGAACTTCGTTGAGCTGATTGGGCTAGGCCAACAGTTACTAAACAGACATCCAATGGCACACTCACTGCTACCAACTCTCAACAGTTGGGATCTTGTGAAATTAAAGAGCTTCTGTTCAGATAAAGAGATTGTAACGCAAGCTCAAAGGCAACCCACAGAATGGGAGAAAATCTTCTCTAACCACATATCTGATAGAGCTCTACTGTCCAGAGTACACAAAGAACTTAGAAAACTAAACACCAAGGAAACCAATGGCCCAATTAAAAAATGGTCCCTGGAACTTAAAAGAAATTTTACCAGGGATGAAATTAAAATGTCTAACAAATATCTTAAAAATGCTCCATTTCTTTAGCCATCAGGGAAATGCAAATCAAAACTTCCCTGAGATATCATCTCACCCCAGTCAGGATGGCAAAAATCCACAATCCAAACAACACCAACTACTGGAGAGGATGTGGAGAGAGGGGAACTCTTCTACATTGCTGGTGGGAATGCAGGCTCATACAGCCACTCTGGTGAGCCATCTGGAGATTCTTAAAGAAATTAAAGATTGAAATGCCATATGACCCTGCAATTCCACTTTTGGGTATAACCCCCCATACAGCAGAGGTTCACCTCGATAGCACAAGCACAACCATGTTCATAGCAGCGCTGTTTACAATAGCAAAGACATGGAATCAACCCAAATGTTCAACAGTTGACAAGTGAATAAGGAAACTGTGGTACATCTCTACAATGGAGTACTACTCAGCCATCAAAAATAATGAATTACTAGAATTTGCCGGGAAATGGATGTCATTAGAAACAATTATATTAAGTGAAGTATCCCAGATCCAGAAAATTAAGCGCCGTATGTACTCCCTAATAGGTGGCTCTTAGTACCAAACCCACCCAGCCCATCTTGAGACGCTCATAGGTAAATCTATGTATTACCTACAGTAATTGCAAGGATATGAACAGGAGGGATGGGGTTGGAGGGCCACACCAGAAACAAGAAGAGAAGTGACCATGTTACAGTAGAGAAAATAGGCCTCCATCAAGGACTGCAAGAAAGTAATGTGACACCTAGTTAAGTTCACAATTTGTTGCTGATCATTTACAACTAAGGGGGTATGAACTCACCAGAAGGGGAGGGCATATAGTCCGGCAGATTAAAAAGTAACCATTTTGCAAATGGGTGATTGACCCCTCCCATTGCCTAATGCCATATGACCCTGCGATTCCACTTTTGGGTATAAGTATTACATCTACCCTTGAATGTGCTCTTATAATAAGACTCCAGTTTAACAGCTTTCTGTCTCTGGCCAAGGGGTGACATACAGTGCCCACCACGATGGAGTGAAGGGCATTGCAGGAGCAACAAAACTGCAAAAGAAAATCAACAAACCACTATCCAGAACTTCAGAGACTCTAGATCAACCACCTAGAACTACGCCAGACTAATCTCTCCCCATCCTGAAGCTCAGGGACATTTGCGGAAGAGGGGGCGGTAAGAGTGTAAGAGCAAAAGAATGAGAGGAGCAATGATTTGCAAGATACTCCACACAAGTTAGGGCCGAAGCAATCGTAATTGGATATTGCATGCCTGGCGCAATGTCCAATGATCCTTGACTGCTTTTGACCTCACAAAGTCTAGCATCTGCTAAAGGTACCAAGATCCTTGGAGGCAAGGGATTGACAGCCACAGTAGTGTTCCTATGCTTGAGGGGAACACAGGAAAGTGTTCAGGGAAATGCCACTGGGTCCTTGTATGTCATCAAAGAGGAGGGCCCAGAGGAGAGTCAGGCATGCACAAGAAAGGACTCTGGGAATTGGGGCGGGATGCACGGGGGGATGGGGCGGCAGGGGTGAGGGGAGGGAGAGCAGGGGGTTCGGGGGGAGGAGGGGGGACGGAGGGAACTGGTGTACCTATTAAGTTTGTACGAGCTGAAATAATAATAAAAAATGTATTACTAAAATAAATAAATAAATAAACCATAAAAAAAAACACTTCAACAAAAGAGCCAGTCCATTTATTATTTTAAAGCTGTACTTCACTTGCTTTCCTTACTTAAATTTAAAAAAAAATGTTAACTTCTACAGAATTTTGCCTATAGAACCAAGCCATAGAGAAGATCTGAAATATCTGAAAGTCATCTGTCTAGAGCAGTCTTTTGCCTGCAACCTGGAGATAGTTACCCATCACTTTATGCTGGAAGGCTTATGCTTAACTCTGAAGACAGCAGAGTTCCTTGAGGAATGACTTTTTTAAGATCTTAGAATAAGATCCTTGACTGCTTAAGGCAGGGAGGGGAGAAGGAAGTGGACTCAAGAACTAGGGTGGGTAGATAGATGCCTGCAGCATTATCATTTACTGATCTTATAAAGTACGGAAAAGTGAGTGAACTGAAGAGGAGTAGTTTCAAGGCTTTGGGACACCATAAAAAAATTCATTCTGACCATTCAAGTATTGAAAGATCAGATAAAGGCAGCTTGGACATAAACATAATTTAGATGACACTTTGTCCCTTTTTAGGAGCTTTCCTACTTTCCAGCAACTCTAGCTCACCCGCTGTCTACACGGGACTGGCTTACATTGTCTGCCCCTGATCCAGACTGACTTCCAAGTCTCATGACTGGTTCACTCTGGGGCTTGAGGTTCAGGAAGAACAGGTAGCAGAGAGGCAGGAAGGAAAGCCTGGAAGGTTGTCGCCTTTCTAGGGCTCACCTCTGTAAGCACTGTTGAGTGTAATGTCACAGATGTCCCTAGGGCCACCTGCCCCTTAGGCTCTCCATATCCATGGGAGAACAGTTTTGGCTGCATAGATTGTGTGTTATCTCTTGATTTTTATCAGAAAAAGTTCACATTTCCTGGCAGCAGAAGGGACATTTTGAAAAGTGTGTTTTGCTTGGAGTCTTCTTCCCTGGAGTTACCAGTGTGATTCACAATCTTTAGAGACTTCTTATTACAGCATTTCTTATGTGCCTATTTAAAAGCAATTAAAGACTGTGTCTGCCTTTGGAATGAGGATTCCTAATGGTACAAAGATCTACGACTGGTTTTCTCCATTGTCCATCCCCAGACTGCAGGGAGTCATTTAATTTAAATGGTAAAATCCTATTTAATCAACTGGGAGTAGTGACTTTGTCTTGAAATTAGTCTCTATTTTTAATCAAAAGACTTTTATTATAAACTATGTGTTTTGATTTTTCTAAATATATAGAAAGCTTGTATAATTCAGATTTCTTGGGTTTCTGAATTAATGTAGACTTTGACATTTTTATTAAAAACCTTTGTATTAAAGCAAATTAAAAAAAAGAACACAGTACACCCCTCCAACAAACACAGTAAATATCATTCTTTAAAAATTAAAAATCATGTCATAAAAAAGTCAATCATAGTTAATACTCGTTGGATTTCTTCCTATTGATGGCTTAATGGCTCATATTTCCCAACAATTAAAATATTGCAGCAAGCATAGCATGAAAATTTGTACTACTACAGATATATGGGGTCAGCACTTATCTATATAAGCCACTAGCAAAACTAATTTATATATTCAGAAAGCTCCTAGAAGCCCTTCCTTTTGGCTTTAACTCCTGATCTCTTAAGCATTGTGCTAAGCAAATGCATGCAATCATTTCTTTTACTATGGGTTTGTCCCATAATTACCATGGTGTCTTCAAGTGAATTCCAAAGTCATTTACCTAAAATCCTCTGTTTCTCTGCCATTTCTCTGTGGATTTCCTATTTCATGGTCAGTTCCCAGGTGTGACCAGTTGACATAACTTGCATGACATGGATGCCATCCTATTGAGGAGGGCAAGTAATTGAGGATGAAATAAATATCTGTCCTAATAAGGATTCAATCTGGGTCCAGAGTAATATCTCTACACTCTAAGAATTCCTTTTATGAGAATAACTCAACATACAGAGTTCATCAAAGTCCAGGGTTAAGAACAGCCTAACACTCCCAATTGGTACTCTGAAGCACACAAAAAAAGATAGGAAGATATCTATCAGCTCTTTCTCATTATTCTAGGATAGGAAAAACATTCCTCTACTCAAGGCCCTCCTCCCAGCCTCCTGGTGGTAGAATACTGGCATCCCCTCCTTCGATCCCTTGCATTGAAGGGATATTAGAGAAGATATTAGAGAAGTCTGTTAAAACTTAATTGACCTTAAAAGTTACAGGGGATTTTTTCATTAATAAAGTCAAACTAAAACAATGGAGAAAATTTAATATAACTTGTTTACAGCTGTGGGTCTGTTGGCCAAAGGAACCATGATATAGCATGAAGGTGGAAGAGCATTAGAACAGAGGAGATAGCTTAAAGTCAAAGAAGACAGGGAGAGAGTCGCCAAGGACAGCATCAGTACAAATCTGTAGAAATGCCTAGAGTGGGGAGGAATCTGCAGTCTCTAGAACAAAGGAGGGTTCCGCTTTTCAGTTTTCAGGTATTGTTAAGGGTTGCTAGGGACATAGGGCAATAGGGATGGTGAGTGAAAGAATATTAGGTACAAGGTAGTGTTCTCTCAATGCCATCATGATATGGAAGTTGGATATTTAGGACATGTGGTTGATTCTAGGAATGCCCACATTACATAGTGAAGAAGGCTTTACAAAATGGATTAGCTATGACTAATACCAAGTTTTAGGTCAGCCTAGATTTCATGAGACCCTGTCGCTTCCAAACACTCCATCCCGAAAAAGAAGTTACTTACAACATCCATAAACATTCATTTCATGAACATAAAATTAAGACCCTCATTTGCATGATTTGGACCATTTTTTGTTTTGTATGGGAGTAGGGAGCAGGCATCGCATACATCCTGGAATGATCATAAACTCACAATGAACCCAAGAATGTCCTTAAACTCTGATCCTCCTGCTTCTAGCTTCTGAGTGTTGGAATTACAGATATGGGCTGTCACATGGGATATGACCTTTGGCTCTTCTAAACTACTTACAACTCTCTATCAAACATTGTGCAATCCATTTTCTCTTTCCAACATTTCTGAAGATCATTTACCTTGAGCATTATTCCCAGTATGCGTAACATAGTTGAACTCTTTGGATATCTCTCTCCTGATTTATAATAATCTAGTGGTTCATATAAAAGGTAACATTGTAAAGTAGTGAAATAAGAGGCCAAGCTATCAGATCTGAGCACTACTAAACAGTGGAATATGTGGACTAACTAGAGATAGAATAAACCATAGTTGGCACTTGGAAATGGACATAGAGTTTTGATTTCAAGAAGAGCTATTGTCATTGGTCAGAGGCATTAGTATCCAGGGGAAGATTTGAGAGGTTGTAGAACCTTTAAGAGATTGGTCCAGTGTAAGGCATCCTGTAATCAGACAGTTAAGGTAGCTCTCCAGAAGGATTATGACAAGAGTTGAAGTCTGGACATGATTAAGCTCTCAGTCTGCACTGTTAGTGCTTCCACCAGTTCATGTTCCTCTTAGACTAGTGAGACCAAAGAGATCCAGTAACTCTGACATTAGGTGAGACCCCACATGGAGATCTATTAAGAGAAAAGAACTGACAAAAGGGAGAGACATAAGAAATACAGGTTTGTTAGAGCTAAGGACATAATGCCAGGGAAAACATAGTTTTGTCCTTAAGATGGGAAAACATTAAAGGTAAGTTGAAAAAGATAGGAATGTAGCTGCCATGGATACCATGGTGGAAAGAAGTCTGAGGACAGGAGAGAGAGAAAGAATGTGAGATTTCATGCTTCTAAGTTTTCAAAGAGTTGCTGTGGAGTAGCTAGGAAAGTGGGACAGCAGGGATGGGGACTGAAACACTATTAGGAATTTAGAAGGTATGGTTTCCTTAGTGACTCTACATTTAACCAAGGGTGGAAGAGGCATTACAAAATGATGAGACTGTGGTTGTTATTATTATCTGTAAACTGTATCCTCAGGGATGATGATGTGAGGAGATGAGTATGTTAATGCCTCATTTCTGTAAGCTTAATATATATTACATATATATGTATGTCAAGCTGAAAAAATGCAAAAATACTTGTTTGTTGATTATACTTAGTAAATGTAGCTGGAAATATTTGAAAACTGAAAATTATGGAGAAGACCCTTCCTGATATTTGCAATCTACACACTTTCCACCTCTCATTCTCCCCACAGTACCATATGGATCATGGTTTGAGCACACCCGTGGCTGGATGTCCATGAGGAACAGGGAGAACTTCCACTTGCTGAGTTATGAGGAGCTGAAAAAGGTAACTGTCATCCTTGTAGTCACCATGATCCTCACTCCATCTCATGTCACCCTTTCCCCTATTCCACTTTCTTGGATACAGCTTAGCCTCATAAAAGTCAAACTATGATCACATTTGGTCTTCAATAATCTATATCTTCATTGATTTTATACATTTTTTATTTCAGAGAGAAAGAGATAAAGACAGAGACAGAGACAGAGAGAGACAACATGCATGCCATAGCACATGGGTGAAATTCAGGGAAACATTGTCAAAAGTCATTTTTATCCTTCTACCTTGTGGGTTTCTGGGTGAGTGAATTCAGATCACCAAGTTTATGAACAGACAACTTAACTGTTGAGCTATCTCACCAGTCCCTGAATCATCTTATGGTCAAGGTCCTTTCTTGTCCTTCATTTCTTCTTATTTCAGGGAAGTGTATCCTGAGGCAGAATATAATGGCTTTTGCTTACATAACAGTTTATAAAATTCTATTTATATCAGTACCAAGGAATAATGTAGAAGCTGTTAAGAGAGAGAAATCATCACAGATCCCATCAATGCATGAGATCTGTAAGTTGCAATAAAATCACCATTGTAACAGGTGCCTACCAGTGGCATTAGTATCAATGAGACAACTGAAAGCATTTGATTAATGTCAAGACCCATTGATACTGTAATCAAGAATAAGAACTTAAAAAGGATGGGGCTGTAGAGGTGGCAGAGGGGTTAAGCCTCTGCCTTGCAGACAGAAGGTCCTGAGTTCAGATCCTAAACCCCACATATAGACGCCAGGTGGAAACGGGGTCAGCCTGCATTTCTGGGCCTGGCAGGGCGGAGCCTGTGAATCCCACGGCAGAGTAAAAACAAGGAGGAGTTGGAGGCAGTCCATGG
This sequence comes from Typhlomys cinereus, assembly GCA_023101885.1. NCBI lineage: Eukaryota > Metazoa > Chordata > Mammalia > Rodentia > Platacanthomyidae > Typhlomys > Typhlomys cinereus. Next base: position 5,779,334 of record JALPQD010000118.1, read on the forward strand.
TGGTTCCTGAATTCGCCCGTGGTTCTACACACACACACATACATACATACACACATGTGCACACATGCACAATTGAATAAAAAAAGTTAAAAAAAATTAAAAATTTAAGAACTTGAAACCGCCACTATTGCCAGCAAGATCTTGCCTGAACGCTGCAGATCTGGGTTCCTACGGGGGATCATGGTGGGACCCACGAGAAATAAGAAACCTGTCAATTACTCACAGTTTGAGGACTCTGGTAGTGATGATGATTTTATTTCTGCAACTATACCTTTAGACGAGAAAGCCAAAATAATGCCAGAGGAGTTAAAACAAGACAAACCTAAGCCTTAAAGAAGGAAGAAATTCTATCAGAGAAAACCCCTAAAAAAGGGTAGCTTTAGATGACAAGCTCTTTCAAAGAGACTTAGAAGTTGCCCTGGCTCTCTCGGTGAAGGAGCTCCCAACACACTCCCGCCATGTGCAACAGTCTGAAGAGGAAGGCATTGGAAAAGAAGACAACGAAAAGACGGAAACAGTGAATAAGCCCCCCCGTGTCTCTAATTGTAGTGTGACCAGTGGTCACATAGAAGGTTTGGACGAGCTGGTGGAAGAGGACAATACTCCTGGTGTCCAAGGAAAAAGGAAAGCAGCATCTAAAGCTAAGGCTCTGCAGAGGAAGATGCTTCTCAAGGGCAGCGAAGACGACAGTGCCAGCGACTCTGAGCCTGATGATGGAGAATCAGAGGTCGATTCTGGTCCTTATTCTGATGAGAGTGAAGGTGATGAAGACTTTTCACTGTGAGAAAAAGTAAAGCTAAGAGAAGTAAGAAGGAGGAAGTGAAGGTGAAATCTACAGGAGGAAAGAAAGAGAAAAAGTCAAAATCCAAATGTGATATGTCAGCGACTTCAATTGGCATCAAGTCATCAGCTCCTGTTGGCATCAAGTCAGAGTCTCGTCCTTATCCAAGACAGATTCTCTTCCCTTGGAAGCTGCTAGAAAACCAGCAACCATGTTTAGTCTTTCACCCGAAGGCAGGAGACCTAAGTGGGTCCCACCAGCTGCATCTGGTGGTAGCAGCGGTGGCAGCATCTGCTAAGTCCCCAAGTCAGAGTCTGCACCTTGGCTTGTTCCAATTAGCACAAGTCAAATCTCTGCACCCAAGCGCCACAAGCAGCCAAGCTTGGTAGCCGTGACTGGATCAGTTTTGAGAGTGTGTTATGTTTGTATTTGGTTAGTATGTGTATCTAAGAGTAGCGGTATAATTGTAGAGGAATCCTGTATATGATCTCTGTCCATTTGTGAATGGGGTCTCAGAAAAGCTTTTCAGAGAGGTTCATTGCTGAGAGTTATCTTCCTGTGCCACTCCTGAACAGCATGTTGTGTTTTCCTATGTATCATAAGCCCCTGTCATTAACTGGTTGTCAGTCTCTGGGAAAGTCCCTGTCATGTGTTATTCTGTAGTCACACAATAGGCCTTCCTGGTTCTGCCTAGTTCACAGCAGCTCCCATTGAGCTGTCCAGAGCTCGGCTGGCAGGGGCCTTATTTCCTTCAGGAGACATTTCCAAAGTTTTTCATAAGTTCTGTAGCTGCTCTGTCAATTTATCACAAGCATCTGATGTATTTAACTGAATCTTTAGCAGGAATTTAGAGTGGCTGCATCATAAAGCACAGAAGAGAAGACAGTGAGATTATAAAGACATAAAAATGGAAGGTTCACTGTTGGACAAGACATTCCATACGAGGTAGGACTGTAGAACACAATAAAATGAGACTTGTCCTTACCATAACTGCAGAATGACTAACATATATACATGCCCCCTAATAGACTAACCAGGAACTCAAGAAAGACAAGAACATATAGTGGAAACTTTAAGGACTAAAGTTGTATGAGTGAAGAGAAATGCCTTTATCCATAGAGTGGCAAGAAGATAGGCAACAAGAGTAGATAAGCCAAAAGGAGCCCTGGGATCCATAGAAACATACAGGAAGAAGGATAGAGGGAGTGGGAATGATTGATGAAGGAATCAAAGGGAGGGACCATGGAGGGAAACAATGATAAGTACTCAATATGTTTGTAAAGGTAGAAAAATAAAATAAAATAATAAAAAGTAAAATACATTCTCTGAGAATAAGAAACACAATGTGGGAATGAAGATATGGCTCAGGGGTTAAGCCTCTGTCTTACAACCAGAAGGTCCTGAGTTTAGATCATGGATCACACTTAAAAACACCAAGAAGAAATGGTGGCCAGCCTGCATGTCCAATTCTGGGAGATCTGGGAAAATCCACAGTAAACAAAGAGCAGAAAGCAAAATCCAGGGTGATTCCTCAAGTTATCCGTAGGCCTCCATAGGCCCACAAAGTGCCCTCTGATACACATAAGCAAAAGAGAAAGCAAGAGAGACAGACAGACAGACACAGAAAGCCACACAGGAAAACAAAAGAAAAAGAAACACAGTGCTGATAACACCAAAATAAGGACAGAAGGGACAGTTCCATTCCACAGATCTGTCCCACTCTATGGTATCTCCACTTAATTGACAGAAGAGGAATGAAGGCATGAAGTCAGTATATGAATATCGTGAGAAGTCATGTACCAAAGTGACAAGAAATGATCTGAATGCTTCTTCCAACTGAACCAAGTGGGCACAAGGTGGTCCTGAGCACATCAACTGCTGTTCATTGGCAAGTACAATGACCATGATTAAATTGAGTTAGTTGGTTGGTTGAAATATTTGAAGCATAAAGTATCACATATGGCTGAGTTTACAGATGTGACTCTGCCTCAGCTTGGGTCTCTGTCCACTACTCCCCACTCTGAATCCCAACTGTGGTATTAGTGTCTGAAGCTCAGTAGCGCTGCAGAGCCACAGTGTGTGTGTAGCTCCCGTCTTCTCTCTGCCTGCTTCTCTTTCTTCCATCCAAATTGATCCTTTCTTTCTCTTCCATTGTGCTGTTCCTTTCTTCAAACCACCCCCATTTTCTAATACTCAGTTCCACTCTTCTTCTTTCTCACAGTTGTGCCTTCTTCTTCCCATTCTCATTAACTGTTTCTTCTTCTTTTAGGACACACGAAATACTGTAGAGAAAATCAGTCAATTCCTAGGAAAGAAACTAGAACCCAAAGAGCTGGATTTAGTCCTCAAGAACAGCACCTTCCAAGCCATGAGTGAAAACAAGATGATCAATTTCAGCCTCCTCCCTGAAGAAACTGTTAATGGTGGTTTAAAACTCATGCGAAAAGGTAAAAAGAAATATTCTAATGTAAAATGTGTCAGTACTCATGGAGGATTTCCAGATGCTGATAAAACTCAAAGGATTGAGGTGTTGGATGTGCAACAGTAATTGCTCACCATTCAAACTGCGTCACATATAAGGCTAATATATTCATTATATAGATGTGGAATTAAGGGAGGAACTTGAGACTGGAGATAGATTTTTAGGACTACTTGACTGGTGAGCTGGAAAAGAAAAATTCCCTGGGTACATGGATACATGGAGAAATCACAGAAGGGAGAAAGGCAGAGAAGAGATTTTTCTTCCTAGCTGGTAGTGAAAAATTAATCATGGTTATACTTTAAACTATAACTTGGATGAAAATATCTAATGTGTGGACATTAACACATAGCAGGGATGGGAAATTATGAAAGAAATACATGAAATCCTCCAAAGAAACAGTTGAGTGCAACAGTCAAGAAGACAAAACACTAAGACTAAGATGATTATTCTATAGTCTTCAGGATGAATGGAATGGGATTACCTACAATTTGAAATGTTTTAGACAGTGACCACTCTTCTCCGAGCTGAGCATTATTCTTGGTTTACATATAGCCAAGTGTGTTAAGATCAAAGGTGACACCTTTGCTAATAATTAAGTTAATAATAAATATGAGATTGACCCTGGATGTCTGTAGGGTACCATTTACAAATGTGGCCTTTTGTTGCGCTACTTGTATGTGTGAATAGATTATTATAATGTAGGCCATCCAACATTTAGTTGGAGATGCCAGTTTAACCTGAATCTTGACTAGAACTTTTTGCAATTCTATGAAAAAATAGCAATTAATGCAAACTCTGAGTCAGCTGGTGGGACATTATCTTACTGATGAGGGAGGACCAGTCCGTGGTGGAAGGGACTATTCTCTGGGAAAGATGGAGAACTGTTTTGGTATTTTAACATAAAGCTATTCTGGCAAGGAAGAAATCATGCTTCTTCTCAGATCTTTCTATGGCTATGTGGCAGCTAGTTCCCTTAGGTGCTGTCATTGGGATAAAGTCTCCTGACTTTCTGTTTGATAACAGAATATCAAAAACTCAAATAAATACCTTGCCTGCATAAGTGGCTTCGGCCATGTGTTTGTATGATCAATAAAGAGAAACTGGATCATAGAAACAGTGAGTGCAAAGAGTGATTCAATCATTATCATGTCTATTTAATTTACTCAAGGACTATTATTTTACTATTTCAACTTCTGTAACAAAATAACATCATGATGTAAGTAATAATTTGAATTGTAATGTAAAAATTATTAGCTTCAGATCCACATCTTATTTCTACTGTGCTGAGCAACCTCCCCAGGACTACTCCACCACACACACCCTTCTGCAAATACCTTACTCATTCAACAATTCTTTCAGCAATTACATATTGACTATATCTGACACATTTGAGACACTAAGAGTGTGGCAATTTAAGAGCACATGAATATATTAAAAATATATTTCATCCCTTCATGCAAAAGCACATACCACACATTAGCACTGTGTCTCAGAAAAACTGGAAGTCCTTGGAGATTCTGAGGTGAAACTGTAGGATCTAGACATGAATATGGCTGCTACACTGTGAAACAACTTTTATAGGTAAACTGCTGCAACAAAGGGGGTATTAAAATCTATTATGATTATGGATATGAGAAGTCTTGTTGGTTTGTAGCATGTCAAAGAAAGTTACAATGCAGATGCATTAGAAGATAGAACCTCTACTGTTAGATTATGTTCATGATGGGAAAGAAGACAAGTGAGGGGATCATTTATCTCCAAGGAGGTACAAGTGCATGTGGGTATGGATTTCAAAGAGGAAGAGGACTGTCCAAGGATTCAACTGCATCAGGCACCCTGTCCATGTCAAGTACCAGTAAGAACAAGTGCTAGAAGAAAGGCAAGATGTTAGGATCCATTGATGAATACTGTGTATATTTAATGTTCTCCAGGCACAACAGGAGACTGGAAAAATCACTTTACTGCCACTCAAGCTGAAGCCTTCGATAAAGCATTCCAAAAGAAGATGGCAGGTTTCCCTCCTGGGCTGTTCCCCTGGGAATAAGGTCACCACAAACCTGAATACAATATGGGTACTCTTATTTGTCTAAGCATGTAGGATACTGGGTGTGATCACAGAATAAAACTCACTGTTTAATCTTGCATTCCTTGCTTCTTTTACTACTAGCATGTTACACATCATCAGCATAAACTCATTTACCTTATGGCATTCCATCTTTAAAACTAAATAAAAAGAAAATAAAATTCTTTTGTTTCCCTGAGCTCTTTGATCATGAATTCATCAACAACATGCAGAGCAGCTGCTACAGCAAGGAACAAGACAAATTGTTTGCTGACAGATGAAAGGATGATGAAAAGGTAGTACACACATGAGGTTTCATTCATCCTGAAACAAGAACAAAATGGAGAATTTGTAAAAATATGAATGCAAATGGAAATAATCACATTAAGCAAAATAGACTGATTCAGAAAGAGAAACGCCATTTTTGTTTACCCTGATTAATGAATGTTAGATTTTATAGAGATGCAAAAACTCATCTATATAATTTTATATGATATAAAAACAGACAGTAGACTTTCTAAGAGAATAGTGGCAGGGAAAGTCAAGAAAGCAGAGAGAATAGGAAGTGAATATTTTATGCTACTTGAAGGAGAATGTTCTTATAAAACTCTCACCAGGCTGGAACCATGGCTCAGTTGCCTGCATAGCACTTACAAGGCCTGGTTCCATTCATCAACATTCTGAAATAAACAAAAGTTTTCCTGTCTACAGAGAATTTATCCCAGCCCTGAAGCCTGTAATTCAAGCTTCTGCCCAGGATCAAATTTATCGACCAGCACTATCTTTGTACAACATTACAAAACTGGAAATTCCATGCTTGGCTACAAACGCTAACCTCTAGAGATTGTCCTCGGCCAGTCTGGACTGAGCTCTTTCAAAAAGCAAACATCGCAGGCTGGAAGATGGCAAACAATGTAACTCACAATAACAGAGCAGATATTATATAGAAGAGATACCCCTGAGGAACATTACCTCATGAAGAAGCTGCATTCTTGTTAATGTCCATCTTACTGTCCCTTACAATGCACCATATAAACTTTCCTTTGTGTCACATGTTCTAAAGGGTGAATTAGCCTGCCAGTCCTTTCCACACTACTTGTGGTAGTCAGTATATTGTAGTTTTCAGAAGGTCCTTATCTATCCCTATGCAACGGAATTTTCCTCTAGGCACAAGTTGTGTCATCTTTGACTTACCCCAATCTAACCTAAGGAAGATTCTATATAACAACTTGAAACATCCCATCCTGAATGAAGAAGTCTCAGCAAGAAACAGCCCATTGGGATTAGTAAGTTTCTGTAACTAACAAAGTTCCAGGTATGGAGGAGGAAGAGGGTTTTCCACCAAGAAAAGGGGTAAAAAAGCTGTAAACAACCCATGAGGGAGGAGATTAAAGCAATTAAAAGGAGACTGCCAAACTGGTCAGTCAGTATGGAAGGAAACCTATGGTGGGCGAAATTAGGCAGTATAGGGAACTGGTTAAGGAAGTGGGCATTCTTCAGTATACTTGGACAGACATACTGCTCTGAGAGTAAGGATTATGCCTTGCTGGGAACTTGGTGGTTCTGTTCCGGCTTTCATGACATGACCTAGAAAGGAACCTATTTGGCTATCTATCACATGTCACCAATCCCCTGTTGTAAATAAGGACAGATGAGGTTAATGACCTCCTGCTGTTTACCCAAAAGGGGCTGACTGTGGTCCTTGGGACATTTGAAAACTGCACCAGGAACTAACCATGTTTGTCTACACATTCCTCCTCCCTTTACAGCCTCTCTCATGAGGTTATCTTAGGCACTCAGAATGATGAATATATGGTTTAATGTGCATATGGAAGTTCAGCTCCTATTCTTTTCTGCTTTCACAATGATTATTCTTTGACTTCTTATTTACTTGTACTATTCTACATAAACTGGACTAACTTTAAATAAAATGTCTCCATATGTTTGAAGAAAAATTCAGCCGGACCTGAGGTATCATTCTTACCAATCTTCTTTCGACCCACGCAGGAAACTCAAGTATCTGATGGCAGTAACATCTGGCAACCAACAGAGAATAGAGTACAAGAGAATTTGAAAGTAAGGTATGAAATTCCTGAAAGGGACCACACGATGTAAGTCAGATTTTACTTCTGTTTTCTGGAGATTAGTTGGAGGTAAAATGACAAAGGCAAATAACAAAAAAAGGAAATCTCTTTCCAGAAGTATTAAGCAAATATTTAGGGCTAAATAATTTAACATAGAATAGAAATAGAAATATGCTTTATAGATCTCATTGCTGAACTACAGCTTTCTTTTCTTGAAGAAGGCACACTAGATCCTGGAACCTGGTCCTGAACTGAACAAACACTTCAGACTGATCTGTACCTTGATGGACCAGACAAGATTCCTCCAGGAGCATTTACACTGTGGAGGAGATTAAACGAGTATCAGAGAGAGGAGAGAAACCTGAATCTGCTGTTGTTGATACTGAAGGTGCAAAATGAGAACCAGCTCTAGGTATTGTGCTTGAAAATGAACATATGTCACAACTGCATTTTCCTGATGAAACTGTCTCTGGGGCATCCATACATTGCCCCCTGAACCTGCCGTGCCTTCAGGTCTTTCTTTCCCTGCTTATGCTCCTCATGCTGCCCTTTATGGAGAAAATGACAGAAATAACTCTACTTTGTTTCAACTAGTTTGGTTGTATCTTGTTTTACCCATATTTCATTTCCCACGCTAATCAGTCCCATGAATCAAAACAACATAACCCAGACACCTGCAGTTTGAAGAAGCATATCATGCTTGCAATACTGTAAACTTGGTTTTTTTCTAACAGATTTTTTAATATTCTCTCAGCTGACTTATGATTAAATAATGGTTTCTGGCTTTATCAATTCCTTCTCTTTTCACATTCTTGGTCAAGATTTTTTTTCGGTGCAAGGCTGCTATTCCCCAGCAATTAAATGGAACCTTTAATTTGAATAACTCTGTTAAAAAAATTTTGTGATTCACATGAAGACATTGACAAAGATGTGTCATTTAAGGTTGAGCACTCAACAGTTACTTATTCTCAGTGTTTTGACTTTTTATGAGGAAATAACAGTGACTGTTTTATCAGGAAATAAAGGTGAATAAAGAAAACATTAACCTTGGGAAGAACCATCAGATTACACTACAATTCTTTTAGTTGCACATACTTTTTCCCTAGTCCTATAAGCTCAAAAGGTACCCCACCTGTCCCTCCTCTCTTCCCCTCCCTCATCATGCACTACTGCACTCTCTCCCTTCCTCCCCCTTCATTTCACACCCTTCCCTCCCTCCTCCTCTCCAGGTAGCTACCATTTCATCCCCTTCCCTCCCATCCCCCAGAGCATCCTTTTATGTGGCCAACAAACCTCCCCCTGAGTCCTCTACCCTAATGAGAGTGCAGATCTAAGTGGCATAGCACAGGACCCCTTCTTGGGCTGCCTGTTAGCCTGGGAACTCTATCATGACTGAATAAAGCCCTTGCCTCTAAGGGATCCTATTACCTGGAGCCTTCTCCCCTGTGAATCATGCAAGATTGGAGGATCACTGCATGTAAGCCATTGTGCAAGTCAGGCAAAGTCCAATCCTGTGGAGTATCTTGCATATCATTGGTCCTCCCCATCTTTAGGCTCCTACAATCTTGCCACGCCCTCTTCCTCAAGGATCCCTGAGCTTTAGGATGGGGAGAGATTTGGCTGGTTTGGTGCCAGGTGAATAATGTAGGGTCTTTGATGGTCTGAATTATGGTTTGTTATTTTCAGTTTTACTGTCCGTGCACTGCCCATGGCTGCACCCCAATTGGTATCGAAGGTCATCTCCTAACTAAAGATAAAAGATTGTTTAATAAACAAAAATCTTAATTAAGAAGAGACTCAAAGGTAGATGGAAGTATAGGAGTAGAGGGTCCTTGTACTTCATCGGAGAGGAGGGCCCAGAGGAGAGTCTAGCATGCACATTAAACTACTCTCTGGGAATTGGGGTGGGAGAGGCACTGGGGGATGAGGAGAAAGGGGTGAGGGGAGGGGGAGCAAGGGGTTGGGGGGGAGGAGGGAGGGAACTGGTGTACCTATTAAGTTTGTATGAGCAGAAATAATAATAAAAAATGTTTAAAAAAAAAAGAATAGGAGTAGAAAACAGCAGTGAGGAGGGGAAAGTCACTCTCCCATTAGCTGGTTGGTTGCTGTCTAACTGCCTATCCCTACATTCTCCCTCATTGGGGAGATCAAACCTATTTACTCCCAAGTGACCAGGAAGGGAAGTGTGAGATGTACCAGATGTCTCACTACTTACAGGCAATACGTGACCATGGCCTATTTTCTCTACTAAAGCCTGTTCCCTTATCTCCTTTCTTTTGAGGTCCTCCTTCCCCTTCACTACTCTTTATAATCCTTTGTGATTACAGTGGGTATTACAAGGATTTACTTTTGAATATATCATTAAGTGGGTTTAGAACTAGGATCTATTTCTTAGGGAGTACATATGGTGTCTAGCTTTCAGTGTCTGGAATGCTTCACTCAATATAATTTTTTCTAATTCCATCCATTTCATGGCAAATTTCATTAATTAATCTTTTTGGATGGCTGAGTAATATCCCATTGTGTAAATATGCCACAATTTCTTTATCAATTCATCAACTGTTGAGCATTTAAGCAATTCCATGACTGCAATTGTAAAAAGGGCAGCAGTGAACATGGTTATGCTCCTATCACTTCAGTTAATTTCTACTATTTAGGGGGATTATTCGCAGTGGTGGTGTAGAAGGGTCATATGGCATTTCAATCCTTGACCATTTTAGAAATCACCATACTGATCTCCAGAGTGGTTGTATAAGCCTGCATTCCACTGAATTTCTTTCAGCACCTTTGTCAGTGATCAAATGGCTGTAATTGTGTGGCCTTACATCTGGGACTTCAACCCTTATCCATTGATCTACATGTCTGCTTTGGAGCCAATACCAAGCTGTTTTTATTACTATGGATTTGTAGTATAGATTAAGGTTTGGTATAGTGATGCCTACAGTAGTGTTTTTGTTACTCAGGATGGTTTTTGCTATGAAGCCTTTTGGGCTTCCATATGCATTTTTTCAATTGGTCCTAATTTATTCTAGTGTTTCAGTATAGAGTATCAGTTATCATAACTTTTTGTTCCACATTTTGTTTTTTATTTTACAAGCTCAATAGGTACCCACATGCTCTCCCTCCGTCTTCCCCTCTCCAGTCATCTCCCATGTACACTCCCTGCTTTCCCATTCCTTTCAACCCCTTCCCTCCCTCCTCTCCAAGTGCCTCACACTTCCTCCTTCCCCTCCCTTGGAGCATGCTTTTGTGTGAGCCCTTTTGTGTGTTCTTCACCCTAGTGAAGGTTCAGAACTCAGTGGCATAGCCGAAGGCCACTTCTGAGACTCCCCATTAGTATAGGAACTCTATTATGACTGTTTAATCACTTGCTTCTAAGGATCCTACTGCCGGGAGCCTCTGCCCTATGAACCATGCAAGACTTTGGAGGGTCATTGAAATGTCACCCATTGTGCAGGTCAGGCAACGTCCAATGATGGCTGCTGTAGACCTAACTTGTGTGCAGGATATTGTATATTTTTGTTCCTCCCAATCTTCAGGATCTCACAATTTTCCCACCCCCTCTTCTGCAAGGTTCACTGAGCTTTAAGATGGGGAGAGATTTGGCTGATCTGATTCCAAGTGATTAATGTAAGGTCTTTGGTGTTTTGGTGAGATCAAACATCCTCAGTTGCATGTTGACCAGGAAGGAAAGTGAGAATGAGCTTCACCAGATGTCTCACTACTTACTTGCAATACTTGATGATGACCTATTTTCTCTAATGAAGCATGATCCTCTTCCTTATTTCTGGGGGGCCCTCCTTCCTATTTCCACCTGTTTATAATCATTGCAATTACTGTACGTATTATAGAGATTTATCTTTGAATATGTCATTAAGTGGGTTTAATACTAGGATCCACGTATTAGGGAGTACATATGGTGTTTAATTTTTTGTGTCTGCAATACTTCACTCAATATTTTTTTCTAATTCTATCAATTTCCTGGCAATTTTATTAATTCATCTGTTTTTGATGGCTGAGTAGTATTTCATTTTGTTAATGTACCAAATGTTCCTTATCCATTCATCAACTGTTGGGCATTTGGGTTGATTCCATGACTTTGCTATTGTAAACAGTGCTACAATGAACATGATTGTGCACCTGTCACTGTAGTGAATTTCTGCATCATGGTGGGATTATTTCCAGAAGTGGTGTAGCAGGTTCACATGGCATTTCAATCTCTATCTTTTTTAGAAACTGCCATATTGATCACCAGAGTGGTTGTATAAGCCTGCATTCCCACCAGCAATGTAGGAGAGTTCCCTTCTCTCCACATCCTCTCCAGCATTTGGTGTTTGTATTGTGGATTTTTGCCATCCTGACCAGGGTGAGTTGATGATCTCTCAGGAAAGTTTTCACTTGCATTTACCTAATGGCTAGGGATGTGGGGCTTTTTAAAAATATTTGTTAAACATTTCCAATTGAGTTCCCAGGCCCATTTTTTAATTGGGCTGTGTTTCTCCTTAGTATTTAGTTTTTTAAATACTTTGTGCACTCTGGATAATAGAACTCTATCAGATACATGGTTAGTGAAGATTTTCTCCCGTTCTGTGGGTTGCCTTTTGCTCGGTTTACAATCGCTTCAGCTGAACAGAATTTCGTAACTTATTTTTATAAAATCCCATTTGTTGAGTGTTGGCTCTAGTGACAGTGCTATTGGATTTCTGTTTTGGAAATGTTGGCTTAGCCCAATAAGTTTAAGGGAGTTTCCTACCCTTTCAACTAGGATTTTTATAGTCATTAATCTGTTATTAGGTCCTTGATCTATTTGGAAATAATTTTTGTGCATGGTGACAAGTACAGGTCCATTTTTAATCTTCTGCATGTGGACATCCAGTTTTGCCAACATCATTTGTTGAACATGCTATTCTATTTCCACTGAATTTTTGGAATCCTTTGTCAAAGATCAAATGGCTATAATTGTGTAGCCTTATATCTGGGCTTTCAACACTTATCCATTGATATACATGTCTATTTTGGAGCCAGTACCAGGCAGTTTTTATTACTATAGATTTGTAATGTAGACTAAGTATAGATTTGGCATGGTGATATCTCCAGCACTGGTTTTGTTACTCAGGATTGTTTTTGCTATCCTGGGCCTTTTGTGCTCCAATATGAATTTTGAGATTATTTGGTCAATTTCTTTAAAGAATCGCTTTGGAATTTTGATTGGTATAGTGCTGAATCTTCATATTGCTTTTGGTAGAATGATCATTTTTATGACGTTGATTCTGCCAATCCAGGAGCATGGCAGTTCTTTCCATTTTCTGGTGTCTTTTGGGTTTAAAAGTTTCCATTATAAAGGTTTTTTATTTCTTTGGTTAGATATATACCAAGGTTTTTAATTTCATTAGGGGCTATAGTAAATGGGATTGTTTCTCTTAGGACTTTTTCACTTTTTTCATCCTTGCTGAACAGGAAGGCCACTGACTTTTGTATATTTATGTTGTAACCTGCCACTCTGCTGAACATCTGTATTAGTTCCAGAAGTTTCCTGGTGGAATTTTTAAGATCACTCAGTGTGATAGTTAGCCTGTGTGTCAACTTGACACACCCAATATTAACTAAGAAGGGCTGAGACCATACCTGCAAGGATCAACTGAGAACACCTGATAGGATTATACTCGCCCTAGATCCTATGGGACCTCCAAAGATCCCATAGGATACTCCCAGTACTGCATATTATAAAAAGAAGCCAAGAAAGAGAAGAGATGCTTCTTGCAGCTGTGCTAGGAATATCTCTTCCTTCTGGCCACCTGGTTTCTTTGACCCTCAGTCTTCCAACCCTCCAAGTCATCGTCGGCTGGAATAAAGACTCTAGGAATTCTCCAACCTTCAGCCATCACCGACTTGACTACCAAACTGAGCAGCTACTGGCAGCCATCGTTGGACTACTTCCGCCATATCTGTAAGCTGACTTAATACATTTCATATATATATACACACACACATATATATGTATATACATATGTGTATATGTGTGTGTGTATATATATATGTATGTATATAGATACATATATATATATATATATATATATATATATATATATATATTCATAGTGTTGATTCTGCATCGCTAAAGAACCTGACTAATACACTCAGGTATATCATCATGTCATCTGCAAATAGAGATATCGTGACTTCTTTCTTTCTGATTTTAATAATTTTATTTCCCTATCACCCAGCTATGACTTCACATACAATATTGAATAGAAGTGGTGAGAGTGGACAGCCTTGTGTAGTTCCTGATCGAAGCAAGAAGAGCTCAAGTATTTCCCCATTGAGTATAATTCTCTTTGATTATGCTAATATATGTTCCTTCCATTCCAACTGTGTCTGGGGTTTTGATCATAAAAGGCTGTTGGGTCTTGCCAAAAGCTTTTTCTGCATCTACAGAGAAGATTATGTAGTTTTGGACTTTGGATTGGTTTATACAATGGATTACATTTATTAATTTGCATATTTTAAACAACTGTGTATGCCTGGGATACATGTTTGGTCACAGTGCATGATCTTTTAAATATATTTTTGAATCCCATTTGGTAAGATTTTGTTGAGAATCCTTGCTTCTGTGTTCATCAAAGAGATTAGCCTACAGTTTTCTTTTTTTTTTTTGCATTTATTTTTTTTTAATTTTTTTATTATTATTATTTATTCAACTGTGTGCATATGCATGTGTATGTGCGTGCGTGTGTGTGTGTGTGTGTGTGTGTGTGTGTGTGTGTGTGTGTAGGACCACGGACGAATTCGCAAACCACATGGACGCCTCCACCTCCTTCTGCCCCAGGATTCACAGGCTCCATCTTACCAGGACCAGAAGCGCAGGCCACCCCCGCTTCCGCCTGGCGTCTATACGTGGGATCTGGGATCCGAACTCAGGACCTTCCGCCTATAAGGTGGAGGCTTAACCCCTGAGCCACCTCTCCAGCCCTACAGTTTTCTTTTTTAAGTGTATCTTTATTAGGTTGTGGGACTAGTACGATATTAGCTTCATAGAAATAATTTAGAAGTGTTCTTTCCTTCACTATTTTATGGAAAAGTTTAAGAAGTGTGGGTATTAGTTGTTCTTTAAATGTCTGGTAAAATTCTGTTCTGAATTCATCTGGTCCAGGACATTTTTTTGGTGGGAAAATTCAAGATTAAATGATCAATTTTCTTATTCATTATAAGACTATTTAAATAATTCAAAACTTCCTGATTCAATTTAGGTAATTGTACTTACTCAAGAATTCATGCATTTCTTGGTGCTGGCAAAATTGGAACTCCACATGCAGAAGATTAAAACTGGACCCATACTGGTCACCATGTACAAGACTTAATTCCAACTGGATCAAGGACTTTGATATAAGGCCAGAGACTATAAAAATCATAGGTGAAAGGGTAGGGAACTCCCTCGAGCTGATCGGGCTAGGCCAACAGTTCCTAAACAGACATCCAATGGCACAGTCACTGCTACCAACTCTCAACAGTTGGGATCTTGTGAAATTAAAGAGCTTCTGTTCAGATAAAGAGATTGTAACACGAGCTCAAAGGCAACCCACAGAATGGGAGAAAATCTTCACTAACCACATATCTGATAGAGGTCTACTGTCCAGAATGCACAAAGAACTTAGAAAACTAAACATCAAGGAAACCAATGGCCCAATTAAAAAATGGGCCCTGGAACTTAAAAGAAATTTTACCAGGGATGAAATTAAAACGTCTAAGAAATATCTTAAACAATGCTCCACTTCTTTAGCCATCAGGAAAATGCAAATCAAAACTTCCCTGAGATATCATCTCACCCCGGTCAGGATGGCAAAAATCCACAATACAAACAACAAATGCTGGAGAGGATGTGGAGAGAGGGAAACTCTCCTACATTGCTGGTGGGAATGCAGGCTCATACAACCACTCTGGAGAGCCATCTGGAGATTCTTAAAGAAACTAAAGATTGAAATGCCATATGACCTGCTATTCCACTTTTGGGAATAACCCCCCCATGCAGCAGAGGTTCACCTCGATAGCACAAGTGCGACCATGTTCATAGCAGCACTGTTTACAATAGCAAAGTCATGGAATGAACCCAAATGTCCAACAGGTGATGAGTGGATAAGGAAACGGTGGTACATCTATACAATGGAGTACTACTCAGCCATCAAAAAGGATGAATTACTGGAATTTGCCGGGAAATGGATGTCATTAGAAACAATTGTATTAAGTGAAGTATCCCAGACCCAGAAAATTAAGCGCCGTATGTACTCCCTAATAGGTGGCTCCTAGTACCAAACCCACCCAGCCCACCTAGAGACAGGAATTCCAAGGATTATGAACAGGAGGGATGGGGTAGGAGGGCCACATCAGAAACAAGGAGAGAAGGGACCATGTTACAGCAGGGAAAATAGGCCTCCACCAAGGACCCAAATAAGTAATGAGACATCTGATTAAGTTCACAGACTTTTGTTCCTGATCATTTACTACTGAGGGGGAGTGATCTCACCAGAAGAGGAGGGCATATAGTCTGGCAGATAAAAAGTAACAATTTTGCAAATGGGTGATAGACCCTTCCCTCACTGTGGTTTCCCACTTTTATTACATCTACCTTTGAATGTGCTTTTATCACAAGACTCTAACAGCTTTTTGTCTCTGGCCAGGGGGTAGCATACAATGCCCACGAGGATGGAGTGAAGGGCATTGCAGGAGCAGCAAAACTGCAAAAGAAAATCAACAAACCACAATCCAGAACTTCAGAGACTCTATATCAACCACCTAGAACTAGGCCAGCTTAGTCTCTCCCCATCTTGAAGCTCAGGGAAATTTGCGGAAGAGGGGGCGGTAAGAGTGTAAGAGCATAAGGATGGGAGGAGCAATGATATGTAAGATACTCTATACTAGTTAGGGCTGAAGCAATCATAATTGGACTTTGCATGCCCTGCGCATTGTCCAACACACTGTTGACCTCACAAAGTCTAGCATCTGCTAAAGGCACCAAGATCCTTGGAGGCAAAGGATTGGCAGCCACAGCAGTGTTCCTATACCTAAGGGGAACACGGGAAAGGGTTCGGCAAAGGCCACTGGGTCCTTGTACGTCATCGGAGAGGAGGGCCCAGAGGAAAATCAGTCATGCACAAGAAAGAACTCTCTGGGAATTGGGGTGGGAGGCACTGGGGGATGGGGAGGGAGAGGGGTGGGGAGAGGGAGCAGGGGGTACGGGGAGGAGGAGGAGGGAGGGAGGGAACTGGTGTACCTAATAAGTTTGTATGAGCTGAAATAAAAAAGAAAACCCTACAGCATCTAAAGCAAGAAATCAACCCCCAAACGATAATTCTTGGGGACTTCAACACCGCCCTCTCAACATGGGATAGATCAACAGGTCAAAAGTTTAACAGAGACACTTTGGAACTTAATCAAACCCTGAAAGAAATGGACCTTACAGATCTCTATCGAACTTTTCACCCATGCACCAAAGAATACACATTTTTCTCAGAGGCACACGGAACTTTCTTCAAAATAGATCACATACTGGGCCACAAAATGAATCTACACATATATAAGAAAGTTGAAATTCTAACCTCTGCCCTTTCAGACCACCACGGCCTAAAGCTGGACATCCACAACACAACAAAAGACAGAAAATACACTAACTCCTGGAAACTTAACACTATGATGCTGAATGAGAACTGGATTCAGGAAGAAATTAAAAAGGAAATTCAAGATTTCCTGAAAGTGAATGATAACGAAAATACAACTTACCCAACTCTCTGGGACACAATGAAAGCTGTCCTAAGAGGTAAGTTCATAGCTCTTAATGCCTACATCAAAAAAATGGAAACATCAGAAATAAACAACTTAACAATGCAGCTTAAAGCTTTAGAGAAACTAGAGCAATCTGATCCCAAAAGTAGTAGAAGAGAGGAGATTAGCAAAATAAGGGGAGAAATATCTGAAATCAAGATTAAGAAAACGATAGAAAAAATCAACCAGCCAAAAAGCTGGTTTTTTGAAAAAATCAATAAGATTGATACACCCCTAGCTAAATTACCAAAAGCAAGAGAGAGAAAACCCAAATTAACAAAATTAGAAATGAACATGGAGTTATCACTACTGATACCCAAGAAATCCAGAGAATTATTTTTTTTACATTTAAATTTCAGAGTTATAAGGGCTTTTTCTTTTTTTTTTATTTCAGCTCATACAAACTTATTAGGTACACCAGTTCCCTCCCTCCCTCCTCCTCCCCCCGTACCCCCTGCTCCCCCTCCCCAGAAATCCAGAGAATTATAACATCATATTTCAAAAACTTATACTCAGTGAAGTTTGACAACACACAAGAGATGGATGAATTTCTAAGTAAACATATTTTACCTAAATTGGATCAGGAAGTTGTGAATTACTTAAATGGCCCTATAACATATAAGGAAATTGAAGAAGTAATCTCAAATCTTCCCACCAAAAAATGTCCTGGACCAGATGGATTCAGCACAGAATTCTACCAGACATTTAAGGAGTCAATAACACCAATACTCCTTAAATATTTGTTCCATCAAATAGCAAAGGAAGGAACACTACCAAATTCCTTCTATGAAGCTAATATGGTTTTAATCCCAAAACCTAATAAAGATACACTTAAAAAAGAAAACTATAGGCCGATCTCTCTGATGAACACAGACACAAAGATTCTCAACAAAGTCTTAGCAAATCGGATTCAAAAACATATCAAAAAGATCATTCACGGGGACCAAGTAGGCTTCATCCCCGGCACACAAGGTTGGTTCAACATACGCAAATCAATAAACGTAATTCATCATGTAAACCAGTCCAAAGTCCAAGACCACATGATACTCTCGATAGATGCAGAAAAAGCTTTTGACAAGATCCAACAGCCTTGGGCTGGAGAGGTGGCTGAGGGGTTAAGCCTCCGCCTTGCAGGCAGAAGATCCTGAGTTCAGATCCCCGATCCCACATATAGACGCTGGGCGGAAGCGGGGGCGGCCTGCACTTCTGGTCCTGGTAGGGCGGAGCTTGTGAATCCCAGGGCAGAAGGAGGTGGAGGCGTCCATGGTGGTTCACGAATTCGTCCATGGTGCTACACAGACACATACACACACACAGACGCGCGCAGGCACATACACACGCACATGCACACAGTTGAATAACTAATAAAAAAAATTAAAAAAAAAAAAGATCCAACAGCCTTTTATGATCAAAACGCTAGAGACAGTAGGAATGGAAGGAACCTTTATCAATATAATAAAAGCTATATACAACAAGCCCACAGCAAGGATTATGCTCAATGGGGAACAATTGGAAGCATTCCCACTTCGATCAGTAACTAGACAAGGCTGTTCACTCTCACCACTTCTATTCAACATTGTACTTGAAGTCTTAGCTGAAGCCATAAGACAAGAAAGGGACATAAGAGGGATTCAAATCGGCAAGGAAGAAGTCAAGCTATCCCTATTTGCAGATGACATGATCTTATACCTGAGTGATCCCAAAACCTCCACCAGGAAGCTCCTGGAACTAATTGAGAAGTTCATCAGGGTGGCAGGATACAAAATAAATGTGCAAAAATCAGAGGCCTTCCTATATGCCCAGAATGAAAGAAGTGAAAAAGCCTTGAGACAAACAATCCCATTTACTATAGCCCCTAAAAAAATGAAATACCTTGGTATAAACCTAACCAAGGAGGTAAAAGACCTTTACAATGAAAACTTTTTTTTTATTAAAAAATTTAATTATACATTTTAAAATTTTTTACCAGTTCCCTCCCTCCCCCCTCCTCCCCCTCCCCTTCCCCCAGTGCCTCCCCCCCAATTCCCAGAGAGTCCTTTATTGTATACGCCTAACTCTCCATTGGGTCCTCCTCTCCGATGACATATAAGGACCCAGTGGCATTTCCATAAGCCCTTTCTCTTGTTCCCCTTAAGCATAAGATCACTACTATGGCTGTCAATCCCTTGCCTCCAGGGGTCTTGGTGCCCTTAACAGATGCTAGACTTTATGAGGGCAACAGTGCGCTGGACATTGCGCAGGGCATGCAAAGTCCCATTAAGATTGCTTTGGCCCCAACTATTGTTGAGAATCTTGCAAATCGTTGCTCTTCCCATCCTTTTGCTCTTACAATCTTACCTGCCCCCTCTTCCGCAAATGTCCCTGAGCTCCAGGATGGGGATAGATTAGGCTGTCCTAGTTCTATGTGATTGATATAGTCTCTGAAGTTCTGGATTGTGGTTTGTTGATTTTCTTTTGCAGTTTTGCTGCTCCTGCAATTCCCTTCACTCCATTCTGCTGGGCACTGTATGTCACCCCTTGCAGACCTTGATGGAGGCCTATTTTCTCTGCTGTAACATGGTCTCCTCTCTCCTTGTTTCTGGTGTGGCCCTCCTAACCCATCTCTCTTGTTCATAATCCTTGCAATTACTGTGTTTCATAGGTTTACTTTTGAGTGTCTCAATGTGGGCTGGGTGAGTTTGGTACTAGGAGCCACCTATTAGGGAGTACATACGGCGCTTAATTTTCTGGGTTTGGGATACTTCACTTAATATAATTCTTTCTAATGACATCCATTTCCCAGCAAATTCCAGTAATTCATCATTTTTGATGGCTGAGTAGTACTCCATTGTATAGATGTACCACCGTTTCCTTATCCACTCGTCAACTGTTGGACATTTAGGTTGATTCCATGACTTTGCTATTGTAAACAGTGCTGCTATGAACATGGTTGAGCTTGTGCTATCGAGGCGAACCTCTGCTGCATGGGGGGTTATACCCAAAAGTGGGATAGCAGGGTCATATGGCATTTCAATCTTTAATTTCTTTAAGAATCTCCAGACGGCTCGCCAGAGTGGCTGTATGAGCCTGCATTCCCACCAACAATGTAGGAGAGTTCCCCTCTCTCCACATCCTCTCCAGCATTTGTCATTGTTTGTATTGTGGATTTTTGCCATCCTGACCGGGGTGAGATGATATCTCAGGGAAGTTTTGATTTGCATTTCCCTGATGGCGAAGGAAGTGGAGCATTTTTTAAGATAATTGTTAGACATTTTAATTTCATCCCTGGTAAAGTTTCTTTGAAGTTCCAGGGCCCATTTTTTAATTGGGCCAGTGTTTTCCTTGGAGTTTAATTTTCTAAGTTCTTTGTGCACTCTGGACAGTAGAGCTCTGTCAGATATGTGGTTAGTGAAGATTTTCTCCCATTCTGTGGGTTGCCTTTGAACTCGTGTGACAATCTCTTTATCTGAACAGAAGCTCTTTAATTTCACAAGATCCCAACTGTTGAGAGTTGGTAGCAGTGATTGTGCCATTGGATGTCTGTTTAGGAAGTGTTGGCCTAGCCCAATCAGCTCGAGGGAGTTCCCTATCCTTTCAACTATGGTTTTTAAAGTCTCTGGTCTGATATCAAGGTCCTTGATCCATTTGGAATTAAGTCTTGTACATGGTGACAAGTACCGGTCCAGCTTTAATCTTCTGCATGTGGAGATCCAGTTTTGCCAGCACCATTTGTTGAAGATGCTGTTCTTTTTCCATTGGATTCTTTGGGCCCCTTTGTCAAAGACCAAATGGCTGTAACTTTGTGGGCTTATATCTGGGTCTTCAATCCTTATCCATTGATCTGTGTGTCTATTTTGGAGCCAGTACCAGGCTGTCTTTATAACTGTGGATTTGTAGTATAGACTTAGGTTTGGTATGGTAATACCTCCAGCTGTGTTTTTGTTACTCAGGATTGTTTTTGCTATCCTGGGTCTTTTGTGTCTCCATATGAACTTTGAGATTATTTGGTCAACTTCTTTGAAGAATTGCTTTGGGATTTTGATTGGTATAGCATTGAATCTGTATATTGCCTTTGGTAGGATGGTCATTTTTACAATGTTGATTCTGCCAATCCAGGAACAAGGGAGGTCTTTCCACCTTCTGGTGTCTTCTGCAATTTCTTTCTTTAGGGTTTTAAAGTTTTCATTGTAAAGGTCTTTTACCTCCTTAGTTAGGTTTATACCAAGGTATTTCATTTTTTTAGGGGCTATAGTAAATGGTATTGTTTCTCTTTTTTTTTTTTTTTTTTTTTTTTTAAAGGGACAACATTTATTCCTTTTCCAAATGTTACAGTAAAACCAGGTGGAAGAGAATGGTTTTAGCAATTAGAAAAAAAAAAGTACAAATCTGGGGTTTGGCCATTAAAAGTTATTTACAGCAACGGGGAAAAAAAAGACAAGAAGTTGTTTCACATTACAGACCTCCCACCCCCAAAGCCTAATACTTGCTCACCAGGTCAAAAGAGACACACTTGATCCCAAGCTGGAGGTTTGAACTTTAGTAAGACATTTATAAAAACCTGGACGGGCAGTGTCCTCCCCAGCCCAGGGGCCACTAGGTACAGCACAAGAGACTGAAAACTCAACGGGGAAGGCTGAACACTCAGGTTTTGGGAGTATAAGCACCCCACTTCTGGCTCAGGGATATGGACAGTAGGAAAAACAAAACCTACATGGAAAAGTATTGGGGGAGAAAACCAGCAAATGCTTTCTGCTGGAGTGGGAGCAGGGAAGGAGGTAGGGCCAGGAGCATTTCACATCACTAACCTAACGGGGAAACTGTAAGAGGGACCATCTTCAACTGGCCTTAAGGAAAACCAGATGGCGGATGGGAAAATCCACAGGAGGGAGAGGAGAGGGAAGAACGTGGCTGGGAGGGGGCAACAAGCCCCTTCCTTTCTGGGCACAGGAAGGCAGCCAGGGCACCGGGTCCAGGCAGTGACCTCACAAGAACAGCACAGTTTTTGCAGCTTAAGAGATCACCCACCTGCCCCCACCCAACTACTCCTTCTGCTCTGCGCTGGCTGAGGCAGGGCCGCTCTCGGGCCCCGAGGGAGTGGACGGCTCTGCAGCTTGGGGCCCTGCCTCCTCTTCTGTGTCTCCGCCCTTGGAGGCAGCACTAGCCTCTGCCCCCTTGGCCTGGGGCTCCTGGCTCTCGGGGGTGGCAGCAGCTTTCCCTTCTTGGGCAGTGCCCTCGTCACGGCACGCGCTGATCTCCCCCTGCTCCTGCTCTTCCTCCGTTGGCGAGGAGGCAGAAGAATCGCCCCCGCCCTCCTTCCGATTTCTCTTGAAGGACAGGCCACTCAATTTGAAAGGCTTCTTGAAAGAGAATTTCTTCTTCTTCTTGGGGGTCTCTTTGGGAGGTGCTTCCCCCTTGGCCTCAGCGCCCTGGCTAGGGGGTGCCGGCTCGATGGCATCGCCTGTGGCCCCAGCTGCCTCATCTGTTCCGTTCACGGGTGGCGATTCCCCTTCACCCTTGGGGGATAAGTCTCCATTGCTTTTCACGTGGCCATTCTCCTGTCCGTTGGCCTTCGTGGGGGAAGCGCCCGCTGCCTCGTCGGCGGTCACGTTGCCCCGGGGAGCCTTGGAGCTCTGGCTGCCCATGATGGGGGTCTGCTAGGGGGCGCCTCAAGGGATAGTTCGGCGGGGTCGGCCTGGCGGGCAGAGGGGTGGGGCTGACGCCCGAGGGGGAGGGGTGCTGGGGGGGAAACGGAGCTGCACCCCCGCTCCGCAGCGACCCGCTAGCTGCACCCGCCGCCGCTGCGCTCAGCGCCAGAATGCCCGGTATTGTTTCTCTTAAGGCTTTTTCACTTCTTTCATTCTGGGCATATAGGAAGGCCTCTGATTTTTGCACATTTATTTTGTATCCTGCCACCCTGCTGAACTTCTCAATTAGTTCCAGGAGCTTCCTGGTGGAGTTTTTGGGATCACTCAGGTATAAGATCATGTCATCTGCAAATAGGGATAGCTTGACTTCTTCCTTGCCGATTTGAATCCCTCTTATGTCCCTTTCTTGTCTTATGGCTTCAGCTAAGACTTCAAGTACAATATTGAATAGAAGTGGTGAGAGTGGACAGCCTTGTCTAGTTCCTGATCGAAGTGGGAATGCTTCCAATTGTTCCCCATTGAGCATAATCCTTGCTGTGGGCTTGTTGTATACAGCTTTTATTATATTGATAAAGGTTCCTTCCATTCCTACTGTCTCTAGCGTTTTGATCATAAAAGGCTGTTGGATCTTGTCAAAAGCTTTTTCTGCATCTATCGAGAGTATCATGTGGTCTTGGACTTTGGACTGGTTTACATGATGAATTACATTTATTGATTTGCGTATGTTGAACCAACCTTGTGTGCCGGGGATGAAGCCTACTTGGTCCCCATGAATGATCTTTTTAATATGTTTTTGAATCCGATTTGCTAAGACTTTGTTGAGAATCTTTGCGTCTGTGTTCATCAGGGAGATCGGCCTATAGTTTTCTTTTTTAAGTGAATCTTTATTAGGTTTTGGGATTAAAACGATATTAGCTTCATAGAAGGAATTTGGTAGTGTTCCTTCCTTTGCTATTTGATGGAACAGTTTAAGGAGTATTGGTGTTATTAACTCCTTAAATGTCTGGTAGAACTCTGTACTGAATCCATCTGGTCCAGGACATTTTTTGGTGGGAAGATTCGAGATTACTTCCTCAATTTCCTTATATGTTATAGGACTATTTAAATAATTCACAACTTCCTGATTCAATTTAGGTAAGTTGTGTTTACTTAGAAATTCATCCATCTCTTTTGTGTTGTCAAACTTCACAGAGTATAAGTTTTTGAAATATGATGTTATAATTCTCTGGATTTCTTGGGTATCAGTAGTGAAAACTCCATGTTCATTTCTAATTTTGTTAATTTGGGTTTTCTCTCTCTTGCTTTTGGTTAGTTTAGCTAGGGGTGTATCAATCTTGTTGATTTTTTCAAAGAACCAGCTTTTTGATTGGTTGATTTTTTCTATCGTTTTCTTAGTCTCTATTTCAGATATTTCTCCCCTTATTTTGCTAATCTCTTCTCTTCTACTGCTTTTGGGATCAGATTGCTCTAGTTTCTCTAAAGCTTTAAGCTGCATTGTTAAGTTGTTTATTTCTGATGTTTCCATTTTTTTGACGTGGGCATTAAGAGCTATGAACTTACCTCTTAGAACAGCTTTCATTGTGTCCCAGAGATTTTGGTAAGTTGTATTTTCGTTATCATTCACTTTCAGGAAATCTTGAATTTCCTTTTTAATTTCTTCCTGAATCCAGTTCTCATTCAGCATCATAGTGTTAAGTTTCCAGGAGTTAGTGTATTTTCTCTTGTTTGATGTGTTGTGGATGTCCAGCTTTAGGCCGTGGTGGTCTGATAGGGCACAGGTTAGAATTTCAACTTTCTTGTATATGTGTAGATTCATTTTGTGGCCCAGTATGTGATCTATTTTGGAGAAAGTTCCGTGTGCTGCTGAGAAAAATGTGTATTCTTTGGTGCGTGGGTGAAAAGTTCGATAGAGATCTGTGAGGTCCATTTCTTTCAGGGTTTGATTAAGTTCCAAAGTGTCTCTGTTAAGCTTTTGACCTGTTGATCTATCCCATGTAGAGAGGGCGGTGTTGAAGTCCCCAAGAATTATGGTTTGGGGATTGATTTCATGCTTTAGACGCTGTAGGGTTTTCTTAATGAATGTGGAGGGGCCCGTATTGGGTGCATATGTGTTCAGTATTGTGAAATCTTCCTGGTGAATTGTACCTGTGACTAAAATGTAGTATCCATCCGTGTCTCTTATAATTTTTTTTGGTTTGAAATCCACTTTGTCTGATAGCATAATGGCTACCCCTGCCTGTTTTCTGCTTCCATTTGCTTGTAGAATTGTTGACCAGCCTTTTATTTTTAGAGCCTGCCTATCTTTTGTGGTGAGATGGGTTTCCTGCAGGCAACAGATTGATGGATTGTGATTTTTAATCCAAGTTTGTAATCTGTGTCTCTTGATCGGTGAATTAAGTCCATTAACATTTAGTGTTATCATGAAGAAACTATTGTTAATTCCAGACATTTATTATGTTTAGTAGCTTTTATAAGTATATTGCTTCGCTTTTAATGGTGTTATATTTGCCTTCTGTTCTCCTGGATATGCCTGTTTTTTTCTTCACGCTTGAGTATCATTTCTAGCAGTTTTTGAAGGCCTGGTTTGGTGGCCATGTATCCCTTAAAGTTGTCTTTGTGCTGGAAAATTTTTCTTTCTCCCTCGATCATGACTGATAGTTTTGCAGGGTAAATCAGCCTGGGTTGACATTTTTGCTCATTCAATACTTGAAGTATGTCTCTCCAAGCTCTTCTTGCTTTTACTGTTTCGACTGAGAAGTCATTTGTTATTTTAATAGGTTTGCCTTTAAAAGTGACTTGTTTTTTCTCCCTTGAAGCTCTCAGCACCAGTTCTTTATCTTGAATGTGGAGTGTTTTAACTATTATTTGCCGCGGTGTGCTTCTATTTTGGTCGTATCTGTTTGGGGTGCGGAATGCCTCTTGTATATGAATGGGCCTCTCTTTTTTTAGATGAGGAAAGTTTTCCTTGATGATCGTTTGGAAAATTTCCTCAGGGGTGGTATTTTGAGATTCTTGCTCCGGTATTCCATGAATACGCATGTTAGGCTTCTTCAGGGTGTCCCATATCTCTTGGATATTTCTCTCAAGTATCTTTTTGGCTTTAACAACCTCTTCCATTGAGCTGGTTAGTACTCCCACTTTATCTTCAAGGTCTGAAATTCTGTTTTCTGCTTCATTAGTTCTGTTGATAAGACTCTCTGTGGCGTTCTGGGTTGAAGATAACTTGTGTTTTAGCTCAGTTTTAAACTCTGCTTGAGTTTGTTTTAACTGCTCTATGCCACTTTTTGTTTCTTGCACTGTTTTTCTCAACTCCTCCAGATGTCTGTTGTGTTCCTCTTCAAAGCGATTGATTCGATTATGTAATTCCTCCCGGATTTCCTCTTTCATAGTATTGAACATGGTAATGATTATATTTTGAAAGTCGTTATCCTGGGTCAGGCTTTCTTGGCCTTTTTCCGCGGGTTTGTTCTTGTTGGAATCTAACATTATGGGATTAATTTTTTCAGTGGGAAATTTGTTTACTTGAGTGTTGCTTCTCATGGATTTGCACTTTGACTTTGGCATTGTCATTTTAACTCTTAAGATCTCTCAATTTCACTAAACTGAATTATTTGGCCTGGGGTACTGGTGGGCGGGCCCGAACGGGGACTCACCTAGGGCGTGGGGTGAGGCCCGGGTGGACGCGCGCTTGTCCCGACAGGCGGAGCGGGGTGGGGTGAAAAGGGACACTGGGCGCTTCGGCGTGGAGCTATTTAACCCGAGGGCAGCTGAGGCGGGGCCCGGGCGCAGGGGGAGGTCCTCCTCGTCCCTCGGCCCCCCCGCGGCTCCGGCTGGATGGCGGGAGTCGGAGCTGGGTCCCTGTGGGCTGACCTGGGGGTCCTAGAGCCCGCGGTGAGAGCCCGGCTGGATCTCGCGTACGCGTCCCGACCTGCGGAGCGGGGGTGGGGGGGGTGGGGGGGTGGTGGTGCGGCGAAAGGGGACGCTGGGCGCGTCGGCGTGGAGCTGTTTAACCCGAGGGCAGCTGGGGCGGGGCCCGGGCGCAGGGGGAGGTCCTCCTCGTCCCTCGGCCCCCCCGCGGCTCCGGCTGGATGGCGGGAGTCGGAGCCGGGTCCCTGTGGGCTGACCTGGGGGGTCCTAGAGCGCGCGGTGAGAGCCCGGCTGGATCTACGCGAGTCCCGACCGGCGGAGCGGGGGAGGTGCGGCGAAAGGGGTACAATGAAAACTTTAAAACCCTAAAGAAAGAAATAGCAGAAGACACCAGAAGGTGGAAAGACCTCCCTTGTTCCTGGATTGGCAGAATCAACATCGTAAAAATGACCATCCTACCAGAGACAATATACAGATTCAATGCTATACCAATCAAAATCCCAAAGCAATTCTTCAAAGAAGTTGAACAAACAATCTCAAAGTTCATATGGAGGCACAAAAGACCCAGGATAGCAAAAACAATCCTGAGTAACAAAAACACAGCTGGAGGTATTGTCATACCAAACCTTAGTCTATACTACAAATCCACAGTTATAAAGACAGCCTTGTACTGGCTCCAAAATAGACACACAGATCAAGGGATAAGGATTGAAGACCCAGATATAAGCCCACAAAGTTACAGCCATTTGGTCTTCGACAAAGGGGCCCAAAGATTCCAATGGAAAAAGAACAGCATCTTCAACAAATGGTGCTGGCAAAACTGGATCTCCACATGCAGAAGATTAAAGCTGGACCGGTACTTGTCACCATGTACAAGACTTAATTCCAAATGGATCAAGGACCTTGATATCAGGCCAGAGACTATAAAAATCATAGTTGAAAGGATAGGGAACTCCCTCAAGCTGATTGGGCTAGGCCAACAGTTCCTAAACAGACATCCAATGGCACACTCACTGCTACCAACTCTCAACAGTTGGGATCTTGTGAAATTAAAGAGCTTCTGTTCAGATAAAGAGATTGTCACACGAGCTCAAAGGCAACCCACAGAATGGGAGAAAATCTTCACTAACCACACATCTGATAGAGCTCTACTGTCCAGAGTGCACAAAGAACTTAGAAAACTAAACACCAAGGAAACCAATGGCCCAATTAAAAAATGGGCCCTGGAACTTAAAAGAAACTTTACCAGGGATGAAATTAAAATGTCTAACAAATATCTGAAAAAATGCTCCACTTCCTTAGCCATCAGGGAAATGCAAATCAAAACTTCCCTGACATATCATCTCACCCCGGTCAGGATGGCATAAATCCACAATACTAACAATGACAAATGCTGGAGAGGATGTGGAGAGAGGGGAACTCTCCTACATTGCTGGTGGGAATGCAGGCTCATACAGCCACTCTGGCGAGCCGTCTGGAGATTCTTAAAGAAATTAAAGATTGAAATGCCATATGATCCTGCTATTCCACTTTTGGGAATAACCCCCCATACAGCAGAGGTTCCCCTCGATAGCACAAGCACGACCATGTTCATAGCAGCACTGTTTACAATAGCAAAGTCATGGAATCAGCCCAAATGTCCAACAGTTGACGAGTGGATAAGGAAACGGTGGTACATCTATACAATGGAGTACTACTCAGCCATCAAAAATGATGAATTACTGGAATTTGCTGGGAAATGGATGTCATTAGAAACAATTATATTAAGTGAAGTATCCCAGACCCAGAAAATTAAGCACTGTATGTACTCCCTAATAGGTGGCTCCTAGTACCAAATCCACCCAGCCCACCTAGAGACAGGAATTCCAAGGATTATGAACAGGAGGGATGGGGTAGGAGGGCCACACCAGAAACAAGGAGAGAAGGGACCATGTTACAGCAGGGAAAATAGGCCTCCATCAAGGACCCAAATAAGTCATGAGACATCTGGTTAAGTTCACAGACTTTTGTTCCTGATCATTTACTACTGAGGGGGTGTGATCTCACCAGAGCTGGAGGGCATATAGTCTGGCAGATAAAAAGTAACCATTTTGCAAATGGGTGGTAAACCCCTCCCTCACTGTGGTTTCCCACTTTTATTACATCTACCTTTGAATGTGCTTTTATCACAAGACTCTAGTTTAACAGCTTTTTGTCTCTGGCCAGGGGGTAACATACAATGCCCACCAGGATGGAGTGAAGGGCATTGCAGTAGCAGCAAAACTGCAAAAGAAAATCAAAAAACCACAATCCAGAACTTCAGAGACTCTATATCAACCACCTAGAACTAGGCCAGCTTAGTCTCTCCCCATCTTGAAGCTCAGGGAAATTTGCAGAAGAAGGGGCGGTAAGAGTGTAAGAGCAAAAGGATGGGAGGAACAATGATATGTAAGATACTCCCTACTAGTTAGGGCTGAAGCAATCATAATTGGACCTTGCATGCCCTGCCCATAGTCCAACACACTGTTGACCTCACAAAGTCTAGCACCTGCTAAAGGCACCAAGATCCTTGGAGGCAAAGGATTGGCAGCCACAGCAGTGTTCCTATACCTAACGGAAACACGGGAAAGGGTTCAGGGAAAGGCCACTGGGTCCTTGTACGTCATCGGAGAGCAGGGCGCAGAGGAAAATCAGACATGCACAAGAAAGGACTCTCTGGGAATTGGGGCGGGAGTCACTGGGGGATAGGGAGGGAGGGGGGTGGGGAGGGGGAGCAGGGGGTACGGGGGGAGGAGGAGTGAGGGAGGGAACTGGTGTACCTAGTAAGTTTGTATGAGCTGAAATAATAATAAAAATGTATTAAAAAAAAGAAAAAAATTGCAGAAGACATCAGAAGGTGGAGAGATCTCCCATGTTCCTGGATTGGCAGAATCAACATCATAAAAATGACCATCCTACCAAAGGCAATATACAAATTCAATGCTATACCAATTAAAATCCCAAAGCAATTCTTCAAAGAAGTTGAACAAACCATCTCAAAGTTCATATGGAGGCACAAAAGACCCAGGATAGCAAAGACAATCCTGAGTAACAAAAACACTGCTGGAGGTATTACCATACCAAACCTTAGTCTATACTACAAATCCATAGTTATAAAAACAGCCTGGTACTGGCTCCAAAATAGACACACAGATCAATGGATAAGGTTGAAGACCCAGATATAAGCCCACAAAAATACAGCCATTTGGTCTTTGACTAAGGGGCCCAAAGAATCCAATGGAAAAAGAACAGCATCTTCAACAAATGGTGCTGGCAAAACTGGATCTCCACATGCAGAAGATTAAAGCTGGACCCGTACTTGTCACCATGTACAAGACTTAATTCCAAATGGATCAAGGACCTTGATATTAGGCCAGAGACTATAAAAATCATAGTTGAAAGGATAGGGAACTCCCTTGAGCTGATTGGGCTAGGCCAACATTTCCTAAACAGACATCCAATGGCACAGTCACTGCTACCAACTCTCAACAGTTGGGATCTTGTGAAATTAAAGAGCTTCTGTTCAGATAAAGAGATTGTAACACAAGCTCAAAGGCAACCCACAGAATGGGAGAAAATCTTCACTAACCACATATCTGATAGAGCTCTACTGTCCAGAGTGCACAAAGAACTTAGAAAATTAAACGCCAAGGAAACCAATGGCCCAGTTAAAAAATGGGCCCTGGAACTGAAAAGAAATTTTACCAGGGATGAAATTAAAATGTCTAACAAATATCTTAAAAAATGCTCCACTTCTTTAGCCATCAGGGAAATGCAAATCAAAACTTCCCTGAGATATCATCTCACCCCGGTCAGGATGGCAAAAATCCACAATACAAACAACAAGTTCTGGAGAGGATGTGGAGAGAGGGGAACTCTGCTGCATTGCTGGTGGGAATGCAGGCTCATACAGCCATTCTGGCGAGTCGTCTGGAGATTCTTAAAGAAATTAAAGATTGAAATGCCGTATGATCCTGCTATTCCACTTTTGGGAATAACCCCCCCATGCAGCAGAGGTTCGCCTCGATAGCACAAGCACGACCATGTTCATAGCAGCACTGTTTACAATAGCAAAGTCATGGAACCAACCCAAATGTCCAATAACTGACGAGTGGATAAGGAAACTGTGGTACATCTATACAATGGAGTACTACTCAGCCATCAAAAATGATGAATTACTGGAATTTGCTGGGAAATGGATGCCATTAGAAACAATTATATTAAGTGAAGTATCCCAGACCCAGAAAGTTATGCGCCATATGTACTCCCTAATAGGTGGCTCCTAGTACCAAACTCACCCAGCCCACATTGAGACACTCAAAGGTAAACCTATGTAATACAGTAATTGCAAGGATTGTGAACAGGAGGGATGGGGTTGGAGGGCCACACCAGACACAAGGAGAGAGGGGACCATGTTACAGCAGAGAAAATCGACCTCCAAGGAATGCAAGTAAGTCATGTGACACCTGGTTAAGTTCACAGACGTTCGTTCCTGATCATGTACAACTGAGGGGGTATGATCTCACCAGAAGGGGAGTGCATATAGTCTGGCAGATGAAAGGTGATCATTTTGCAAATGGGAGACTGATCCCTCCCTCACCGAGGTTTCCTGCTTTTATTACATCTACCCTTGAATGTGCTATTATAACAAGACTCCAGTTTAACAGTTTTTTGTCTCTGACCAGGGGGTGACATACAGTGCCCATCAGGATGGAGTGAAGGGTATTGCAGGAGCAGCAAAACTGCAAAAGAAAATCAACAAAACGCAATCCAGAACTTCAGAGACTCTATATCAACCACATAGAACTAAGCCAGCCTAATCTCCCCCCATCCTGAAGCTCAAGGACATTTGCGGAAGAGGGGGCGGTAAGAGTGTAAGAGCAAAAGGATGGGAGGAGCAATGATTGAAGATTCTCCACACTAGTTAGGGCTAAAGCAATCATAATAGGATTTTGCATGCCCTGCGCAATGTCCAACACACTATTGACCTCTCAAAGTCTAGCATCGGCTAAAGGCACCAAGATCCTTGGAGGCAAGGGATTGACAGCCACAGTAGTGTTCCTACGCTTAAGGGGAACACGAGAAAGGTTCGGGGAAATGCCACTGGGTCCTTGTACGTCATCAGAGAGGAGGACCAAGAGGAGATTTAGGCATACACAATAAAGGACTCCCTGGGAATTGGGGGGGAGGCACTGGGAGATGGGGAGGGAGGGAGGGGGAGCAGGGGGTTCGGGGGGGAGGAGGAGGGGGGAGGGAACTGGTCTACCTATTACGTTTGTATGAGCGGAAATAATAATAAAAAATGTTAAAAAGAAAAAAAAAGAAGTCACTTGGGTGTGTGTGCCTGGGGACGTCTAAGGGTGACACTGGGAATCATCCTACATTGCTCTACCTCCTTATTACTTTGCTCTGGAGTTTTCAAAGATCTGCCATCCAAGGCTGGAATTGA
This sequence comes from Typhlomys cinereus, assembly GCA_023101885.1. Classification (NCBI taxonomy): domain Eukaryota; kingdom Metazoa; phylum Chordata; class Mammalia; order Rodentia; family Platacanthomyidae; genus Typhlomys; species Typhlomys cinereus. The sequence goes on from JALPQD010000118.1 coordinate 5,811,514, forward strand.
AGGTCACCACCACCAATTCTACCTGAATTTTTGTATGTGTTATGGGTATCTAAGATCCTTTTGCTTTTGAGGCAAAGACCTTAACTCAGATCTGAGCCATCTCTCCAGACCCCTTTTCATTTTCAATAATTCACAGAGACCAATGAGTACTGCCAATATGCACATGATTGTATGATCATCCACCTCAGTATAAGTAACCTACAAATGGCCACACCAAAAAAGAGACATGACTCTGTTACCAAGTGGCTTTTCAATTAGGGTGTCTCCTCATAGGCCTGCTCCTTATCACGACTGGCTTGATCTTATAGAGTTTGCCACAGCTGCTATGAGTTTGTGAGTGTGATGGCTGTGTCGTATTCTGAAGTTATCTTGTCACAACACCCCTCTCTAACTTCTAGCTCTTATGTCCTTTTTGTGTTGTCTTCCATAATGTTCCCTAAGTTTTTTATTGTAGGGGTGAAATGGAAAAAGTGAAAATGGGGTCTCGAGCAGCTGCCAGAGCCGGCGGATGCACCGCTGCCCCCGCCGTGCCATGGCGAGAGCGCTAGGACACGGTGATGGTGCTGCGCAAGCAGGGCCCAGGGCCAGGCAGGCCAAGCCCAAGCAGGCCATCTTAGTAGCTCAGAGACGAAGAGAAGACGTGGAGACAGCCAAGAAATGGGCTGCTGGCCAGAATAAACAGCATTCCATCACCAAAAACACAGCCAAGCTGGACCAGGAGACGGAGGCGCTGCACCACGACAGGGGGAACCCGGAGGTGGGCCAAGTGATTCAGGGAGGCCGGCAGAGCAAGGAGCTGACGCTGGAGGACCTGGCCACGAAAATCAATGAGAAGCCACAAGTCATCGCAGACTATGAGTGGACGGGCCATTCCAAATAACCAAATTTTGTACAAAATTGAGAGAGCCATAGGCCTGAAGCTGCGGGGGAAGGACGTTGGGTAGCCTGAGAAGGGGCCGAAGGCAAAATGAGCACAAAGTCTCCAAGCCAGTAGCTCCGATTCCTCCGGCTGGTCTCCAAGACACCAGCACTGCTGTGGGACTCCCGTGGCCGAATGGAACATGGGGGACAGACCTGTGGCCCCTCCATCCATATCTGCTGTCAAACAAAACAAAACTTTGCGAAGTCAAAAAAAGTTGAAAATGACAGAAATAACTCTACTTTGTTTCACCTAGTTCACACTATACTTTTTCCCAAACTTCATTTCTCATGCTTGCTGAACTCATGAATCAGAATGACCTAACTCATCAATATTGTACTTGAAGTCTTAGCCGAAGCCATAAGACAAGAAAGGGACATAAGAGGGATTCAAATTGGCAAGGAAGAAGTCAAGCTATCTCTATTTGCAGATGACATGATCTTATAACTGAGTGATCCCAAAAACTCCACCAGGAAGCTCCTGGAACTAATTGAGAAGTTCAGCAGGGTGGCAGGATACAAAATAAATGTGCAAAAATCAGAGGCCTTCCTATATGCCCAGAATGAAAGAAGTGAAAAAGCCTTGAGAGAAACCATACCATTTACTATAACCCCTAAAAAAATGAAATACCTTGGTATAAACCTAACTAAGGAGGTAAAAGACCTTTACAATGAAAACTTTAAAACCCTAAAGAAAGAAATAGCAGAAGACACCAGAAGGTGGAAAGACCTCCCTTGTTCCTGGATTGGCAGAATCAACATTGTAAAAATGACCATCCTACCAAAGGCAATATACAGATTCAATGCTATACCAATCAAAATCCCAAAGCAATTCTTCAAAGAAGTTGACCAAACAATCTCAAAGTTCATATGGAGGCACAAAAGACCCAGGATAGCAAAAACAATCCTGAGTAACAAAAACACAGCTGGAGGTATTACCATACCAAACCTAAGTCTATACTACAAATCCATAGTTATAAAGACAGCCTGGTACTGGCTCCAAAATAGACACACAGATCAATGGATAAGGATTGAAGACCCAGATATAAGCCCACAAAGTTACAGCCATTTGGTCTTTGACAAAGGGGCCCAAAGAATCCAATGGAAAAAGAACAGCATCTTCAACAAATGGTGCTGGCAAAACTGGATCTCCACATGCAGAAGATTAAAGCTGGACCGGTACTTGTCACCATGTACAAGACTTAATTCCAAATGGATCAAGGACCTTGATATCAGGCCAGAGACTTTAAAAGCCATAGTTGAAAGGATAGGGAACTCCCTCGAGCTGATTGGGCTAGGCCAACAGTTCCTAAACAGACATCCAATGGCACAGTCACTGCTACCAACTCTCAACAGTTGGGATCTTGTGAAATTAAAGAGCTTCTGTTCAGATAAAGAGATTGTCGCACGAGCTCAAAGGCAACCCACAGAATGGGAGAAAATCTTCACTAACCACATATCTGACAGAGCTCTACTGTCCAGAGTGCACAAAGAACTTAGAAAATTAAACTCCAAGGAAAACACTGGCCCAATTAAAAAATGGGCCCTGGAACTTCAAAGAAACTTTACCAGGGATGAAATTAAAATGTCTAACAATTATCTTAAAAAATGCTCCACTTCCTTCGCCATCAGGGAAATGCAAATCAAAACTTCCCTGAGATATCATCTCACCCCGGTCAGGATGGCAAAAATCCACAGTACAAACAACGACAAATGCTGGAGAGGATGTGGGGAGAGGGGAACTCTCCTACATTGTTGGTGGGAATGCAGGCTCATACAGCCACTCTGGCGAGCCGTCTGGAGATTCTTGAAGAAATTAAAGATTGAAATGCCATATGACCCTGCTATCCCACTTTTGGGAATAACCCCCCAAGCAGCAGAGGTTCGCCTCGATAGCACAAGCTCGACCATGTTCATAGCAGCACTGTTTACAATAGCAAAGTCATGGAATCAATCTAAATGTCCAACAGTTGACGAGTGGATAAGGAAACTGTGGTACATCTATACAATGGAGTACTACTCAGCCATCAAAAATGATGAATTACTGGAATTTGCTGGGAAATGGATGTCATTAGAAAGAATTATATTAAGTGAAGTATCCCAAACCCAGAAAATTAAGCGCCGTATGTACTCCCTAATAGGTGGCTCCTAGTACCAAACTCGCCCAGCCCACATTGGGACACTCAAAAGTAAACCTATGTAACACAGTAATTGCAAGGATTATGAACAAGAGAGATGGGTTAGGAGGGCCACACCAGAAACAAGGAGAGAGGAGACCATGTTACAGCAGAGAAAATAGGCCTCCATCAAGGTCTGCAAGTAAGTAATGAGAAACCTGGTTAAGGTCACAGACGTTCTTTCCTGATCTCACCAGAAGGGGAGGGCATATAGTCTAGCAGATAAAAAGTAATCATTTTGCAAATGGGTAATGGACCCCGCCCTCAGTGAGGTTTCCTACTCTTATTACATCTACCCTTGAATGTGCTATTACAACAAGACTCCAGTTTAACAGCTTTTTGTCTCTGGCCAGGGGGTGACATACAGTGCCCAGCAGAATGGAGTGAAGGGAATTGCAGGAGCAGCAAAACTGCAAAAGAAAATCAACAAACCACAATCCAGAACTTCAGAGACTCTATATCAATCACATAGAACTAGGACAGCCTAATCTCTCCCCATCCTGGAGCTCAGGGACATTTGCGGAAGAGGGGGCGGTAAGATTGTAAGAGCAAAAGGATGGGAGGAGCAACGATTTGCAAGATTCTCAACAATAGTTGGGGCCAAAGCAATCATAATGGAACTTTGCATGCCCTGCGCAATGTCCAGCGCACTGTTGCCCTCATAAAGTCTAGCATCTGTTAAGGGCACCGAGATCCCTGGAGGCAAGGGATTGACAGCCATAGTAGTAATCTTATGCTTAAGGGGAACAAGAGAAAGGGCTTATGGAAATGCCACTGGGTCCTTATATGTCATCGGAGAGGAGGACCCAGTGGAGAGTTAGGCGCACACAATAAAGGACTCTCTGGGAATTGGGGGGGAGACACTGGGGGAAGGGGAGGGGGGAGGGAGGGAACTGGTAAAAAATTTTAAAATGTATAATTAAATTTTTAATAAAAAAAAATAAATAAAAAAAAAAGAATGACCTAACTCAGACAATGTGTAGTTCAAAGAAGCATATCATGCTTACAATACAGTAAAGTTAGTTTTTTTCTGATACTTTTGACATTCTGTCAGCTGACAGATGACTTAATTGTGGTTTCTGGCTTTATTAACCCCTTCTCTTCCCTCTTTTGGGTCAACAGATTTGTTTGTTTGTTTGTTTGGTTGGTTGGTTGGTTGGTTGGTTGGTTGGTTGGTTGGTTGGTTGGTTGATTGGTTGGTTGGTTGGTTGGTTGTTTTTGTGGTGTGAGCCTGCCGTTGATCCCCAGCAAATAAATGGACCTCTTATTCGAATTACTATGTGGCATAAATTTGTGATTCACATATAGACATTGACAAAGATTAAGCATTATGACTATTTCATGAGTCCATGTATTAACCTCTGCCCCATACAAAAAGAAAAGCTTCTCTGACCAAGATTTAGAGCAGCACTAATCTATATACTTAGCAGTAAATTAGCTCTTTTCCTACTCATTCCCTTCGCATCTCTTGGTGATTAGCAGCATGTGTGTCCTGCTCACAAAACATTTTGCAACCACTAAAGTGAATAGTAAGCATGGTACTTTGCTTTGGTACATAGAAAAGCAGTTTAGACATTATAAGAAGAAATAAAGAAGAAAGTTTGATATACACTTTAAAGGATGCTTCAGAGATGGGGGAGGGAGCACTGGAAGAAAGGGAGGGAGGGGGAAAGGAAGGGGAAAAAGGGGGAGGGAGCAGAGAGGTCCAGGGAGGGGTGGAGGGAGGGAGGGGACAGGGGTAACTATTATGTTTGTATGAGCAGAAAAATAAATAAATAAATAAATAAATAAATAAATAAATTCTGAATAGAAAGTATATCTCCCAAGAAACTATAAAATAGTACCTGATGCAGTTTGTCTGCATGTTTCTGACAAATTCCAGAAATAAACTATTTATGAGAAAAAAAGAAGGGTTTATTCATCATGTGTGACCATTTGAGAAAAGATTTTATGGCTTAATGACTTCTTAATTATAGTGCTCATAAACTTTGCAGCAGGCTATCTACTTGAATAAATGGTAGATTTTATGTGCTAAACTATTTGCAACAAGCATCCATAATCATCTATCTTTACTTTTAAGTAACATAACAGTGATGTTTGAAATATAATTTCATGCAATGTCATCCAAAGACCACACACATACACATACTGAAATTACATTTTTCACTTAGCATGATACATAATACAGAACGTTTAACATGCAGAAAATTTAAACTTATGATATCAATGTTAAGCAAACAATAAAAATTTTAATGTGATGCTTCAAAAAAAAAAGAAAGAAAGGAGAAAAGGGAAAACATGGAGCTTGGGAAAAACCATCAGCTTAGACTGCATTTAAGTCATAGTCTTAAGAAACTCAAAAACAGCATCATGGAACTGGATGCTGAAACCTGGCCAGAAGAATATCAGAAACTTTTAATCAGTTCTAGATACAATTCAGTAAGCTGAAACTGTGGAGAAACTAAAATCTCCAAGGGACACACAGTACACTACAACCAAAGTGCATGAAGTTAGAAAGAACTTTATGGGGTGTGGCCAGAATCCCAACCAGAGTCTGGAAGGAAAGAACACAGCTGTACCACCATCAGTGACTCCACATGGCACACATAACAAAGAAAATCCTAGATATAAAACTAGCTTCTAGGAGGAAGGATCACTAAAGACACTCCAGATTGAATCCAGCACTCACTAGGCACCATTGAGGAGGTTCATGGAAGTTTACATTATAATTTCAGACAGTTTCTGACTCCAGGCAATGTGAGTCAGGGTTAAGGTTCCATTAAGGAGGCTTTAAGAAGTCACTGCATGTAGTGGAGTCTAAGGTAAAATGCAGCACACAGAGTATTAGATATTTACACTGCTCTTATTCACAAAATGGAAAATATATACCAGAAAACTGTATACAAAGTGATTTACCCCAATAGAACTAGAATAGGAGACTTCTCTAACTCATCACCTTACTCAGAAGGCTTTAACTGTTGTTATTATTGAGTCTGAAGTATCTTCTTATGCACCATACATACTTTTTTGTGTGTCGCATGGTCTGAAGGGTGAATTCATTCACTGCCTGCCAATCCTTTCCTGCCTACTCTGGTAGTCAGTATACCACAATTTTTTCTCTTCAATGCCTATACCTTGAAGTGTTTTCCTCTAATAATTTAAGTTGAAGATCTTCCATTAAAGTCCTTGATCCATTTTAGTGGGTCTTAGTGCAGAGATCAGTGTAATTGTATAAGAAAAATTTAATGATCACAAATGGATGGGCAGTCTACAAAATCCCTGAACTGATGTTCTTTAAAAATCTCAAGGTGATTTTAAGAAGCCTTTGAACCTATCACATCCAAGAGGAGTGCAAGAAATTTGATGATTCTTTAAGGCACCCTGGAAAGAGTTCTGCAAGAAAAGAGATGCCATCATGGGGAAACTAAGAAGTCTAAAAAAGGATGGCCTATGGGAGCTTGCTGTCTGTTCTTTGTAATTTCCACACTGTAAAAACCATTCTTAAACTTAACAATGATGTTTGCATATCTTTTTTTTTTTTTTTGAATTTTCAAGTAGGTTTATTTTTTTTTTTATTAAAAATTTAATTATACATTTTAAAATTTTTTACCAGTTCCCTCCCTCCCCCCTCCCCTTCCCCCAGTGTCTCCCCCCCAATTCCCAGAGAGTCCTTTATTGTGTGCGCCTAACTCTCCACTGGGTCCTCCTCTCCGATGACATATAAGGACCCAGTGGCATTTCCATAAGCCCTTTCTCTTGTTCCCCTTAATCATAAGATTACTACTATGGCTGTCAATCCCTTGCCTCCAGGGGTCTCGGTGCCCTTAACAGATGCTAGACTTTATGAGGGCAACAGTGCGCTGGACATTGCGCAGGGCATGCAAAGTTCCATTATGATTGCTTTGGCCCCAACTATTGTTGAGAATCTTGCAAATCGTTGCTCCTCCCATCCTTTTGCTCTTACAATCTTACCGCCCCCTCTTCCGCAAATGTCCCTGAGCTCCAGGATGGGGAGAGATTAGGCTGTCCTAGTTCTATGTGATTGATATAGAGTCTCTGAAGTTCTGGATTGTGGTTTGTTGATTTTCTTTTGCAGTTTTGCTGCTCCTGCAATTCCCTTCACTCCATTCTGCTGGGCACTGTATGTCACCCCCTGGCCAGAGACAAAAAGCTGTTAAACTGGAGTCTTGTTGTAATAGCACATTCAAGGGTAGATGTAATAAGAGTAGGAAACCTCACTGAGGGCGGGGTCCATTACCCATTTGCAAAATGATTACTTTTTATCTGCTAGACTATATGCCCTCCCCTTCTGGTGAGATCAGGAAAGAACGTCTGTGAACTTAACCAGGTTTCTCATTACTTACTTGCAGACCTTGATGGAGGCCTATTTTCTCTGCTGTAACATGGTCTCCTCTCTCCTTGTTTCTGGTGTGGCCCTCCTAACCCATCTCTCTTGTTCATAATCCTTGCAATTACTGTGTTACATAGGTTTACTTTTGAGTGTCCCAATGTGGGCTGGGCGAGTTTGGTACTAGGAGCCACCTATTAGGGAGTACATACGGCGCTTAATTTTCTGGGTTTGGGATACTTCACTTAATATAATTCTTTCTAATGACATCCATTTCCCAGCAAATTCCAGTAATTCATCATTTTTGATGGCTGAGTAGTACTCCATTGTATAGATGTACCACAGTTTCCTTATCCACTCGTCAACTGTTGGACATTTAGGTTGATTCCATGACTTTGCTATTGTAAACAGTGCTGCTATGAACATGGTCGAGCTTGTGCTATCGAGGCGAACCTCTGCTGCTTGGGGGGTTATTCCCAAAAGTGGGATAGCAGGGTCATATGGCATTTCAATCTTTAATTTCTTCAAGAATCTCCAGACGGCTTGCCAGAGTGGCTGTATGAGCCTGCATTCCCACCAACAATGTAGGAGAGTTCCCCTCTCCCCACATCCTCTCCAGCATTTGTCGTTGTTTGTACTGTGGATTTTTGCCATCCTGACCGGGGTGAGATGATATCTCAGGGAAGTTTTGATTTGCATTTCCCTGATGGCGAAGGAAGTGGAGCATTTTTTAAGATAATTGTTAGACATTTTAATTTCATCCCTGGTAAAGTTTCTTTGAAGTTCCAGGGCCCATTTTTTAATTGGGCCAGTGTTTTCCTTGGAGTTTAATTTTCTAAGTTCTTTGTGCACTCTGGACAGTAGAGCTCTGTCAGATATGTGGTTAGTGAAGATTTTCTCCCATTCTGTGGGTTGCCTTTGAGCTCGTGTGACAATCTCTTTATCTGAACAGAAGCTCTTTAATTTCACAAGATCCCAACTGTTGAGAGTTGGTAGCAGTGACTGTGCCATTGGATGTCTGTTTAGGAAGTGTTGGCCTAGCCCAATCAGCTCGAGGGAGTTCCCTATCCTTTCAACTATGGCTTTTAAAGTCTCTGGCCTGATATCAAGGTCCTTGATCCATTTGGAATTAAGTCTTGTACATGGTGACAAGTACGGGTCCAGCTTTAATCTTCTGCATGTGGAGATCCAGTTTTGCCAGCACCATTTGTTGAAGATGCTGTTCTTTTTCCATTGGATTCTTTGGGCCCCTTTGTCAAAGACCAAATGGCTGTAACTTTGTGGGCTTATATCTGGGTCTTCAATCCTTATCCATTGATCTGTGTGTCTATTTTGGAGCCAGTACCAGGCTGTCTTTATAACTATGGATTTGTAGTATAGACTTAGGTTTGGTATGGTAATACCTCCAGCTGTGTTTTTGTTACTCAGGATTGTTTTTGCTATCCTGGGTCTTTTGTGCCTCCATATGAACTTTGAGATTGTTTGGTCAACTTCTTTGAAGAATTGCTTTGGGATTTTGATTGGTATAGCATTGAATCTGTATATTGCCTTTGGTAGGATGGTCATTTTTACAATGTTGATTCTGCCAATCCAGGAACAAGGGAGGTCTTTCCACCTTCTGGTGTCTTCTGCAATTTCTTTCTTTAGGGTTTTAAAGTTTTCATTGTAAAGGTCTTTTACCTCCTTAGTTAGGTTTATACCAAGGTATTTCATTTTTTTAGGGGTTATAGTAAATGGCATGGTTTCTCTCAAGGCTTTTTCACTTCTTTCATTCTGGGCATATAGGAAGGCCTCTGATTTTTGCACATTTATTTTGTATCCTGCCACCCTGCTGAACTTCTCAATTAGTTCCAGGAGCTTCCTGGTGGAGTTTTTGGGATCACTCAGGTATAAGATCATGTCATCTGCAAATAGAGATAGCTTGACTTCTTCCTTGCCAATTTGAATCCCTCTTATGTCCCTTTCTTGTCTTATGGCTTCGGCTAAGACTTCAAGTACAATATTGAATAGAAGTGGTGAGAGTGGACAGCCTTGTCTTGTTCCTGATCGAAGTGGGAATGCTTCCAATTGTTCCCCATTGAGCATAATCCTTGCTGTGGGCTTGTTGTATACAGCTTTTATTATATTGATAAAAGTTCCTTCCATTCCTACTGTCTCTAGCGTTTTGATCATAAAAGGCTGTTGGATCTTGTCAAAAGCTTTTTCTGCATCTATCGAGAGTATCATGTGGTCTTGGACTTTGGACTGGTTTACATGATGAATTACATTTATTGATTTGCGTATGTTGAACCAACCTTGTGTGCCGGGGATGAAGCCTACTTGGTCCCCATGAATGATCTTTTTAATATGTTTTTGAATCCGATTTGCTAAGACTTTGTTGAGAATCTTTGCATCTGTGTTCATCAGGGAGATCGGCCTATAGTTTTCTTTTTTAAGTGAATCTTTATTAGGTTTTGGGATTAAAACGATATTAGCTTCATAGAAGGAATTTGGTAGTGTTCCTTCCTTTGCTATTTGATGGAACAGTTTAAGGAGTATTGGTGTTATTAACTCCTTAAATGTCTTGTAGAACTCTGTGCTGAATCCATCTGGTCCAGGACATTTTTTGGTGGGAAGATTCGAGATTACTTCCTCAATTTCCTTATATGTTATAGGACTATTTAAGTAATTCACAACTTCCTGATTCAATTTAGGTAAGTTGTGTTTACTTAGAAATTCATCCATCTCTTTTGTGTTGTCAAACTTCACAGAGTATAAGTTTTTGAAATATGATGTTATAATTCTCTGGATTTCTTGGGTATCCGTAGTGATAACTCCATGTTCATTTCTAATTTTGTTAATTTGGGTTTTCTCTCTCTTGCTTTTGGTTAGTTTAGCTAGGGGTGTATCAATCTTGTTGATTTTTTCAAAGAACCAGCTTTTCGATTTGTTGATTTTTTCTATCGTTTTCTTAGTCTCGATTTCAGATATTTCTCCCCTTATTTTGCTAATCTCTTCTCTTCTATTGCTTTTGGGATCAGATTGCTCTAGTTTCTCTAAAGCTTCAAGCTGCATTGTTAAGTTGTTTATTTCTGATGTTTCCATTTTTTTGATGTGGGCATTAAGAGCTATGAACTTACCTCTTAGAACAGCTTTCATTGTGTCCCAGAGATTTTGGTAAGTTGTATTTTCGTTATCATTCACTTTCAGGAAATCTCGAATTTTCTTTTTAATTTCTTCCTGAATCCAGTTCTCATTCAGCATCATAGTGTTAAGTTTCCAGGAGTTAGTGTATTTTCTCTTGTTTGATGTGTTGTGGATGTCCAGCTTTAGGCCGTGGTGGTCTGATAGGGCACAGGTTAGAATTTCAACTTTCTTGTACATGTGTAGATTCATTTTGTGGCCCAATATGTGATCTATTTTGGAGAAAGTTCCGTGTGCTGCTGAGAAAAATGTGTATTCTTTGGTGCGTGGGTGAAAAGTTCGATAGAGATCTGTGAGGTCCATTTCTTTCAGGGTTTGATTAAGTTCCAAAGTGTCTCTGTTAAGCTTTTGACCTGTTGATCTATCCCATGTAGAGAGGGCGGTGTTGAAGTCCCCAAGAATTATTGTTTGGGGGTTGATTTCTTGCTTTAGACGCTGTAGGGTTTTCTTAATGAATGTGGAGGTGCCCGTATTGGGTGCATATATGTTCAGTATTGTGAAGTCTTCCTGGTGAATTGTACCTCTGACTAAAATGTAGTATCCATCCGTGTCTCTTATAATTTTTTTTGGTTTGAAATCCACTTTGTCTGATAGCATAATGGCTACCCCTGCCTGTTTTCTGCTTCCATTTGCTTGTAGAATTGTTGACCAGCCTTTTATTTTTAGAGCGTGCCTATCTTTTGTGGTGAGATGGGTTTCCTGCAGGCAGCAGATTGATGGATTGTGATTTTTAATCCAAGTTTGTAATCTGTGTCTCTTGATCGGTGAATTAAGTCCATTAACATTTAGTGTTATAATGGAGAAACTATTGTTAATTCCAGACATTTATTATGTTTAGTAGCTTTTATAAGTATATTGCTTCGCTTTTAATGGTGTTATATTTGCCTTCTGTTCTCCTGGATATGCCTGTTTTTTTCTTCACGCTTGAGTATCATTTCTAGCAGTTTTTGAAGGCCTGGTTTGGTGGCCATGTATCCCTTAAAGTTGTCTTTGTGCTGGAAAATTTTTCTTTCTCCCTCGATCATGACTGATAGTTTTGCAGGGTAAATCAGCCTGGGTTGACATTTTTGCTCATTCAATACTTGAAGTATGTCTCTCCAAGCTCTTCTTGCTTTTACTGTTTCGACTGAGAAGTCATTTGTTATTTTAATAGGTTTGCCTTTAAAAGTGACTTGTTTTTTCTCCCTTGAAGCTCTCAGCACCAGTTCTTTATCTTGAATGTGGAGTGTTTTAACTATTATTTGCCGCGGTGTGCTTCTAGTTTGGTCGTATCTGTTTGGGGTGCGGAATGCCTCTTGTATATGAATGGGCCTCTCTTTCTTTAGATGAGGAAAGTTTTCTTTGATGATCGTTTGAAAAATTTCCTCAGGGGTGGTATTTTGAGATTCTTGCTCCGGTATTCCATGAATACGCATGTTAGGCTTCTTCAGGGTGTCCCATATCTCTTGGATATTTCTCTCAAGTATCTTTTTGGCTTTAACAACCTCTTCCATTGAGCTGGCTAGTACTCCCACTTTATCTTCAAGGTCTGAAATTCTGTTTTCTGCTTCATTAGTTCTGTTGATAAGACTCTCTGTGGCGTTCTGGGTTGAAGATAACTTATCTTTTAGCTCAGTTTTAAACTCTGCTTGAGTTTGTTTTAACTGTTCTATGCCACTTTTTGTTTCTTGCACTGTTTTTCTCAACTCCTCCAGATGTCTGTTGTGTTCCTCTTCAAAGCAATTGATTCGATTATGTAATTCCTCCCGGATTTCCTCTTTCATAGTATTGAACATGGTAATGATCATATTTTGAAAGTCGTTATCCTGGGTCAGGCTTTCTTGGCCTTTTTCCACGGGTTTGTTCTTTTTGGAGTCTAACATTATGGGATTAATTTCTTCAGTGGGAGATTTGTTTACTTGAGTGTTGCTTCTCATGGATTTGCACTTTGACTTTGGCATTGTCATTTTAACTCTTAAGATCTCTCAATTTCACTAAACTGAATTATTTGGCCTGGGGTACTGGTGGGCTGGGCCTGAACGGGGACTTACCTAGGGAGCGGGGTGAGGCCCGGGTGGACCGCGTGCGTGTCCCGACCGGCGGAGCGGGGTGGGGCGAAAAGGGAGGATGGGCGCGTGGGCGTGGAGCTATTTAACCCGAGGGCAGCTGGGGCGGGGCCCGGGCGCAGGGGGAGGTCCTCCTCGTCCCTCGGCCCCCGCGCGGCTCCGGCTGGATGGCGGGAGTCGGAGCCGGGTCCCCGTGGGCTGACCTGGGGTCCTAGAGCGCGCGTTGAGGCCCGGCTGGATCTCGCCTACGCGTCCCGACCGGCGGAGCGGGGGTGGGGCGAAAGAGGGAGGCTGCGCGCGTCGGCGTGGAGCTATTTAACCCGAGGGCAGCTGGGGCGGGGCCCGGGCGCAGGGGGAGGTCCTCCTCGTTCCCTCGGCCCCCGCACGGCTCCGGCTGGATGGCGGGAGTCGGAGCCGGGTCCCCGTGGGCTGACCTGGGGTCCTAGAGCGCGCGTTGAGGCCCGGCTGGATCTCGCCTACGCGTCCCGACCGGCGGAGCGGGGGTGGGGCGAAAGAGGGAGGCTGCGCGCGTCGGCGTGGAGCTATTTAACCCGAGGGCAGCTGGGGCGGGGCCCGGGCGCAGGGGGAGGTCCTCCTCGTTCCCTCGGCCCCCGCGCGGCTCCGGCTGGATGGCGGGAGTCGGAGCCGGGTCCCCGTGGGCTGACCTGGGGTCCTAGAGCGCGCGTTGAGGCCCGGCTGGATCTCGCCTACGCGTCCCGACCGGCGGAGCGGGGGTGGGGCGAAAGAGGGAGCGATGTTTGCATATCTTAAATATTGCCACACTTCAAAATCCTAGTCCTTATTATTGAGCTTCTGGTTCCTCACCATGAACTAAAGATGACATATTCTAGTTCAAAATTGCTCCATACAACAACCTTTGACTCTGCGTACAATAATCATCTCTCCTTGTCAGCAGATATGCTCAAAACAAACAGAGCAAGTTAATTATTATTTTATCTTTACTACAAATCTTACCTCCTTGACACGTGGCTACAGCTGGAATCTAATCCTAACAGTGCTTTTATATCATGTCAGACTACCATTGGTTTGAAGGGATACCTTTTCCTTCTGTGGGTTTTGAATCCAAAATCTTGAGGGAAATTCCTGATAACTTTGTGGTGAAAGATGAAGATACTATCATACTGAGTTACCCCAAATCAGGTAAGAACTGTGTGTGACAGGTATCCTGAACTGAGAGAAAGGCTGTGTGGTTTTGGTTTGCATTCACTCAGCTGATGGCTGCAATGCTCTAAGTTCCTGGAAGCTCACACTGGCAGAGAGCATTGCTTAATACCACTTCCATGCAGAGAAAGGGGTTTAACCAAACCTATGTGTTCAGAGATCATCTCAGGGATTTAAAAAACCAGCAACAGTAAATACTAAACAGATACAGACTGGTCTGTTTCAGTGTGGAGGGGGAATGAGTGGAAAGGCATGAGCTATGAGATTATTATAAAAGAAATACCATGGAAATGAAGGAGAAAAGAACAAATGTGAAAACAAAAGAGAGGGAGAATCATGGACAAAGACCAAGAACTTGAAATGATTTTTGAAAATGCAAGGAACTAGACAGACGTGTCATGGTGGGTCTTTGGGAGTGGGTTGGCTGATGGAAGGTCTGAAACTTGAGCAAATATTTGATAACAATATTTCAAATGAAACAACAATGAGAAGCTAAGGACAATAGAAATTCAGCAAGAGGGTTTCAGAAAATGTCTCAAAGACAAAAGCTACAGAAATATATGTTGATAGATGAGTGCATAGACATGGATGAAAATATATGTGATACTGATGGGTAGGTTTATCCAACCTGAAATGAAAGTCACTAAAGGGCAAATGGTGGTTTATTTTAGTAAATTATGTAGCATAGTCAAATTCACTAAAATAGTGATAACCCAATAGGGGAGGGAATATTCAGTAGGAATATATCTAGTGAGTATCGGATTTCCTTTTCACATAATGAAATAGTCCCATAGACTGACTGGGAAACAATGTGAGCATACTTCGTGCTACAGCTGTCTCTGAGGGACAGTTAGAGTACTACATTTCATGGCATGTCTATTTTCTATAATATAGTTTTCACATATCATGAATAAGTGACCATTACATTTCATTTTCACCTAGGAACCAACTGGTTAGTCGAGATCATCTGCTTGATTCTGACCAAGGGAGATCACAAGTGGATTCAATCTGTGTCTGTCTGGGAGCGCTCACCATGGGTAGAGACTTCTATTGGATTTCCTTTATTAAATGAACGGAAGGGTCCACGCCTTTTCTGCTCCCATCTTCCCTTCCATCTCTTCCCCAGGTCTTTCTTCAGTTCTAAAGCAAAGGTCAGTGCATCAAAATAGAGAAATGTTTGATCAAATGTTTGAACTTTACTATACCATATCTTTCTGAATGTGTTCTGTGGGACCTGAGATGATCAGGCAGGAAGTGATGCTGTTATGTTCCTCCCAGATCACATTAGACAACAGAAAACATCAAACAGATTATTGTAGCAAGATTTTAGGGCAAAAGTGAAAGGTCAATATCTGAACCTTAGGAAAACACATACAAGTCTTAAAAATCAAAACTGTGTTTATATATGTGACTTGTTGTCAAAGAAATGAATCATTTTAAATTAAGTTTGTTTGATGATGATTTCTTACATGTCTATTATATATTCAGATTATCTTTATCCCCCTCATCCTGTCTTATATCCCCACCTCCCCTGTGAGCTCTCCCTCCACCCTGCAGGTCCCTTCATTCATGTCTACTCTTGTTTTGTTTTGAGACCCACTGAATGTGACCATGGCTGTCTGTTTGTCCATGGGTTTAGAACTATCCTTTGGAGCCTGGTGAGCTTATCGGTAGGTACGCAACCCAAGACAGGACTCCCTATGTCCCAGAATTTACCAATAGGCAATAATTCAAGCAGTTAAGGCCACATTCCCATAAGCCTTTATCACGTGTTGTGCCTGACATTTGTGAGCCTAGGCTTATAAAGATCAGATAGAGGCAACCTGAAGTTGTTGTGGGTTTGTTATTGTAATATCTGGTCATGCACAGATCTGTCTTCCAGCTGTTACATTCATTTCACAATTTCTTCTGCAATATTCCTTGGATATAAGAGGGGGCTGCATAAATATCCTGTTTAAGACTGAGCATTTAGCCATGGTGTATTTCTAGCATCCTGACTAGCCATCGGTATCGGAATTATTGTCATAAAAAGATATACCTCTATGATTAAGGCATAAAGTTGTTTTTCTCTAAGAACATAAACATAATATATAGATGGTGTCTTAAAGGTATACTGTTATAGTTAAATACAAGTATCAACCTTAAAATTGAAGGCTTGAGCTCTAGGTACAGTTGTGAAGAATTGGTAGTTGAACTGGGCACTGGGCAATTCTGCAGGAGATTGTCTGATTGATGGAGAGGGTCTATCCCCTGGTGGATCAGACTAGGCTAGACATGTTCTCTGGGAAGTGAGGATTGTTCCTTTCTCTGTAGTCCTGTGAAGATAATGTGCTAGTTCCCTTGGATGCTGATATTGGCATGAGCTTCCCTGACAAGCTGTACAAGGAACGGTAACTAAGAATTGTAACCAAATAAACTCCTAATTCTCTGCTACATTAAGGAATATGACAGGATAATAAGTTGGAACAAACTTCTTTTTCCCCTGTATTTATTCATCAATGGAAAGATGAAACTAATGTTCTGGGGTCTGGACACACCCAACAAAGACTTACCACACAGAAATTGGATGAAGAAAAGCTTTACTACAGAAACCTGTGCATTGGGGCCACACCTCAGAGCTCTTTCATCTGGAAGTGTATCCCTGGGCCACATTAAGCAACAGTTTTTAAAGTCAAAAACCGCAGACGCCTGGCATCTTTTCGTTTTTTGATTCCTTGTTTCTTGGAGAAGGGTGTTTTGCAGTAAATTCCCAGTTATGCTTGGTCTATTTTTAATTTTGTAATCAGCACATATCCAGGTACAGCTATTGTCTCTTATTTAGATTTTAAGTAGTACATTTTTTTTTCTCTGTGCTGTGTAAGCAAGCCAAAGTGCAGCAGCAGAAAACCAGGTTAAAAGGTAATGTCTAAATTACTCTTTGTGTTCTATTAGTCCTTCTTTTAGCGACCATGGACTCGAATAAACAACTCAGCACTTTTTCTTTTTAAAGCCAAGTTCAGCAAGCCGGGTTACAGAAGCAGAACCCACATTAGTTCCATTAGTTAGCATATTTTAAAGCACACATTAGCTAAATTTCATTTTATGTAATATTCCTTCTTTCAACTAATACATCTCTGGAGTATGCCTGTTGTAGTCAGCCTGATGATAAATTATCATCAAATGGCTTAAGGGAATAAGGGGTTTATTTTCTCTTAAGACAGTCCAGCTACAGTACTTGGTCCAACTTGATGGAAGAGCATGCACCAACACCAGGACTGAGTGAACTGGGCATACCATCTCTACATAATGACTAATAGAGGGATGATCCTTATTTGCCAGACCAGTATGTCTAGCCAAGTGTCCATAAGGATGACAACTCCCTCAACCAGCCATCTGTGTTTTATTCCAGTGCTTAATACCACCCACCATAGGCTGGACCCTCCTCATTAGCTAGACAATCTCCTGTAGGCTTGCTCTGGGCCCAACTCAAACATTAATTCTCCACAAATGTGTCCAGAGCTCAAACCCTCAACTATCAAGTTGACACCTGTAAGCACACTCTACCTCTTGTTAACTTGACACAAAAACAAAGCACTTTTAAACTGTAATCTTCAATCCTTGTTCCCATAGGTGTTAAAAAATTATGTTAAAAATATAAATACATTTAATTTTATTAATCCTAAATCTCTAACATTTCTCATAGACAAATTTTAAAATGCTCTATCATTAAAAGTTCAGTTATTAAAATGTTGAAACGGAAAGTTTTAAAAAATGTCTCAAATCTTTTAACTGTAAGAGTTTATCAAATCAAAATATGTTAAATACTTCCACAAGATAAAAAACCAAAATAGAAGTATCATGACACAATAAAAAATTGCATTAAAATCAAGTCAGGTAAATCAATTACTGCATCCTATATTTCAATGTCCATCTTTTGTTGCTCATCATGCAGTCATGATGGCTCAAAGATGCCAGGTAATCCCAGTCCATGTTTGCAGCTCAAAGTTGTAGAAGCAGAGTCCCTCTGAACTAGACTAAATCTCCCTTCACAGCCATCCTCAGTATACATTCCATGGTTCTGGCACCTCAAACACCACGCTGGGTTCACCTATGCAGCTATAAGCTTCACCTTCCCTCGCAGGAACTTTATGCCTGCCACTTGATGCCAAGCTTTTCCTGCACTCTAAGAACCCCTCCATGTACACCAAAACCAATATCACCTGGGGAATGCTGCCAGATTCCAAAGCAGGTTGAAACATAGCTTGGTCCATTCAAGCTATAGCTGTACCACGTTTAGTGCTCTGACTCTAAACTACATAGTTGAAACCTCCAAAGGGCAAGAAATGGTTTCAACTTGGGCTTTTGGCCCCTGAAGGAATCCAGGTCTTCAAACTACAAAATTGCCATATGGTGGTATTCATGTTTTTCACCATCCCAATACAAGTCACAAGGTTTTCTTCCATTGATACTCATTTCTCCCACAATAGCAGCTCCTCTGCTGCCTGCCCTTTCAATATCCAGAGCTACAAGACCATCAACACAGCTCTTCTCCATCAAGCAAACCGGTCCATCATCTTTAAATTCAACTTTACCAAAATCCTCATTCCCCTCATCATAAACTGGGCCCAAACAATTCACAACTTTCTCAGCATTTTCATTATCCAAATGGCCCATCAAACTCTGCAGAATGGTATTGTAATCCACAATCTCAAAAGCTTCAATCATTTCAAAGTTCCTCCAATAAAACCATTCAAAATCCACACAGCCAGATTCATGAGCAACACCCCACTTCTTGAGTGCAGTCAGCCTGTGTGATTGCTGATAAATGACCATCAAATGGTTTAAAGGAATAAGGGGTTCATTTTCTCTTATGACAGTCTGTCCAGTTACAGTTCTTAGTCCAGCTTGATGGAAAAGCATGCACCAACATCGGGACCAAGAGAACTAGCAATCTCCACATAATGGCTGACAGAGAAATGATCCTTACTTGCCAGACCAGCATGTCTGGCCAAGTGTCCACAAAGATGACAACTCCCTCAACCAGCCCTCTATCTTTTATTTTAGGGTCTAGTCCCACCCACCATAGGCTGGACCCTCCCCATCAGCTATACAGTCTCCTGCAGGCTTGCTCTAGGCCAAACTCAACCACATATATGCCCAGAGCTCAAACCCTCAACTGTGAAGTTGACACCTGTGCCTAACTATGACAGTGCTTCAAATCCAATCAGGGAGTGGATATTAACTGTCATAGTCATAGTGCCACTATTGCCCACAATCTGGCCTGAATGGTTGAAGTTCTGACATCACAACTGAGTATGTCCATTGAGTTCTCCTCTTCTAGCAGCATGCACAGCAAGCCCCTTCTCACACTATAAAGCAAGTCAATAGAGAAGAAAATTAAAGTTTAGATCCAGAATTATTTATATTACAATCAAGGTGTATGGTGTCTTCAGCCATAAAGTCTTATCATCTGTTTCTGGTGGGAAACCAAGAGGGATAGCAGGAGTTTGGATTGTGTCAAAGTCCTCTGGGAGCATCCTGTCCAAAGACTTACAAGGAAAATGCCACTTTTGGCAGTGGAACACTAGCTTAAAGACACATATCTTTCAGAAGTAATATTATCCACCCTTTCATGATATTGCTCTTCGCATTCTTTATAAATATTCTGTTGTTAGCTACAAGATAATTTGTTTTCATAAGACTTATTCACACATCCTTCCTTTAGTTAAGTACCCCAACTTTTCTTCTGTATCGCTCTCCCCTTTTTACTTTTCTGCCCCTACCATCTGATTCTTTTTAAGTTTTACATGTGTCCTATTATTACCCTTGTCTCTTAAGCCAGAGACCAATGGTCATTTACCAGTGTCTCATCTTCCACAGGTATTCCAAACTAAGTACACCAATCTAATGATTCAAAGGTAGGATGTACAAATGAAGGAGAATATACACTATTAGTCTTTGTGAGCCTAGGCTACCTCAGTATATTTTTTCCTATTGTCATTCATTTATTATTAAATTTTACAACTCATTTTTCTTTATGTAATTCCACTGTGTCTGCTTATCACATTTTATTATCCATTCATCACGTGATGGGCACCCATGTTAATTCTGTTTCCTAGGTGTTGTGAATAGTTGGGTTGGATAACCAAAATGAGGAACATTATTGTACAAGTATTTCTACAGTATGATATAGAGTTCTTGAATGTATGTTCAGGGGTGGGATACCTATGTCATATTGTAGTTTTATTTCTAGTTATTTTTTTAAAGACTCCCAAACTTATTTTGAAAATTGTTGCACTGTTCACTCTTCTCTCAAAGTAGGTAAAGGCCTTCCAGGGCAGAATTACAAGCCTCTGCCATTCCTCCTTAGGTTTTTTTTTTTTTTTACGTGGAATATAGTATCTGAACTCAGGAACTTCTGCTTGCAAGGCAGAAGCTTACTCCCTGAACCATCTTTCCAGCCCAGTGTCTCCTTTTCCCACACTCATCATTTGAAGTAGTTCAATGTCTTGAGGACGGTCATTCTGATGGGTCAGTTGGAATCTGAAAGCACTTTTAGTCTACACTTAT
The DNA here is from genome assembly GCA_023101885.1 of Typhlomys cinereus. NCBI lineage: Eukaryota > Metazoa > Chordata > Mammalia > Rodentia > Platacanthomyidae > Typhlomys > Typhlomys cinereus. The sequence continues at coordinate 5,831,916 of JALPQD010000118.1, forward strand.
CTGATCACTGAAGATGTTAAAAATGTTTTAAATAGTTTGCTACCCATTTGTATCTCTTATTTTGAGAACTCTCTGTTCATAGTAAGTCTCTCTCTCTCTCTCTCTCTGTATATGTGTGTGTGTGTGTGTGTGTGTGTGTGTGTGTGTGTGTACAAGACAGTACTTGAATGTGTGTGCCTGTGGAGGTCCAGGGGTGACATTGGGGAACATGTTGGATTGCTCTACCTCCTTATTGCTTTGCTCTGGGACTTCCCAGATGCTACCTTCCAGGACTAGAATTGCAGGCCATTGCTATTTCTGCCTGACATTTTTACATGGAATCTGGGGATCTGAACTCAGGTCCTGCTGCTTGTGAGGTAAAGGCTTTAACCCCTGAACCATCTCCCCAAGTTCAGTGAGTCATTCTTCATCCAATCAATACCTTGCATAAAGTAGATCAAAGCGCCCAAGGGAAAATTGTGATTAAAAGAAGTATTGTGTTCAAATATCAGTGCCTACATCCTAAGAGGCAATTCTAGAGACATAACTGGTTTTTTAACTTTTCTGTCCATGATGTCTAACTCTCTGTTGAGATTAGCAGCCTCTCTCTTTTCTTTTTTTTTATTATTATTATTTGCGCTCATACAAACTTAACAGGTACACCGGTCCCCTCCCTCCCTCCACCTCCCCCCACCCCCTTGCTACCCCCACTCCTCCCCTCTCCCTCCCTATCCCCCAATGCCCCCCAATCCCTAGAGCATCCTTTAATGTGCATGCCAAACTCTCTTCTGGGTCCTCCTCTCCCATGAGGTGCAAGGACCCAGGGGCATTCCCCAGAACCCTTTCCTGTGTTCCCCTTAAGCTTAGGAAAACTACTGTAACTGTCAGTCCCTAGCCTCCAAGGATCCTAGTGCCTTTAGTCCATGCTAGACTTTGTGGGGTCAATAATGTGTTGGACATAGAGCAGGTCATGCAAAGTCCTATTATGATTGCTTCAGCCCTAACTTGTGTGGAGTATCTTGCATATCTTTACTCTTCCCATCCTTGTGCTCTTACAATCTTACTGCCCCCTCTTCCACAAATTTCCCTGAGCTTCAGGATGGGGAGAGATTAGGCTGGCCCAGTTCCAGGTGGTTGATATAGAGTCTCTGATTTTCTGAATTATGATTTGTTGATTTTTTTTTCAGTTTTGCTGCTCTTGCAATGCCCTTGGCTCCATTCGGATAGGTATTGGATGTCACCCCTAGGCCAAAGATAAAAAACACCTGATAAATTAGAGTTTTGCTATAAGAGTATATTCAAAGGTAGATGGAATAAAAGTAGGAGACTGCGGTGAGAGAGGGGTCAATCATCCATTTGCAAAATGGTTACTTTCTATCTAGCAGTCTATATGCCCTCCCCTTCTGGTGAGATCATACCCCATCAGTTGCAAATGATCAGGAAGGAAAGTCTGTAAACTTAACCAGATGTCTCATTACTTACTTGTAGTCCTTGATGGTGGCCTATTTTCTCTGCTGTTTCTCTCCTTGTTTCTGGTGGGGCGCTCCTTCCCCATCCCTCCTGTTTATAATCTTTATACTTACTGTAGGTTTTACAGAGATTTGTCTTTGAGTGTCTCTAAGTGGCTTTGGTACTAGGATTCACCTATTAGGGAGTCCATACAGGGCTTAATTTTCCATTTCTGGGATACTTCACTCAATATAATTGTTTCTAATTCCATCCATGTCCCGGCAAATTCCATTAAATCATCATTTTTGATGGCTGAGTAGTATTCCATTGTATAAATGTACCCCGTTTTCCTTATGAACTCATCAACTGTTGGACATTTGGGCTGATTCCATGACTTTGCTATTGTAAACAGTGCTGCTATGAACATGGTCGTGCTTGTGCTATCAAGGTGAACTTTTGCTGTATGGGGGAGTTATTACCAAAAGTGGTATAACAGGGTCATATGGCATTTCAATCTTTAACTTCTTTAAGAATCGCCAGACAGCTCGCCAGAGTGGTTGTATGAGCCTGCATTCCCACTAGCAATGTAGCAGAGTTCCCCTCTCTCCACATCCTCTCCAGCAGTTGGTGGTGTTTGTATTGTGGATTTTTGCCATCCTGACCGGGGTGAGATGATATCTCAGGGAAGTTTTGATTTGCATTTCCCTGGTGGCTAAGTATGTGACCATTTTTTAAGATATTTGTTACACATTTTCTAGCATTTGCTAAAGGCACCAAGATCCTTGGAGGCAAGGAATCGACAGCCATACTAGTGTTCCTATGCTTAAGGGGAACACAGGAAAGGGTTCAGGGAAATGCCACTGGGTCCTTGTACATCATGGGAGAGGAGGGCCCAGAGGACAGTCTGGCATGCACATTAAAGGATTCTCCGGGGATTGGGGGGGGAGGCACGGGGGATGGGGAAGGAGGGATGAGGGGAGGAGGAGCAGGGGGGTAGGGGGCAAGAGGAGGGAGGGAGGGAACCGGTGACCCTATTAAGTTTGTATGAGGGGAAATAATAATAAAAAATGTTTTAAAAAAAGATATTTGTTAGACATTTTCATTTCATCCTTGGTAAAGTTTCTTTTAAGTTCCAAGGCCCATTTTTTTAATTGGCCCATTTGTTTCCTTGGTGTTTAGTTTTCTAAGTTCTTTGTGCACTCTGGATAATAGAGCTATATCACATATGTGGTTTGTGAAGATTTTCTCGCATTCTGTGGGTTGCCTTTGAGCTCGTGTTACAATCTCTTTATCTGAACAGAAGCTCTTTAATTTCACAAGATCCAAACTGTTGAGAGTTGGTAGCAATGACTGTGCCATTGGATGTCTGTTTAGGAAGTGTTGGCCTAGCCCAATCAGCTCGAGGGAGTTCCCTACCCTTTCAACTAAGGTTTTTACAGTCTCTGGCCTTGTATTGAGGTTCTTGATCCATTTGGAATTAAGTCTTGTACATAGTGACAAGTACAGGTCAAGTTTTAATCGTCCGCATGTAGACATCCAGTTTTGCCAGCACCATTTGTTGAAGATGTTGTTCTTTCTCCATTGGATTTTTTTGAACCCCTTTGTCAAAGATCAAATGGCTGTAATTGTGTAGGCTTATATCTGGGTCTTCAACCCTTATCCATTGATCCGTGTGTCTATTTTGGAGCCAATATCAGGTTGTTTTTACAACTATGGATTTGTAGTATAGACTAAGGATTAGTATGGTGATATCTCCAGCCATGATTTTGTTACCCAGGATTGTTTTTGCTATCCTGGGTCTTTTGTGCCTCCATATGAATTTTGAGATTCTTTGGTCAACTTCTTTAAAGAATTGCTTTGGGAGAGCCCAGCCCAGCCCAACCACCCGGGAGCCCCACTCTCCTGGCAGCGAGCACCCAGGCCGACTGCGGCCTGGACGACCGACCCCAGCCCCCTCCGTGCCGCCCCACCCCCACCCGCCGCCGCTGCCCAAGGTGAATGAGAGAGAGAGAGAGCCCAGCCCCGCCCCCCATCCCGGAGCCGCCGGGCCACTAGCACCGAGACCCCGCCCTGGACCCCAGGCCCTTCCACTCTCTCGCCCCGCACGCCTCCGTCCCCCCCCAGGTCGCAGATGAAGAATTCTGCCATTGAGCCAGCTAGCGAAAGAGCCCAGCCCACCTCCGCCCCCCACCCGAGAGCCGCCCAGCCAGCAACACTGCACAGTGCGGCTGCTGGCTTTGCCCCCGGGGCCCTGCCCCCCTCGACACCGACCTTCCCAGGTGAGCCAGCGAGCCAGAGAGCCCAGCCCAGCCAGCAGCACCGAGGCCGGGCCCTGGACCCCTGCCCCTCGCACTCTCCCCCCCCCTCCGCCCTCCCCCCCCACCGCCTCCGCCCCCCCCAGGTCGCAGGTGAAGAGTTCTGCCATCAACATCAGGCCCTCTGCCTCTCTGGCCCACCGGGGACCTACGCACATGATCCACAGAAGACACACTGCTACTCAGAATTCAATAGAGCCCAAAGGAAACTCAAGCAAAATTCTAAGGAACAAAGGGAACACAGGCCATACAGTTGGACTCCACTACAATCATTATGTCACATGGGTGAGTTTCTTCTCATCCAGCCCAAAGATAAGTAAACCTTTTCTTTTCACCTTACTGATCCTTTAAAGTATCAATGCTGTAGATCAACTTTCTCATACAGCCACCCCACAACATACAACTCCAGGGAGTACACCACTCACCCCCACATTTCACCAAGATACTAAATCATAAAAGTGCACTACCAAACTAATATTCACCCCCTGGTAACATAACCTCAATTAACTGACGTACTAACAGCCTAGTAGCCTTATCTAGGATATAACAATAACAATACACAAACATACCCAATCCAAGGCAAGCACTAGTAATAACTGGCAAGCGTAACAATACCAACTACGTCGATTCAGTGAAAAACACACAGAAACTGAAAGGTCCTAAAAAACAAAACAACAATGTATAAGTCAAAGTGCAGATCCACGAGAAACAAAACCCAAGAAGACCAATCTCCTGCCAAAAGAATCCATGCCATAATGAGGGATTCCAACGAGAACAAATCCACAGAAAATAGCCATGAAAGCCAGACCCAACATAACGACTTTCAGAGTATGATCATTACCATGATTAATACTATGAAAGAGGAAATCCGAGAAGAGTTAAACAACCGTATCAACCACTTTGAACAGGAACACAACAGGCACATGGAGGAGTTGAGAAAAACAGTTCAAGAAACAAAAATAGGTATGGAGCAATTAAAACAGTCTCAGGCAGTTTAAAGACAAGTTATCTTCAACCCAAAACTCAACAGAGAGTCTTATCAGCAGAACAAATGAGGCAGAAAATAGAATTTCAGATCTTGAAGACAAAGTGGGAGAATTAACCAGCTCAATGGAAGAGATTGTTAAAGCCAAAAAGATACTGGAGAGGAACATTCAAGAGATATGGGACACCCTGAAGAAGCCTAACATGCGCATTCATGGAATACCAGAACAAGAATCCCAAAATACCACACCTGAGGAAATATTTCAATTCATCATGAATGAAAACTTCCCACAACTAAAGAATGAGAGGCCTATCCAAATACAAGAGGCATTTCGCACTCCAAACAGATACGACCAAAATAGAAAATCACCACAGCAAATAATAGTCAAAACACTCCACATTCAAGACAAAGAAAGGGTGCTGAGAGCTTCAAGAGAAAAAAAGCAAGTCACTTTTAAGGTAAACCTATTAGAATAACAAATGACTACTCATTGGAAACAGTAAAAGCAAGAAGAGCTTGGAGAGACATACTTCAAGTATTAAATGAGCAAAAATGCCAACCCAAACTGATTTACCCGGCAAAACTATCTGTCATGATTGAGGGAGAAAGAAAAGTTTTCCAGCACAAAGACAACTTGAAGGGATACATGTCTACCAAAACCAGGCCTTCAAAAAATCCTAGAAATGACACTCAAGCGTGAAGAAAAGAATAAGCATATCCAGGAGAACAGAAGGGAAGTATAATACCATCAAAACATAAATATCAAACAACATGCTTACAAAATCTACTAAACATAAAAAATGTCCAGAATTAAAAATAATTTCTCCATTATAATATTAAATGTCAATGGTATTAACTCGCCGATTAAGAGACACAGATTACAAACTTGGATTAAAAACCACAATCCAACAATCTGCTGCCTTCAGGAAACTTATCTCACCACAAAAGATAGGCACATCCTAAGAATGAAAAGCTGGTCCAAAATCTTGCAAGCTAATGGACCAGAAAACAGGCAGGGGTAGCAATTATACTTTCAGACAAAGTGGACTTCAAACCAAAAAAAATCATAAGAGACACAGATGGATACTACATTTTAGTCACAGGTACAATTCACAAGGAAGACTTCACAATACTGAACATTTATGCACCCAATACGGGCCCCTCCACATTCATTAAGAAAACCATACAGCGTCTAAAGCAAGAAATCAATCCCCAAACCATAATTCTTGGGGACTTCAACACCGCCCTCTCAACATGGGATAGATCAACAGGTCAAAAGCTTAACAGAGACACTTTGGAACTTAATCAAACCCTGAAAGAAATGGACCTTACAGATCTCTATCAAACTTTTCACCCACGCACAAAAGAATACACATTTTTCTCAGCAGCACACGGAACTTTCTCCAAAATAGATCACATATTGGGCCACAAAAAAAATCTACACATATACAAAAAAGTTGAAATTCTAACTTGTGCCCTAACAGACCACCACGGCCTAAAGCTGGACATCCACAACACAACAAACAAGAGAAAATACACAAACTCCTGGAAACTTAACAATATGATGCTGAATGAGAAATGGATTCAGGAAGAAATTAAAAAGGAAATTTGAGATTTCCTGAAAGTGAACTATAATGAAAATACAACTTACCAAAATCTCTGGGACACAATGAAAGCTATCCTAAGAGGTAAGTTCATAGCTCTTAATGCCTACATCAAAAAAATGGAAACATCACAAATAAACAACTTAACAATCCAGCTTAAGGCCTTAGACAAACTTGAGCAATCTGATTACAAAAGTAGTAGAAGAGAGGAGATTAGCAAAATAAGGGGAGAAATATCTGAAATCAAGACTAAGAAAACGATAGAAAAAATCAACCAGTCAAAAAGCTGGTTCTTTGAAAAAATCAATAAGATAGATACATCCCTAGCTAAATTAACCAAAAGCAAGAGAGAGAAACCCAAATTAACAAAATTAGAAATGAACATGGACTAATTACTACTGATACCCAAGAAATCCAGAGAATTATAACGTCATATTTCAAAAACTTATACTCAGTGAAGTTTGACAACACACAAGAGATGGATGAATTTCTAAGTAAACATATTTTACCTAAATTGGATCAGGAAATTGTGAATTACTTAAATGGCCCTATAACATATAAGGAAATTGAAGAAGTAATCTCAAATCTTCCCACCAAAAAATGTCCTAGACCAGATGGATTCAGCACAGAATTCTACCAGACATTTAAGGAATCAATAACACCAATACTCCTTAAACTGTTCCATCAAATAGCAAAGGAAGGAACACTACCAAATTCCTTCTATGAAGCTAATATGATTTTAATCCCAAAACCTAATAAACATTCACTTAAAAAAGAAAACTATAGGCCGATCTCCCTGATGAACACAGATGCAAAGATTCTCAACAAAGTCTTAGCAAATCGGATTCAAAAACATATCATAAAGATCATTCACAGAGACCAAGTAGGCTTCATCCCCAGCACGCAAGGTTGGTTCAACATACGAAAATCAGTAAATGTAATTCATCATGTAAACCAGTTCAAAGTCCAAGACCACATGATACTCTCGATAGACGCAGAAAAAGCCTTTGACAAGATCCAACAGCCTTTTATGATCAAAACGCTAGAGACAGTAGGAATGGAAGGAACCTTTATCAATATAATAAAAGCTGTATACAACAAGCCCACAGCAAGGATTATGCTCAATGGGGAACAATTGGAAGCATTCCCACTTCCATCAGGAACTAGACAAGGCTGTCCACTCTCACCACTTCTATTCAATATTGTATTTGAAGTCTTAGCTGAAGCCATAAGACAAGAAAGGGACATAAAAGGGATTTAAATCGGCAAGGAAAAGTCAAGCTATCCCTATTTGCAGATGACATGATACTATACCTGAGTGATCCCAAAAACTCCACCAGGAAGTTCCTGGAACTAATTGAGAAGTTCAGCAGGGTGGCAGGATACAAAATAAATGTACAAAAATCAGAGGCCTTCCTATATGCCCAGAATGAAAGAAGTGAAAAAGCCCTGAGAGAAACAATCCTATTTACTGTAGCCCCTAAAAAAATGAAATACCTTGGTATAAACCTAACCAAGGAGGTAAAAAACCGCAGCGTAAGTGGAGTTTTGAAAGCATACTCTATACCTACGAAGATCTATTTACATTGGACTAATCATGTCAAAACAGCCTCTATTTAAGGGTAAAGCCCAAGAATCTTTTATAAACCCCAATAGATAGATAAATAATCTTGGAGGCTTTTTGCTGTAATAAAAACTGCTTTCAATGTGTGCTAACGTTTTTGAAGATACTATCCACCTAATGGGCAAAATGTAATCCTAAATTGGTGATTAAAAGACTTTGCATGGAAACAAGCTGTCAAGTGGATAGAGAGAAATTGATCCTGACAACAGTAATGCCGACTTTCCTAAATGAAAGCCCTGTTCAAGTTTCTACTCATCCATTTCTCAAGACTTAAAACAAGGCATTTTCCAACCACCCATGCATGAGATGCCAACATTTGCATTTCAGTGGAATGTGATGGAGTCAGTAGTCTCTCAGCTTCAGGCTTGCTCATAACTTCTGTGAGAATCCAGTTTTCCCCATCTAGAAGCGCGACAGTGTGGCAGCGTGCAAGAGAGAAAGGAAATGTGGCCTGGCCGCAGCTGGACTTAGCACCAAGCACTCGCTGCGCTCACCACTTGCAAAGTCTTAAGATCTCGAAGGACAGCCGAGGTGTCCCTGTCAAGGCCACCTATGAAGATTGCCAAGTGAGTAGTCGGTGGAGGGAAATGAGCAGAGGCCGGAAGTGGTGCGGGGAAAGGGATTCTTCAACTTGGAAAACCCAAAGCCATGCACAGGTGATGTTGCTTTTTTATTTTTTACTTTTTCCTCGTTTCTAACTTACTTCTTGATTTAAGAAATAAGAGCACGAAAAGCTCATCTTCTGCTAAAGGATAAATAAGAGCAGATTGAAAGGATTAACCCAACTGTCAGGAATAGACTTTAATGTAATTCACACTGTGTCAGAACACAAGGTCTGTCAACTCTCTGGATTTGACTAAGTTTTGGGAAGTCCATGTTGTTGAATTTGTTTTGTGAAAAGCAGGGTGTTAAAGGTGAAGGGATGACTCATACAAGGACATGGGTGGGCAGCACTGGGCTCACAGTGAATTCTCTATGTAAAAGACAGCCTGTATTCTTTAAATGTTAAGTAAGGAAACTTCAGATATTAAGAGAAAAGATAAACAGGGGCTGCAGGCCACAAGAATGAAGGGGAGAGAGGACAAATACAGTTAAGAGAAATAGATGCAGCAAGCAAAAGGAAAATACTGGAAATACTGAAATACCTAAAATTAAATATGCCTAAAATTTGAATCTTCTACTGTTAAAACATAGGTAAGAACATATTTATAAAATAAAGCTAATCCATTGAACAGAAAAAAAAAAAACCCTTACAATGAAAAATTTTAAACCCTAAAGAAAGAAATTGCTGAAGACATCAGAAGGTGGAAAGACCTCCCATGCTCCTGGATTGGCAGAATCAACATTGTAAAAATGACCATCCTACCAAAGGCGATATACAAATTCAATGCTATACCAATTAAAATCCCAAAGCAATTCTTTAAAGAAGTTGACCAAACAATCTCAAAATTCATATGGAGGCACAAAAGACCCAGGATAGCAAAGACAATCCTGAGTAACAAAAACACTGCTGGAGGTATTACCATACCAAACCTTAGTCTATACTACAAATCCATAGTTATAAAAACAGCCTGGTACTGGCTCCAAAATAGACACACAGATCAATGGATAAGGGTTAAAGACCCAGATATAAGCCCACAAAAATACAGCCAATTGATCTTTGACAAAGGGGCCCAAAGAATCCAATGGAAAAACAACAGTATCTTCAACAAATGGTGCTGGCAAAACTGGATCTCTACATGGAGAAGATTAAAGCTGGACCCGTACTTGTCACCATGTACAAGATTTAATTCCAAATGGATCAAGGACCTTGATATCAGGCCAGAGACTATAAAAATCATAAGTGAATGAATAGGGAACTCCCTCAAGCTGATTGGGCTAGGCCAACAGTTCCTAAACAGACATCCAATGGCACAGTCACTGCTACCAACTCTCAACAGTTGGGATCTTGTGAAATTAAAGAGCTTCTGTTCAGATAAAGAGACTGTAACACAAGCTCAAAGGCAACCCACAGAATGGGAGAAAATCTTCACTAACCACATATCTGATAGAGCTCTACTGTCCAGAGTGCACAAAGAACTTAGAAAATTAAACACCAAGGAAACCAATGGCCCAATTAAAAAATGGGCCCTGGAACTGAAAAGAAATTTTACCAGGGATGAAATTAAAATGTCTAACAAATATCTTAAAAAATGCTCCACTTCTTTAGCCATCAGGGAAATGCAAATCAAAACCTCCCTGAGTTATCATCTCACCCCGGTCAGGATGGCAAAAATCCACAATACAAACAACAACAAGTGCTGGAGAGGATGTGGAGAGAGGGGAACTCTGCTGCATTGCTGGTGGGAATGCAGGCTCATACAGCCATTCTGGCAAGCCGTCTGGAGATTCTTAAAGAAATTAAAGATTGAAATGCCATATGACCCTGCTATTCCACTTTTGGGAATAACCCCCCCATGCAGCAGAGGTTTGCCTCGATAGCACAAGCACGACCATGTTCATAGCAGCACTGTTTACAACAGCAAAGTCATGGAACCAACCTAAATGTCCAATAGCTGACGAGTGGATAAGGAAACTGTGATACATCTATACAATGGAGTACTACTCAGCCATCAAAAATGATGAAATTACTGGAATTTGCGGGGAAATGGATGTCATTAGAAACAATTATATTAAGTGAAGTATCCCAGACCCAGAAAATTAAGCACCGTATGTACTCCCTAATAGGTGGCTCCTAGTACCAAACTCACCCAGCCCACATTGAGACACTCAAAGGTAAACCTATGTAATACAGTAATTACAAGGATTGTGAACAGGAGGGATGGGGTTGGAGGGCCACACCAGACACAAGGAGAGAGGGGACCATGTTACAGCAGAGAAAATCGACCTCCAAGGAATGCAAGTAAGTCATGTGACACCTGGTTAAGTTCACAGACGTTCATTCCTGATCATGTACAACTGAGGGGGTATGATCTCACCAGAAGGGGAGGAAAATATAGTCTGGCAGATGAAAAATGATCATTTTGCAAATGGGTGACTGACCCCTCCCTCACTGAGGTTTCCTGCTTTTATTACATCTACCCTTGAATGTGCTATTATAACAAGACTCCAGTTTAACAGTTTTTTTGTCTCTGACCAGTGGGTGACATACAGTGCCCATCACGATGGAGTGAAGGGCATTGCAGGAACAGCAAAACTGCAAAAGAACATCAACAAACCACAATCCAGAACTTCAGAGACTCTATATCATCCACATAGAACTAAGCCAGCTTAATCTCCCCCCATCCTGAAGCTCAGGGACATTTGCGGAAGAGGGGGCGGTAAGATTGTAAGAGCAAAAGAATGGGGGGAGCAATGATTTGAAGAGTCTCCACACTAGTTAAGGCTGAAGCAATCATAATAGGACTTTGCATGCCCTGCGCCATGTCCATCACACTATTGACCTCACAAAGTCTAACATTGGCTAAAGGCACCAAGATCCTTGGAGGCAAGGGATTGACAGCCACAGTAGTGTTCCTATGCTTAAGGGGAACACGAGAAAGGGTTCAGGGAAATGCCACTGGGTCCTTGTACGTCATCGGAAAGGAGGACCAAGAGGAGAGTTAGGCATACACAATAAAGGACTCTCTGGGAATTGGGGGGGAGGCACTGGGAGATAGGGAGGGAGGGAGGAGGACCAGTGGGTTCGGGGGGGGGGGAGGGAACTGGTCTACCTACTACATTTGTATGAGTGGAAATAATAATAAAAAATGTAAAAAAAAAAAAAAAGAATTGCTTTGGGATTTTAATTGGTATAGCGTTGAATCTGTATATTGCCTTTGGTAGGATGGTCATTTTTATGATGTTGATTCTGCCAATCCAGGAACATAGGAGGTCTTTCCACCTTCTGGTGTCTTCTGCTATTTCTTTCTTTAAGGTTTTAAAGTGTCCATTGTAGAGGTCTCGTACTTCTTGGTTAGGTTTTTACCAAGGTATTTCAGTTTTTTAGGGGCTATAGTAAATGGGATTGAGTCTCTCAGGGCTTTTTCACTTCTATCATTTTGGGCATTAGGAAGGTCACTGATTTTTGCACATTTATTTTGTATCCTGCCACCCTGCTGAACTTCTCAATTAGTTCCAGGAGCTTCCTGGTGGAGTTTTTGGGATCCCTCAGGTATAAGATCATGTCATCAGCAAATAGAGATAACTTGACTTCTTCCTTGCTGATTTGAATCCCTTTTATGTCCCTTTCTTGTCTTATGGCTTCAGCTAAGACTTCAAGTACAATATTGAATAGAAGTGGTGAGAGTGGACAGCCTTGTCTAGTTCCTGATCGAAGTGGGAATGCTTCCAATTGTTCCCCACTGAGTATAATCCTTGGTGTTGACTTGTTGTATACAGCTTTTATTATATTGATAAAAGTTCCTTCCATTCCAACCTTCTCTAGGGTTTTGATCATAAAGGGCTGTTGGATCTTGTTAAAGGCTTTTTCTGCATCTATCGAGAGTATCATGTGGTCTTGGACTTTGGACTGGTTTATATGGTGAATTACATTTATTGATTTTCGTATGTTGAACCAACCTTGTGTGCCGGGGATGAAGCCTACTTGGTCCCTGTGAATGATCTTTATGATATGTTTTTGAATTCGATTTGCTAAGACTTTATTGAGAATCTTTGCATCTATGTTCATCAGAGAGATTGGCCTATAGTTTTCTTTTTTAAGTGTATCTTTATTAGGTTTGGGGATTAAGACGATATTAGCTTCATAGAAGGAATTTGGTAGTGTTCCTTCCTTTGCTATTTGATGGAACCATTTAAGGAGTATTGGTGTTATTTGTTCCTTAAATGTCTGGTAGAACTCTGTGCTGAATCCATCTGGTTCAGGACATTTTTTGGCGGGAAGATTCGAGATTACTTCCTCAATTTCCTCATATGTTATAGGACTATTTAAATAATTCACAATTTCCTGATTCAATTTAGGTAAGTTGTGTTTACTTAGAAATTCATCCATCTCTTGTGTGTTGTCAAACTTCACAGAGTATAAGTTTTTGAAATATGACGTTATAATTCTCTGGATTTCTTGGGTATCAGTAGTGATAACTCCATTTTCATTTCTAATTTTGTTAATTTCTGCTTTCTCTCTCTTGCTTTTGGTTAATTTAGCTAGGGGTGTATCAATCTTATTGATTTTTTTCAAAAAAACAGCTTTTTGACTGATTTTCTGTATCATTTTCTTAATCTCGATTTCGGATATATCTCCCCGTATTTTGCTAATCTCCTCTCTTCTACTGCTTTTGGGATCAGACTTTTCTAGTGTCTCTAAAGCTTTATGCTGCATTATTAATTTATTTATTTCTGATGTTTCCATTTTTTTGATGTAGGCATTAAGAGCTATGAACTTACCTCTTAGGACAGCTTTCATTGTGTCCCAGAGATTTTGGTAAATTGTATTTTCATTATTGTTCACTTTCAGGAAATCTTGAATTTCCTTTTTAATTTCTTCCTGAATCCAGTTCTCATTCAGCATGATAATGTTAAGTTTCCAGGAAATAGTGTATTTTCTCTTGTTTGTTGTGTTGTGGATATCCAGTTTTAGGCCGTGGTGGTCTGACAGGGCACAGGCTAGAATTTCAACTTTCCTGTATGTGTGGAGATTCATTTTGTGGCCCACTATGTGATCTATTTTGGAGACAGTTCCGTGTGGTGCTGAGAAAAATGCGTATTCTTTGGTGTGTGGATGAAAAGTTCTATAGAGATCTGTAAGGTCCATTTCAGTAAGGGTTTGCTTAAGCTCCAAAGTGTCTCTGTTCAGTTTTTTATCTGTTGAAATCCCCAAGAAATATCGTTTTGGGATTGATTTCTCACTATAGACATTGTAGGGATTGCTTAATGAATGTGGGGGGCTCGTATTGGGTGCATATATGTTCAGTATTGTGAAGTCTTCCTGGTGAATTGTACCTGTGACTAAAATGTAGTATCCATCTGTGTCTCTTATGATTTTTTTTTTTTTTGATTTGAGGTCTACGTGGTCCGACAGCATAATGGCTATCCCTGCTTGTTTCCTGGTTCCATTAGCTTGCAGAATTTTTGACCAGCCTTTTATTTTTAGAATGTGCCTATCTTTTGTGGTGAGATAGGTTTCCTGCAAGCAGCAGATTGATGGGTTGTGGTTTTTAATCCAAGTTTGTAATCTGTGTCTCTTGATCGATGAGTTAATTCCATTAACATTTAATGTTATAAGAAGAAACTATTTTTAATTCTGGACATTTATTATGTTTAATGGCTGTTGTAAGTGTATTGTTTCGCTTTTAGGCCTTCTGTTTTCCTGCATATGGTTGTTTTTTTCTTCAAGCTTGAGTATCATTTCTAGCATTTTTTGAAGGCCTGGTTTGGTTGACATATATCCATTCAAGTTGTCTTTGTGCTGGAAAATTTTTCTTTCTCCCTCGATCATGGCAGATAGTTTTGCGGGGTATATCAGCCTGGGTTGACACTTTTGCTCATTCAATACTTGATGTACGTCTCTCCAAGCTCTTCTTGCTTTTACTGTTTCCATTGAGAAGTCATTTGTTATTTTAATAGGTTTACCTTTAAAAGTGACTTGGTTTTTTTTCCCCTGAAGCTCGCAGCACCATTTCTTTTTTTTTTTTTATTTCCACTCATAAAAACTTAACAGGTACACCGGTCCCCTCCCTCCCTCCACTCCCCATCCCCCTGTATCCCCTTCCCCTCCCTCCCCATATCCCAGTGCCTCCCCCTCTATACCCGGAGCATCCTTTAATGTGCATGCCAAACTCTCCTCTGGGTCCTCCTCTCCATGAGGTGCAAGGACCCAGTGGCATTTCCCAGAACCCTTTCCTGTGTTCCCCTTAAGCATAGGAGCACTACTGTGGCTGTCAATCCCTTGGCTCCAAGGATACTACTGCCTTTGGCCCATGCTAGACTTTGTGGGGTCAATAATGTGTTGGACATTGCACAGGGCATGCAAAGTCCAATTATGATTGCTTCGACCCTAACTTGTGTGGAGTATCTTGCATATCATTACTCCTCCTGTCCTTGTGCTCTTACAATCTTACTGCCCCCTCTTCTGCAAATTTCCCTGAGCTTCAGGATGAGGAGAGATTAGGCTGGCCTCATTCCAGGTGGTTAACATAGAGTCTCTGATGTTCTGGATTATGGTTTGTTGATTTTTTTTTCGGTTTTGCTGCTCCTGCAATGCCCTTCACTCCATCCTGATGGGTATTGTATTGGATGTCACCTCTTGCAGTCATTGATAGTGGCCTATTTTCTCTGCTGTAACATGGTCCCCTCTCTCCTTGTTTCTGGTGTGGCCCTCCTTCCCCATCCCTCCTGTTCATAATCTTTGCAATTACTGTAGGTATTACAGAGATTTATCCTTGAGTGTCTCTAAGTGGGTTTGGTACTAGGAACCACCTATTAGGGAATACATACGGTGCTTAATTTTCTGTGTCTGGGATACTTCACTCAATATAATTGTTTCTAATTCCATCCATTTCCCAGCAAATTCCATTAATTCATCATTTGTGATGGCTGAGAAGTATTCCATTGTATAAATGTACCACATTTTCCTTATCCACTCATCAACTGTTGGACATTTGGGTTGATTCCATGACTTTGCTATTGTAAACAGTGCTGTTTTGAACATGGTCGTGTTTGTGAGCAACATTTCTTTATCTTGAATATGGAGTGTTTTAACTATTATTTGCCATGGCGAGTTTCTCGTTTGGTCATATCTGTTTGGGGTGCGGAATGCCTCTTGTATATGGATGGGCCTCTCTTTTTTTAGATGAGGAAAGTTTTCCTTGATAGTTTGAAAAATTTCCTCAGGTGTGGTATTTTGGGATTCTTGTTCTGGTATTCCATGAATACGCATGTTAGGCTTCTTCAGGGTGTCCCATAACTCTTGAATATTTCTCTCAAGTATCTTTTGGGCCTTAACAACCTTTTCCATTGAGCTGGTTAATACTCCCACTTTGTCTTCAAGGTCTGAAATTCTGTTTTCTGCTTCATTAGTTCTGCTGATAAGACTCTCTGCTGAGTTCTGGTTTGAAGATAACTTGTCTTTTAGTTCAGTTTTAAACTCTGCTTGAGTTTGTTTTAACTGCTCTATGCCTGTTTTTGTTTCTTGAACTGTCTTTCTCAACTCCTCCAAGTATCTGTTGTGTTCTTCTTCAAAACGATTGATTTGATTATTTAATTCCTCCCGGATTTCCTCTTTCATAGTATTGAACATGATAATGATCATGTTTTGAACGTCCTTATCCTGGTTCAGGCTTCTTGGCTATTTTCCGTGGGTTTGTTCTGGTTGGAGTCTATTATTATGGGATTAATTCCTTCAGTGGGAGATTTGTTTTCTTGGGTGTTGTTTCTCATGGATTTGCACTTTGACTTGGGCATTGCCATTTTAACTCTTAAGACCTTCTTTCAATTTCTGTGCATTTTTCACTGAACTGAATTATTTGGCCTGGAGCAGCTCCTGCTTCAGCTGGCTGGTGGGAGGAGCTAGGACCAGTGGACTTTCTGAGGTTTGGGGTTGGGGGGGAGCTTATCTAGGTCACAGTGAGTCCAGGCTGGACTTCACGTGTCCCGGGTGGGTGGGGAAAGGGAGGAGGTGGCAGTGGCGGGGCACTATTTAACCTGGGGAGCTGGGGCGTGGCCCAGGGAGTCCTTAATGTTTTGCTCTGGGATTTGCCTCTGCCTTTCAGGGCCAGAATTACATACCAATGGCCTGGCACAGCGCCGGCTCCAGCTGGCTGATGGGTAGGAGCTGGGTCCAGTGAGCTGCCTGGGGGTTGGGGGTGGGCGGGGGAGCTTACCTAGGTCACCGTGAGTCCCATATGGACTCTCTCTCTTCTCTTTTGAGGCTTCCAGACATTCAGCAGAGGGATCAGGAATATCTGAGCTCTAACTTACAACTGATCATTTCTAGCAACACACTTTCCTGCAGAGGTCTTTAAAATCATGGATTTTTAAATGTGTAAACTAAAATGGGAAGCTTAGAATAATGTGTCCTCTTGGAGATGTCTCTATGTGTAAACCTACTGTGTATTTCCCAATGAACCAATTTGCATGTGGTCTTATTTGAGTTTGGCAAATTCTTGACTGATTCTAAGACAGATGAAGGCTACAAGGTCACAGAGAGTTAGTGAATAATATAAAGTTCTTAATTAAATGTGTACACACATCTTAAAAACCGTATGGATGAATAAGACATATATGAACAGCAGGGTAGTTATAGCTAGACCTTGCCTATAACATTTCTGTTCCCTAGAGAGTTCCCCAAGACCCTTCCTAAATAAGCTACACAGTCAAGCAAATGTTCTCTTTATTTAGTTATGGATTACTTTTGCAAATTTTTGAATTTTGAGCTTGGATATGTGTCTACTTCATTGAGTCAAAGACCAATTAAATTTTGTATATCAAGTTGTGTATGGAAAATCATACATTTTATGCAGTTATAGCCTGAAATAATTTCATTATTTATCTTGTAAATTATCTTAAAATGTGTGCATGCATATGTACAAGAGTGTACTTTAGTTTGTGTGTTGAGGCACAAAAGGGACATCATCTTGAATTGCTATTCCACCTTAATGTTTTGCTCTGGGATTTCCCAGCCTCTGCCTTTCGGGGCCAGAATTACATACCAATGGCTTATACACCTGACATTTTTTTTCTGTGAGATCTGAGGATTCCTTTTGCTTTCAGAGCAAAGACTTTAACCACTGAACCATCTCCCCAGCCCCAAATTCAGTTGGTTTTCTTTTTTCATGTTTCTTTTTTTTCTCGCACATTTTATTTTTTTTCCTAATCATATAAACTTAACAGGTACCTGCATCCTATCCCTCCCTCCTCCCCTCTCCAGTCGTACCTTCTTGCACTCTCCCCCTTTGCTCCCTTTCTTTAACTCTCCCTTCCCTCCCCCTCTCCCAGTGCCACCCTAGTGAGGGTTCAGGATTCAGTGGCATAGCCCGGAGCCCATTCTTGGCTCCCCATTAGTATGGGAATTCTATTAGACTATTTAATTCCTTGCTTCTAAGGGATGAAATAGTCCTTCTCCCATGTGATCCATGCTGGACTTTAGGGGGTCATTAACATGTCAGCCATTGTGCAGATCAAGCAAAGTCCAATTCTGGCTGCTGTAGTCCTAACTTGTGTGGAATATCTTGTATATTGTTGGTCCTCCCCATATTTTGGCTCTTACAATCTTGCTGCCTCCCTCTTCCACAAGTTTCCCTGAGCTTTAGGATAGAAAAAGAGTTGACTGGTCTGGTTCTAGGTGATTAATGTAGTCTTTGGTATTCTCATTTGTGGTTTGCTGTTGTTTTGAATCCACACTCAGTTTTTAATTAATAACATTTTAATGCCCTACCAATGACTTTGTGTCACTTTCACCCCCTATTACCTAATCACAATCCCCTTCTTCTTTCCTTTGCAAACTTCTTTCTTCCACATCAGTTTGCTTTCTGATTTCATATCGTTTTCTGCATATGTATGTAGCTTATTAATTCCCATTGGGACTTAATGACATGTATGTGTATGGGCACTTACTAAAGCCAGGACACCATGCCAGTGAGCATACCACTGTGGAGAGTCACTCCTCTTCTCCCTCATTCAGCATTAACATTTACAGCTCATCTTTTTAGCCAGCACATTTCTAATCACTAAATTTGTTCTACAATTTCAAATATGTACCTAATGCATATAGATGACCCACCCCATCCTCACTTCTTCTACTAATTTTGTTTATCATTCTCTTTTGTATATTGAGGCAGGACCTCAGCTATCCTAGTGCATCCTTGAACTCTTATCCAGCCACTGATGACCTTGAACTCCTGATTCCCCTGCATCCATCTCCTGCTTGGAGTTCAGGTGCACACTACCATGTACAACTCTCCATATCCCCTTTTAAAACCTCCTAGCAGCTTCATATATTGAGAACAATAATGTATAAGAAAACAGCGACAAAGTATTTTTCTTCCAGTGTTACATTCCTAGTTCAATGACTACTTCATGGAAACTGTCACATGTGCAACTGATTATTGAATTCTGTAACCACTGTATTTAATATTCATTGGTAAATAAGTACATTGTATATAAATTAATGAAAATGTGAGATATTATTTTATATCTTTTTTATTTTCTCTTACCTTTCCATTTAAGGTGATCTATGTCATAAGAAATCCCAGAGATATTCTTGTGTCTGGTTATTTTTTCTGGCAAAAGACATACTTTGTTAAGAATGCAAAGTCTTTTGAAGAATATTTTGAATGGTTCCTCAAAGGAGCTGGTGAGTGTGTTGTTTAATATGTGCTGGGGAGTGCTCACACATTTCTTTCTTTCTTTCTTTATTTATTTATTTATTTATTTATTTATTTATTTATTTAAAACACTGTTCATGTAGAGTATCTGATTTTCCGAATTATGGTTTGTTGATTTTTTTTTTCAGTTTTTTTACATATCATTGAACCCCCAAAGTCTAGCATGGATCACAGGCACTAGGATTCTTAGAGGCAAGGGATTAACAGCCACAATACTGTTTCTATACTAAAGGGGAACACAAAAAAAAACTCTAGGCAATGTCACTGAGTCCTTATACGCCATCAGAGAAGAGGACCCAGAGGGAAGTTTGACATGCACACTAAAGGATGCTCCGGGAATGGGGGGGGAGACTAGGAGAAAGGGAGGAGAGGGGGGAAAGGGGGCAGGGAGGCAAGGGGATCCAGGGAGGGGTGTAGGGGGGGAGGGGAATGGGGAACTACCACCAACTTTGTATGAGAGAAAGAAAGAAAGAGAGAGAGAGAGAAAGGAAAGGAAGAAAGAAGAAAGAAAGAAAGAAAGAAAGAAAGAAGAAAGAAAGAAAGAAGAAAAGAAAGAAAGAAAGAAAGAAAGAAAGAAAGAAGAAGAAAGAAAGAATAAAAGAAAGAAGAAGAAAGACCAAAAGGTAGGAAGGGAGTGAGTGAACGAAGATATATGTATTTAGACAAGGAGGGATGGAGTGAGGAAAGGGAGGGAAGGAAGGAATGAATGAAATGAAGTAAGGAAGAAAGGGGCAGTAAGTAAGGAAGGAATGAAGGGAGGCAGGACACTAATTCAGAAATGACCCAAGTATACTTAATTACCCATCACCTCCCACCCTCCCCTACAAAACAACTCTTTCAAATTTCTACCCATCCCCCCTCCCCTCCTCTTATTTTTACTCTGTCTCCTAACCTTGATTTCCTGATATCTTCCTCCCCCTTTTCATTCCTAGGCTTTCAGGTGCAACAGTACCATGCTCTGGTTTTGTCGGTAAGGGAATCAATTGTTTCACATTCAGAGGCATGCAACTCATGTTAACTAAAATCCGAACTTAAACACAAGTTCCATCCATCCTTCAATGTCTTTTAAAAGTCTTTTTTCCAGTTGATTTCCAATGTTCTCTCTCTACAATCTTATCACACACCTGGGGGGGTGGCATACAATGACTCCTC
>JALPQD010000119.1:0-36714 GCA_023101885.1 Typhlomys cinereus
GAAAGATGGAGGAGAGGGAAGGGAAAGGGAGGAGAGGGAGAGGAGAGGAGAGGGAGAGGGAGAGGGCGAGGGAGGGGAGAGAGGGAGAGGGAGAGGGAGAAGGGTGTAGAAGAGACACTCGTACCAGGGAGATGCCACGACCGAGCTCCGACGACAGCAGGCCCCGCCACCCACCACCACACCAGAGGCTCACGGGATCTGAGGTTCCACTCACGTGGCAGAATGAGGACCCTTCTTGTAGGTTCCAGAACAGGGCGAAGAGGACAGACTGAGGGAACTACTTGGGCTCATTTGGCCTATGGTCACTTGTTAAGGGGTAGCCAGGCGGTAAGGAAGCAGAGAAGGAAAGACTGACCAGGGACGGATGGTCAGGGCCAGCCTAGAGGTACCGAGGTCTCGGAGCAGGAAGAACAAGATTTCAGAAGGACCCAAGTGACTTGTCCTGCAGAAACGGTACGAACCCCCGTTACCTAACTAACGAGCAAATGGAGGTGCTTCTGCACAACGCCCAGTGAAGACGGGCTTTCGTCCATGGAAGAGGGGGCGATGAGGGCACAGGGGCCATGTGTCTAGGCTCTGCGCCACGGACACCCAGTCTGGTGAGCATTCGGCAGTGCCCGAGAAGCACAGCCTCCAGCAGGGCACGCCAGCGCCCACCGCATCCAACGCGCCCAGCTGGCCACTCGCCAACCACACCTCCTCCCGCCTCACTGAGCCGCACGCTCGGGCCTCGGAGATCCTCAAACTGCCTTCCTCTGCCCACCACTAGCAAGCAGTGGCCGGTCCTGCTTCCACGCCCACAGAGAGGCCCGCGCGGCCCCGGGCCTGCCCTGCTGGATTCAGCTCATTCCTGCTGGAGACGCCCTCCTCCGTACAAACGCGGGGAGGAAAGTGGGACACCCCAGCTCCTGTTTCCTGGGCCCAAACAGAGAATGTGCGCCCTGCAAAACATTCAACACGCGGAACTAGAGAGCCACATGCCACACGCTGGATGCTTCTGAGAAACGAAAGGCTGGCGGCTCACCGCCCCGTCCAGGGCCCAGGCATGGGCAGGCACCCCCAGAATCCAAGCCAGGCAGCGGATTCTTTATCACACCCGCCCCTGTGGAGACCCCGCCAACAAGGCCCTACAGCTTAAGCATCTTGGAACTGAACCAAAGGTGGTCTTGACACTGCGCGTGACTCCCAGGGGGCTGCTTTTAAGCCACGCCAATCTCCACACACCTGTAACACAAAACACTTCTGGGAAGCGAGGCGCGATGGTGGCGTTTCGCATTTCAGCTTCTAACTGGCTGCTGCTGAGGCCAGTGAGCAGGAGCCTCCCTTAGCACCAGGAGGGTCCTTGGCATCTTCCACTCGGTCAAAGACAATAGCAGGGACACACTGTGTGCCCCAGGAAACACCGCCACACGGGCCCAGCTGCTCCGGGTTCTGTTGGGTCAGAAATCTACTCATCTGAATGACAGCCCCCTTCAGCTCGGGAGGATACCCCTCAGGAGGGGCGGTGAGCCCACTTCTAGCGCTGAAAACTAGCTTGTCCGTAGCTCCCTCTCCTCTAACGCAGCAGCCAGACCCTACTCAGGAGAGAACTTACAGCAGTTAACACTTTAAAAAAAAAACCAGCCAACACAATAACCTCAGCTCCTTTCCAGCGTGAATTCACTGCGGTCTCAGGAAATATCGCTTTACTCCTGCGTCCAGGAGGCATTCAACAGCGAGAAAGGAATATACTTTAGTTGGCTTCTCCAGACTCGAATTTCACCAAAACAAGTTTTGTACAAAGATTAGCCAAGTACCGGGTAACGGGACACCACAGGGTTACGTCACCTGCGGCCCGCTGCCATACAAACATGGCTTCTCCAGGGGGGATTCTAAGCGCCTTCCTCTCCTGCTTATCACCTTTCTCGCTGCGATCCGCAGAGGGGGCAGGGCAGGCGCGCTGAGCCTGGGTGTAAGCTGCAAGCCCTGGCCAGGTCACTTCTGCTCTCTGCGTTCTGCTTCACTGTGAGCAGGGCCGCCTATCGCGGGTCTCTTCCTGGTTCTCTTTCTGGGCTCTACTGTCCTCTCTGCCTGTGGTTGCCCAAGCAGGAAGTCGCCCAGCTGGCCTTTCAATCCAGTATTCCAATACTGTATGATTCTTTTTCTCAGATATTGTATTTATTGGTTGGAGGGAGGGAAGAGGGAGAGATAAGAGAGAGAGATGAGTAGTAGAGAGAGGTGGGGGTCTCGGGACAACTTTCGGAAGTCGGTTCTCTCCTTCCACCACATAGACTTCTGGGGATTGGACTCCAGTCACCAGGTTTGGGAGCAGGTGCCTTTACCCGCTCAGCTCTCTCTCCAGCCCACTGTGTAATCCCCAAATATCTCAACTCGAGCTCACTGCTCGGCCAAGCGTCCAAACCTAAGGACAACTCACCTGGCATGTGTTCGGTCCCGACCCAGGCAAGGCCGTGTCTGCCAAAGAGCAGATCCTTGCTTTGGATGAAGGGCTGATTATCTGCTTGCAACCCCGGGCTCTGAACTTAGAGCTCCAGGCCTGTTATCTCATTTAACGCTCCTAGAGTCGACAGGTGGTGTGCAAAGCAGATGAAGAAGCTGAGGTGCGGGTTGAAATGACCTGCCTAAAGTGAGAAAGGCTCTCACACAAAAGACAATGCCTGTCCATTACCTGCTCCCTCCACTAAAGTCCACATGTCCTGCCACACTGTCACCTCCTCGTAACCCCGGCTGCGCAGCGTGCCCTGGGGACGTCGGGCTCTTTGCCTCCCTCTCCGACTCTTGACCTCCAGCCCACCATCATCTTTGGAGCCGGCACATCTGGAACCACATCTGGATCAGAAGAAGCCCTTGGGAAGCGCTGGGGCTGGTGGCTGGCTGAACAGTGACCGTCTCCAGTACACATCCCACAGGACTCAGAGATCCCCAAGAAAAGCTAAGCCACAAGACTTCTGAGTGGGTGGCATGGTACAACTAGAGTCAGATAAAACAAAAAAAAAATTTCTTTTTGCTTTTTTGCTAACTCCATACAAGAACAATTACGCACAGCTGGGTTACCAGAAAAACTAATTACAAACTCCTGTGTCTTCATTAGCATAAAAATGAAGAGGTGAGACCTCTAAATGTCAGTTGTGGCATCAGGGTTTTGTTTTTCTCCTTCCAATATTCCAGCCTTGTTTTCCTAGTCATTAACCGAGCTCGAAGCCTTTCTTCTGTGCACACTACGGTTCCAACTCTGGAAAGCACACCCAGGCTTAGACTTGCAGGGAAATTCCTGGGTAAACATCCCTGCAGATTTCAACCTGGTTTCTTCAAGAAAAGGAATTTCTTACCCTCGAGAATTAGAGAATGAAAGATGGATATGATTTCAGTAGTTGGTCACTGAACAACAAAAAAATCTCCAACAGTTACAATTAGTGGAAAGAAGGAAAGAAAGTCTCTCGAGGCCCAGAGAGGAAGGAAAGGGCAGCTTCAGGAGAATGCATGCCAAGGAGCTACTAGACCAGTGGAGGCTGCTGAGATGGAAGCCAGCAAGGACGGCATGCGGGAGGGGTGTGGCCACCAACTGTGGTCCTTGGGCTGCACTTACACATGACAGAATCATTCCGCCATCCACCTTAAAAAAGGAGTATATTCAAGGAGCACTGAGGTTTTGAACTCAGCACCCGGGGATCTGCAGGCTCTGCATTGCCCCAACTTCTAGGCCTTTAGACCCCCTTCTAACCTGGCCAAGGACCAGGCTTGGGGCACCCTGACCAGTGCCTCGGGGAAGGGTCAGAGGTCGGTCTCTTCCAGCTACTTCTCATTCCGAGGATGGCCCAGCGAGTTTCTCTCAAAACTCTGCAAACTGACCTCCCCCCACCCCACATTCCCCTTGCCCCGGACTCCAGCGACCCCCGGACTAAAGAGCAACAGCAGAGCAGCTAGCAGAACCCCCCCATACACACACACACACACACACACACATGTACACACACACACACACACACACACACACGCACGCACACACGCACGCACACATGCACAGCAGGGAGTGGGGGGCTCTCTGGTCACACACTCCTACCCCCTGTCTGTGGCAGCCCTGCCCTCTCGAGGGGGTGCACGGGTCTCAGAACACAGGGACAATGTTCAGCCTTTGCCAACAAAAAAGCAAAGCCAGGTCATGAACTCCGGGCCTCTGTTTCCCATCTGGACAAAGGGGAGCTGTTTCTTACCAGGCAGTTGCTAGTTCTTGGGGTTACGGGGACTGTGGAAGAGCTTGCCCATCAGGACTTAGCCTGCCCGAGGGTCAGCTCTCAGGTGACCATTTGAGCAGCGCTGTAATCTCTTCTTGTGACCACGCGGTCATCATGCGACACGTGGACATAAGGAGAAGTGCGACAGAAAGAGCTGCAGGCGGGGCCGCCCCTCCCCCAGCCATGCCCTGCTGACCTCTGGGCGCCCAGCCCTGGCCTCATGTCTACGCAGAGGGATGTGTGCACTCGTTGGATCATCTCCTATCAGGAGAGCAACCCTTGGCCGGCCTCCCACGAACTAATGAATGGCCAGACCTGAGTTCAAAACCTGGCGAATTGCCCCTGGTTTTCACAGCAGTTCCTGCAGACACCGGGTCCCACATACAGACGAGGAGGAGACCAAGGTCTAGAAGCCACGCGTGGCCACAGGTCTCCTGCAGAGCATGTGGCTGTCACCCCACTGTTCATCAGCTCCTGTGACAGAGCTGCCCCAGCCAGCAGGCCTCTCTCTCTCTCTCTCATCTCTCATCCTCTCTCTCTCTCCTCTCTCCCTTCTCTCCCTCGTCTCCTCTCTCTCAGTCTCTCTCCCTCTCCTTCTCTCTCTCCTCATCCTCTCTCTCTCTCTCTCTCTCTGCCTTGCTGGAGACCCTGGACTCTAAGGACAGGAATGGGGGTGATAAGATGGCAGAGCCACCCACACCCCATTCTCCATGTGCCCAAGTTGATCCGCCCAGCGGGGACAAGCAGTCGCCTCCTCTCAGCGTGACCCCGTGGGAGGATCTACCCGCCGCTGCCTCCTCCCCTGCGTGGGCAGCCGCTGCCTCCTCCCCTGCGTGGGCAGCCGCTGCCGTCTCCCCTGCGTGGGCAGGTACATTTCTGACATTCCCCTGCAGAGATAACACACAGGATACAAGGTTTGCCTCGAACGCCTCTGCGCCTTATTTTTTAAAATCCAATTAGCTCTATAATAAAACACGAAGCAATGTTCTGTGCCGCCATCAGCCAGAGCAGTGACTCCTCGAGCTGCAGGTTAACTGCCCTCATGCTTACTGGGCTACGACGGTGACGAAAGGTCAGGCCCCTGCCTCTGGCCCTAGACCCCATTCTGGGGTGGTTATTCACACACGATTGACTTTTAAGATGCTCCCAGGCAGCTCCTTCCTGCTGGGAGCCAGTCGCAGAGCCAACCCAGAAAGATATTTCTACTCTCCAAACCTATCACAAGTTACTTGCCCAACAATACATGCCAAAGTGGGGCACAGACTGTGTCTCTGTTATCCCTGAAGAAAATAACAAGAAATCTCATTTCCACTTCAACGTTTCAGACTTGAGGCTGGATTCTGTATTCTGTGCTTAGATTATCTGGTGTCATCTCTGTACAATCTGGGAAAGGAACCTGGTAAGGAATGGTAAGATGCTGTCTTGTCCTGGCGGGATTCCAGAGGCTATGGCTACCCAGGACAGTCAACTTCCCCCTTGCTTACCCATTCAAGGCAGATCTCCGTCCCTTTCCTCCTGATAAGAACAGGAGTACTTTGGTGGGCAACAGCTACCTTGGGTGGTCTTCTAAAAACCCACATAGACCCAAGGAGGACTGACCTCTGACCCGCCCAGAAGTTAGGTGGCCCCGCCCCCCCCCAGGCTAAGGGACAGAGAGGATGTCCTGGTTCTGACCACAGCCACCTGCCACCCGCCCGATGCTGCATGGCTTCACTCACTGGCAGAGAATTTTTTCTTAAAGATCTGGCAGCCTGCGCAGCCTGTGCTACTCAGAACGGGACCCATTGTTTTGTGCCATCTGAGGTGTGGCTTAGAGGGGAGGAACTAGCGAAACTCTGCCCCCCCTACACACACACAGCAGGCTGGAAGAAGGCCCCGGGACCATGACCGAGAGTGCGGCAAAGGCGCATAACGTCTGCTAAGGTTGCGGCTGGGTAAGCCAAGTCGCTTAAAGTTACTCGGGCCAATCACAACACCAGAAATATGAAAAGCAAGGTGCCGTCCAACAAATAAGCTCATTATGAGACGTGCCAGGCGTCCTGCAGCGGCTGCTTGTGCCGCTGCTGTTTTTACAGCATCTTTCAAAGCTCACCCACGAGAACGGATTTTCCTGTATTAACTCCCATTCTTCATTGAATCCTTATCGTCTCAGGGGGAAGCCTCGGCTCTACAAGGTGGGAACCTACCCCCACCGCATGCTGAGGCTTCCATGGGGCGGTCACGTCCCTGCCAGCCGAAACCATCTGATAAAAGAAAATCACAGAAGCCAATCCCAGGGAAGAGACCTGAGATCACATTTCCTGCCTGGGACGGCAAACAATTCCGTCTTCTAGAGACGCTAGAAACGCTGCTTGTCTCCCTCCCAGGAGGGAGGGATGGAGATTTTACAACAGGGTGGGAGGGAGGGAAAGTGGGGGAGCCCCTGAAGCCGCTGGCGCTCTCACTTCAAAGGGAACTAAGATGCAGTGGGGGGCACAACTGAGCACGAGCGTACGCTCGTACGCCCACGTGGACGCACCTAACAGCTGAACAGAAGGCAGCGGTGCAGGGGAGCAGGTGGCTGACCACGCTGACCCAGGAGCAGCCCGAGAGTGCGGTCTGCTCCCAGGAGACAGCCGGGCAGGAGTAACCCAGAGGGCAGGTCTGAGAGCAGGGATGGGGAGATACGGTAGGTCGGCCCCGCCCCTCCACATACATACAGGCACACGCATGGAGACACACACACACACACACACACACACACACACACAGACCTGCGCGCTCTGAAATCTACCTTCGGAATCAGGGAAATACCAAGTAGGGACCTGGGGTTTTCCACAGGAATCACAGCCCCCTGGGACTTACCAGCTTCATGGTGGAGTTATTCTGTTCCCAGCGCCACAACATCTCGTTCATCTCACGTTAGAGCTCAGGGAAAGGAGAGAGCGAGAGAGAGAGCGAGAGAGAGCGAGAGAGAGAGAGAGAGAGAGAGAGAGAGAGAGATCGGAAGCACCTGCCAGGCAGCCCCGTGGTCCTGGGGCTCTGGGCTCCTGCTCCTCTGGGCATCCCTGGTGGCGGCACGAGCCCGCTCCAGAGCCCCGCACCTGGACGCCCGCGCCAACTTGCGCACTCCTAATCCAGCAACTTGGGTGTCCAGTGCGCAGGATGGCGGGGCGGAGACCTGGGGCCGAGCGTCCCGCAAGAGACCCGCTGGCCGAGGCGGCCAGTGCGCGGGGAGGTCCTTAACTCAGAGGAGGGCTCGGTAGGCGGGACGGCCCTGGGAGGGAGGGAGGGAGGGCTGCCGCCGACGGGCTTCAGCTAGGAGCCAAGCTGTGGCTCCCGCGCCGCGTCTCAACCCAGGCACCCCCTGCGCCTCTCCCCACGCGTGCTCCACTCCATGTGCACTCTGTGCACTGAACTCACCCAAGTTGTCCCACTGGCCCGAGGACAGCTGGTATCGTGATTGGAGAATACACGCGCGCGCGCGCACCACACACACACACACACACACACACACACGTGTGCGTGCGTACCACTCCCCTGCAATATTTATTTCCTGTTCCGTGAAGGACAGAGCTTGCATGTTTTCAAACACGCCTGGCAGCGCAGGATAACGGCCATCCCTGACCCTGGCAGGAGGGGAGGGGTCAACAAGGACAGGGGAGGAAGCTGAATGCCCCTTGTTTTCTCTGGGCCCCCCTCCACCTGCTGCACCTCCTTCCCTTTCTCTAGAGACCCGTTTCCGACTTAGTCCAGTGGCCGCCAGCCAGCTAGCCCCACTCCAGGCGCCCGGTGACTCTGAGTACCTCACGGGCTCCTCCACCTTCCGGCTCCCCATCGCCAGAGGAGCACAGTCCCTGGGACCCTGGGCCTTGTGGGAACAGGGAAGTCCCTTTCCTGGCTCCCTGGGGCGCGGGAGACCAGGGCTGAGGGGCCTGGAGCTGCGTTAGCAGGTGCTTTCCAGCAATCAATACTCGAGGGACCAGAAGTCAGCGCCACGTTTCCCAAGAGCTTTGAACAGGCCGGTGAGACAGCGCTGCCTGCTCCCTCTGTCTCGCCATCTGATTATGCTCCTTGTTTAAAAAAAAAAAAAAACTCACGGTTTTCCGTGGTCTACATAACTAACCTGCCAGGTACCCTCTGCGCCTTGGCCTACACATGCCACACTTCCAAATCTTCCCACCTCTGTACTTGTGTCCCACAATGCCTTTCCCTAAACCACTGCTTCTAGAGCTGCCAGATGTAGCAACATCCTGCTCACGTTAACTTAGCTACTTTGTATTTTTGTTTCTTTTCTGCCTGTCCCATAAGCTCAGCAACAACAAGCATTGTGTCTCCTTTGTTCCCGACACTGTCCCCAGTGCGGGGGAAGCTCAGTTTCCAGCAAGTTGTTGGTTAGTCCATTCTACTCCGCTTCCTCAGGATGGGGGGCTGAGCCCGGCCCAGGCAGCACATGCGCAAACACCCTGTCTGTGGCCTTGGCTCAGAAAGACCTGGGGACCGTCCTGTGTCCCTCTCACAGGACTCCATCAAATGCTCCAGCAAGAGCGGCAACTCACAGCAGAGCACACCTGGAGGATATCAGAAAGTCCAGGGTATGTGCCATTTGGAAATGCCTATTTCACGTTAACATAGACATAGAGTTAGAAACCAAATCCTAAAATAACTATTTTCCAAAAATAGAGCTTAACGAAAATCTCATTGGTCAGGATAGCAAAACACAAGCTGTCATTCCTTGTTTTACTTTTTAATCCAGAGCCGCAGTGCTGAGGAGGAAGGTGCAGAACGCCCCCCGCCTCCCGGGATCTTCTGGAGAGGCGGCTCTGCCTTCCTTACACTTGCTAGAGGGGGACGACACCGAAGTTCTATTGCCCCAGGAAGTCGCTAGTCACTGCCGCAGCAGTCGGTTCTTAGTACAGTCTTGCAGATCAGTAATGGGAAAAACATCACCCACCGGGCAAGGGGGATGCAAGTGGGGGGCAGGTGCCAAACACACCTGTCCA
Source organism: Typhlomys cinereus (assembly GCA_023101885.1). Classification (NCBI taxonomy): domain Eukaryota; kingdom Metazoa; phylum Chordata; class Mammalia; order Rodentia; family Platacanthomyidae; genus Typhlomys; species Typhlomys cinereus. The sequence continues at coordinate 9,215 of JALPQD010000119.1, forward strand.
CTCTAACAAAGGGACTAAAGTGGGGCTTGTCCTTCGGTGGCCACATGCGCAGAAGGACTAGGTGGTCCCACACACCGCTTCAGCGTGCGCTCTGGCTCTATGCTGAGTACCGAGAGTCAGGAAGCTTCCCTCTCCAGCAGGACTGTGTGTGTGTGCGTGTGTGTGCGTGTGTGTGTGTGTGTGTGTGTGTGTGTGTGTGTGCGCGTGTGTGCGTGTGCTAGGCTGATACACCAAAGGTCGTGGTACAACGCAACAGGCATACAGACAGACCATAATGAAGACAGCCACCAAGAGGGAGGAGCTTGCACGGGTAACAGACCACACGTGGAAGGGAGAAGGCAGGTTCGACCAGAGGTGAGATGCATCTCAGAGAGGGGGAGAAACAGTGCCAGGTGGAGAGGAAAGTGGCGAGGCAGGTGGACCGGAGCCTGGAGGCAGGAGGCCGGCGCTTTTTAAAGCAATAGCTCACTGAGTCCACTTCAAGGAGGCAGGAGGCTGTGTAGCACCTGAGGTGCCGCGTCTCTGTCTCCACTTGTCACACAGAGGGAGAGCAACAGGTCTCAGCTCCTGCTCTAGGGAGACTGGCATAATTTAGGATGTTTAGAAATGCAGAAGCCTGCGGGAAGACGGCTATTGAAATCCCGAGCAGACGAGTAGTGAAGACTGAGGAGAAGAGCGGTGTGGCCAGCAGCTGACCGCGGTGCGCTCTGGGCGCTCACCCTACCCCTGCGGGGCTGTCCAGATGCAAGGACTCCTCCCACCTGCCCCCCCTGGGCGCCATTCGGCCTCTGCAGGCTGCATCCACCGCAACAATCTACCCGCCCCAACGCGTTCCCTTCCTCCCCACATCCGATTCTTCGGGGCCATGGATGTGAGCTGGGGAAAGGGGGCGCTGGGAGGATGCTGGTGGTCTCTATTCCAGCTCATGCCCTTCTGACCCGTCCTCCGGGCCTGTCGACTTAGCGCTGGCTCTTGGCAGTGGCACATCCACCCCAGCCCGGCTCACCCCCAGCTTGGCTGTCCCGTCTCCACAGTGACCAGGGGGGTCCCCAGAGCCTGGCGCGGAGGAGACCCTGGATGTGCTTTGGGGGCTGCTCTGGGCTGTCACCTGTCCATCCCCAACTCCAGGCCGCCGCTGCGTGCTCAGAATCTTTGCTCCTATTCACTCTGAATTGTCTGCACCTGTCTGGCCTTGCGGGCCGCTGACTCTAGTCCTCAAAGTAGAGCAGAAGGAGGCGGGGGACAGTGCTGGGCCTCCCTGGACCAGAGAGCCATCCACAGGAGCCCCGTTCCTAGAAGCAGACAGCTCAGCTCCTTCTCACACCTCCACTCTGTCCCTGCCTGAGAAATTCATCTGCATCCAGCTCTGACGCTTAACTCGTTTCCCAGCATGCCACGCGCTAGTTTAACGGGGGTCTTCCACTCCTTCAGCCAAACCAGTGACGAATGGTGTGAGGTGCAGACACGGGGGGGGGGGGGACGCTCAAAGCGGCGAGTGCTCCCAAAGTGCGCCTGAGGTCGTTCTGCTCACAAGGCTGGGGGTGTGGGGGAGGCGCAGAAGCAGCACGCCCCTCATAGAAAGAGGGAATAAGGTGGTCAGCCCGACTCCTGGAAGCTCGGCAGGAGCAGGGACGCACCAGGAAGAGGCCTCCATCGCGGGCAGGGGCAGTCTAGAGTCACTCGTGCGGCAGCAGGGCACCTTCTGGGACCTGCCCTTGCAGTGCTGGGAGACTTGGGAAGATGAGCCATCAGCCTGCCTGCCCGAGACCCTGCCTTGTGGTCCTGTGTACCACCATCAGGACACGAATCCCCCAAGGTCCTTCTCCGGAGACAACGCAAACGGCCATTCAGCCATTTCCACAATCCAGGTGGAGATTTAACCATCCTGTATGTGGGGTAACAGGAGGAGAGACGGCCCTGGGGTGCAATGCGGTGTCTCACGCCTGCGATCCCAACACTCGGGAGGCAGGACGCAAGACAGTCTCAGAGAGTTCAAAGCCGCCCTGCAGCACAGAATGACACCATGTCTTGAAAAAAAAAAATCCAGGGCTGAGGAGATAGTTCAGCAGTTAAAGACATGCCACACAAACCGAAAGATGAGAGTTGGGATCCCCCAGATCCCACGTGAAATAGGGGGCACGTGTGGAGGTCCACGGGTAATTCCAGTCCAGGAAAGTGGAGCCTGGGATCCCCAGAGCAGGCTGGCCGGCCAGGCGGCCCGCAGGGCAACGGCTGGTTGATCAGAAGCCCAGTCTCAAGCCATAAGGTGGAGCGCCATCCAGGATGATACCACTCAGACTCAGACCTACCGCCTACACGTGTACTCAGGTACACATAGGCGTGGCCTACCCACATGCAAGCACACATCTACTCACGCATGCACCTCAGGGATCGGAAAAGAACAAAAAAATTCCAAGGCAATTCCAGGGAGATGGTTCAATGGCAAAAACACTTGCGGACAAGACCGAGGACTGAGATCGATTCCAGAACCACATGAGGAGGAAGGAGAGAATCGACCCGATAAAGTTGTCTCTACAATTCACCTGTGTCTCACGGAACACATGTGTTTGCACACACATATACACATAGAAAGAAAGGCAACTTAAAGTAGTTTTAATTCCAAGGAGGAAGATACATAAAATGAAATAAAAGACTCCCGGAACTTGAGAGTTAGGCTGAAGAAAAGCACGGATCCTCCCTAGAGAAGAAGGACAGTTGTCTCCAGCCCAGGACAGAAGGTGCCGTCTCTCCTGCCAGCCCCAAGGTGGGTGAGCCCCACACCAAAGGTCAGCCTGGGGGGTGCTGGGTCTGCAGGGGTCGCAGGCAGTGGGGGGTTTGAAAGAAGATGCGTGCCGCGGGGAGAACAGGACACAATGTCACACTGACTACATCCCAGAAAGGGCGGGGCTCGCTGGCCCCCCGGGCAGCTCCTCCCTCCCTCTTTGCTTTCTCTACAGATGCAGAAGTGTGTGAGGACGCGTCCCAGTGCTTTTGGCACTGCAGAGTTGAATGTGCCGCGTCCTGCTCCCCACAGGGTCCGAACTCATTTTACCAATGGCAGGAGCCGGGCGCTAGGAGGGGCAGGACAGAACATTCCAGATGAAAGTGTTTCCATCACTCCCCTAATACCATCTTCTGAATGAGGCACTCAACTCGCGCCTCCGTGCTGCTCTTCCGTCTGTGCCTATCATTCTTCAGCGGAGACTTTCAGGACCCAGAGCACAGCTGACTTTGGTGGTGAATCGGATCATTTCCCCTCCCCTTGACGGAACTATCCAGCCCTCTCCTGCGGTCCTCAGTACTCCGACCCCTTCCACGCTGGACAGCAGTGGACAGAGTGAGTACTTCCTGTGGTTATAAGGAGGAGCACTGATACCAACACACTCATGCAGGCACGCAACTCCGTCCTGCGCACACGTGCACACTCGAGCAACATTTGGACAGCCAGGCAGAATCACTGAAGCCAGAAAGACAGGCCTGGAGGGGCTTTATAGGTCTACAGGTTACCTTGTCCCATTGTCTAATTTTCTAGAAGGATCTGGGCTCCTTGTGCCGAGGTCCTTCTATGATACCACACAAAATACTGAAAATAGTCAAGAGAACTGAAGGCCGGATGTGCTGAGCGCAAGGCATCCTGGGTGGCTCAGCAAGTCCCCCAAACCCCCACACGCTCCCTGGCCCGCAGCCGCATGGTGAGGCCATCAACACTGTCCAGCACAGACGGCGTCAGCAGGAAGGACGTCTCGGGGGGGAGGAATGAGCGGCTGAAGAAGACAGCAGCTCCGGTCTAAGTGACCCCGTGAAGCTTACTTGGGGGAAACACATGGCCCAGAGCAGAGCGCTCCTGGCCCCTGAGAGTCGTCCGTGCCGCTGGTGTTTCTTTGCACAGTTCAACGGCCCAGATCTCTGGGCTCCTCCCCCATCACTTCCAGGCTTGAAATTGTGCGATCTTTGGGTGACCTCTGACTCCCCCACCCCTTTGAAGGGTTTCCATGTGGACAGTACGCCCTCCTCCACTGGCCAGGGGATGACCCCCCAGCTCTGACCCAGGGCGGGTCAGGGCACAGGACCTGCAGGCATTTGGGAAGTGGCCTTCCCCTAACGCTGGAGTGGATCAGGGGTTCACATAGGGTCAAAGAAAACTGCTTAAAGAAACACACACACACACACACACACGCACACACACACACACACACAACCACTCTATGAACTACAGGCCCAAAACTTGGACAGCGAGGGCCAGAGCCTATGGCTGCTGGTTTCCAACTGTGCACACCAGGATCTGGTTTAATATCTGAGTGATTCAGAGAAACCACTTGGGAAAGAGTAACCCGGCTTCCCCACCCCCCACCCCATGAGCTGGGCTGCTGGCTGTCTCCCCCACCCCACCCCGGGGCTGCCAGCTGTTTTCCATCTCGCAGTGGGATCTACCCTTTCATTCTTCTGGGCCAGTTCTGGTCCCCAGGGATTCAGTCTAGCATCCCCCCAGGGACTGTGGAGGGTGCTTCCTGGGAACTTTTGAGGAATGAGGTTGGCCCTGAATGCATAGTGCTGTGCAGAGACTTCTCCCTGACAGCGCGTGACGGCACAACTGGATCATCACACTGGAAACGAGCTAGAGCCGGTTATGTGACAGATAGCTGGGAGGCCTTCCCTGGAGACAGGTGGCCAGCAATTCCACTTTTGCTTGGCATCCAAATCCACCCAGGAGGTGGCCATGCGCCAACACACACACACTCATGCGCACACACTCATGCGCACACATATGCTCATGTAGCTTCTAACATAACTGTGTGCATGCTCATACACATACACACGCACATGCTTATGCATGTTTATACATATTCACATGCGCACACACGTGCATACCCACATGCTAGTGCACGTACACACATGTGCACGCTCACACATACTCATGAATGCACAGCAGTGTGGGCAACGTACTTCTGGGGTGTCCCCCTCCCCCAGGCCACAGGGGTACCTCTCATGAGCGCCAGGTACTGACACTTAACTCTGGCCTGAGGACACAAGAAGAAAGTCAACAGGGAGAAGCAGGCGGCTGAGGATCAGCCAACCAGGCGGCGGCATCCACTTTCCCTTTCCAAGTTAACAATGGACAACCAGGGAACCCCAGAATGCGGTGCCACCGATTAGCAAAGGAAACGCTGTGCGGCTGCAGACCCGGCAAGGACCATCGTACTGTGGGGCTGAGCTGGCCTGTCTGGGGGAGTCCACAGCATCCAGCCCAGAGTTGGCCAGCAGATCCCCAAAGCCAGCTCAAGCCCCGAAACTGCCTTCTGGTCCCGTTCCATTAAAAGCGAACACCAAAAACTGACACCCAGCTGTATGTGTCCCGAAGCCCCTCAGCGTCAGTTGCACTGGCGATTATTCTTAGAACCGCTCTAAACAGGAAGATGACGAGGCCCAGAGAGGCCAAGTGAGCGGTCCAAAGGTGCACAGCCAGGTAATGAGAGGGCCCAGCTGGACCTTAGACCTCCCGGCTCCTACGCAAATGTCTGCACCACAGGTTCCCAAGACAAGTAGCTTCACACAATGTTATCACTGTTCTTTACTGGTACATTCCTATTGTTGAAGCAACAGCAACGAGAAGAGCCAGTGCTGCGCTCCGGGACCACCCTGAGAGGTGTAGGGTCTTGCTGAAAAGTCAGAGCAGCCTCGTGACAGAGGCACGGAAATGATACTTTGAGATGGGGAAAAAGACAGGAAAAGTTGAAAAAAATCTCTCGAGAGTCACACCGGTCCGAAGAGACCCAGCTTGGATTTCAACTCGGTCTGCGAGCGCCTGCTCAACCCACGTATCTATCTATATCTGCAGAACACCACGGTTACCGCCGAGATCAATACAGACACAACGTGTTCCACAGATGTAGCCAACTGAAGAGTTTGGAGGTCACGACGCCACTATCCAGCGGTTTTATCGCTTTGAATAATTGATGCTGACGCGGAAACGCCGCAGATGCACTGGACTCCCTCAGGAGTGCATGTGCAATTGGAAGCGATGCTCTCAACAGTCTGTGGCCTGGGCAAGTCACAAGGCTTTGCTCAGCTCGGCCTCCTCCGTCGAGGCGGCATCCTACACACACTCAGGGGCCTTGCAGATCATGCAGACACCTCACATGAGAAGGTCTTAGAAAACCACAAGTGAAGTTTAGAGTTTGCCAACCTTGACAGGCTTAACACAGGAGTGAGGGTTTGGGAATGGGGTTCAGTAGTCACCCTTTGCAGTCCAACACCCCCCCCACAAAAAGTCTGAAGTTTGCACAGATAGCTCCAAACTTGATCTATGTGACTCCTTTTCTGTATCATATATTGCAGGCATACAATATAAATATATTACAGGCGTATAATAATAAACATATTACAGTCATATAATAATATACATTGATGATAAAGTTTACTTTGTAACAAAAGCATAGTAAGAAATAAACGGTGACTATGAAACAAAAATATTATATACTGAAAAAAGTTACATTTGGATTTTCTCTCTCTCAATCACTTTCAGTCTTTCTACCCTTCTTCCCTTCGTCCCTCAAAACATACAATTTATATGTAATAAATCAGACCTCAGTTGATGGCTGTAGCTGATTTTTTTCTTCCGACAACGCCTCAACCTTACAATCTTCCTCGCCTCCTGCATGCTGGGATTTCAGACACCTGCCACCCCACCTGGCTGATGGCAGGGTGGGTGAGGGGAACTAACGTGTTTTCTCAAACTGACCTGACCCCAGGACTCCTCGTAGAATACTTCTCAGGGTAACCCTTGAATAAACCACCTCAGGGTGTCTCCCATGAGGTGGGTTTTAACGTCTATATTTTTCTAGAGGCTTCTAAATTCAGCAACTACTGGACACCATCTACAGTCACCCCACTTCCTTTGTTAACATTGAGACTGCAGCAGATGTCACCCACATCTTCCTTATTCCTGCTACTAATCCAGCGGCCACAGGATGCAAGTGGTTCTCCCTCAGAACCCTGACAACTGACCTTGGGTGACCTGTTTCCTACCTACAATCGGGCCTGTATCTTCCAGATTCCTATGCAGTTGCACCAAAGCCGTTCGCTCAGCATGTGTGGCCACGGCTGATGCAAAACCGGGATTTGAAAGATGGCTTCTCTGATGGTGAAACCCACCCTTCCAGCGAGGGGAGGATGGGGAAGGAATTTGCACTCCCTACCCCACCCCCAAAGGCACAACTGGAGAACTCGGGCCTCACGCACTCAGACCTCATTTCTTTTTTCCAGTCTGACAGGGGATATCTGAATTTCCCATCTTATTCTGACAGCAAAACCCCACTGGGGTACTACAGCTGTATGTGGGTCCCGGACTGTCCAAGCTCATCGCATGAGGTGCCATCTTCGATCTTTACAGCAACATCTGGAAGGGTGCCACCCGAGCGAGAAAGACCAGCGGCGCTGAGCAAATGGCACGTGAATGCACAGCTGGGAAACCCTGCAAACTACAGTCTCCACCCAGCTCTGCCCGAGGCAGGCCTGTCTGCAAGCTCCTTCTGGCCCCACGGAGACCAGGAAGCCTGGGTGTTCCGAAGCACCCGACCTCTAAGCGGGATCTCAGACAGCCGCATCTCCATGCAGGCAATTGATCGACTGTGCAAATTCCTGTTACTTACTCACCCGCCCCCCACACACACATACACACATGCTCAGTGGGATCCCACAGTTCCGGCCATCTGCTCTGATAGCTGAACAGCGGGGCCCACTGAAGGAGCACTGTGCAGACACGGGGCACTGAACCCGGCCAGGCATCCTGACCCCAGGGGACGCACGACCCAGCGTCAGAGCGAGTGACCAGCAGTGACCCCGGCAACCAGCAGGGGATGGAGATAAGGGTGGGGGCGGGAGGCAGGGCGCTAGCAGTTATTCCTGGAAAGAAGAACCCCAGTGAAGTCTGGTGGTCTCGGCGTTAGAGAAGCTGAAGCTGGTCTCTCGGTAGGAGGGCTGCTGCAGTTTGTCTGTGTTGCTGATAAATTCACAACCAAATGGCTTGGGGGTAGAAGGGGGTTTTATTCTTTCTCACAATTCTCAGTTACAGCTTACAGTCTGACTTGGCAGAAGAGTTCATCCCAATACCCAGAGCCCGGGGAACTAGGTAATCACAGCTGCAAAGTCGCTGAGAGGGGGCAAACCTCACTGCCAGACAGAGAGTCTTTCTAAGTGGATGAAGATGCCAACTGGACCAGCGTCCTCCATCCTGTCCACCTGCTCAGACACTTCCTGCTATTCCGTCCTCCTCCTCCACCTCCCCCTGTGGGCGGGGTCTCCCACGTGGGATCTGACCATCTCCTGCGGCTGGCTCAGAGAGGGCCAGTAAGTATTAATTTTTCACAAATGTACCCAAAGTACAGCCTTTGATTGTCAGGTTGACACCCGCATCTCTAACTCGCACAAGAGCCAAGACAAAGTGACACAGGGGCCAGGCCTGGCCTCTCCTCTCCCACAGTGGCTGCGCATCAGCCCCCCTGAATCCAATGCCACACCTCTTCCCACAGCCCCTAGAACAGAGCGAAGCTACACAAGCTCCTGCTCCTGGAGAGACCTGTGTCCCTGCCCAAGCAAGATCCTGCAGGAAGGCCTCTGGCCTGGGCCCAAAACCCGTGCACAGATGGTACAGACCCCCTTCTCTGCTCTCCGCTCACATTTCCTTCCGCCACCACCGCCCTGCATGCTCAGATACTTCCTGCTCTTCCGTCCTCCTCCTGAAGGGGGCCACACAGAGCTGACTGCTCCCAGGTGGCTCTGCCACACGGAGGACAGTGGCCACGCTCCCCAGGGTCTTCTCTGGGTATCCTCAACACTTCCTCTTCTTCCACCACCCCAGTCTGTCTTTGAGAAGCTTCTCCTGGACCCAGAAGCGGTTCTCCCGGTTCCAGTTGGCTAGCCGGGCCTACCGTCTCAATAATTCTCACCCAGCCAGCAGGGAGGGTTAAGGATGTGAAGAGCCGCAGCCGGGGAGCAGCCGGGGAGCAGCCGGGGAGCAGCCCGGGAGCAGCCGGGGAGCGGAAGAGCTAACTGTGTTTCCTTCCCTTCTCCCCCTGAGAACATGGGAAGCAGTGGCCTAGCCTCTCTTTGCGTAGTGTCCCTAGACGAGGACATGCTTGTCCCCTGAGAGGCCAAGGAGACCCTCATGGCGCCTCCAGGGCCTCAGCCTGGGAGCTCCTCATCCGATTGGAACCTTACCTTGGAGCTGGGAAGCATCAGGCTGCATTGGCCCGAGTCTGCCTGCAGGGAGGCAACAGAAGTGAGTCTGTGTTTGCTGGACACACAGGCTGTTATCTTTCCAAGAAAGGGTGTGTGTGTTGGAGGGGTGGGGGGCTGGGCTGGGAGCCTGAGATCAGGGTCCAGACCTGGAGTGTATCTCCCCTGAATTCAGGTCTGGTTCTCCCGGGCTGGCTGTGTGACCTGGGGTGAGATACTGGATAGCTTGTGCAACTTTGGGTGCATGGAGTTCTCCAGGGCCGCGCACAAGACTGCTGAGGACCGCAGAAGCACGCGGGAATACAGGGCAAGCGTCCAGCCCCCTGGGCTCGCTAGGCACTCACCGGGCAGCTCTGCTGTAAGCCATTTGAGAGGGACTGACACCTGTGGCCAGGTGTTTATGCGTTTGCAAATGAACTGGCTTTGTGTGGGGGAAAAGAAATAAATTTGTCTAATTTTTTATCTATAAGATATGTAAAAATTATGCAAAGTATAGAAACTGGAAAAGGGTTTAGCTAAAAAACAAAAGACACTATGTTGCTCTCACATAGAATTTTGTGCTGTTGCGTGATTATATATAATGAATTATTTTAGAAATTGTTTTAATTGACATAACAGTTATTTTCCATACATTCTCTTTCTATGCTGAGTTGTTAGTTGTATTTTTTAAAATTTCCCATATCCTCCTTTATCTATTCATTTTTGGTTCAAAGTTGATAACTATTCCAGTATAGTGTTTTTTATTCTCTAACAATTTCATACATGTACATAATGAATTTTCACCCCATGCCAACGTATCCCATCCCCCTTTCCTTCTCTCACTGAAAACCATCTTTTTCCCATCAAATTGCCCTGCAACTTAAAAAAGACATGAAAGTAGACAACTCACTCCCGGCTTCATCCTAGTAAGTTGGTGAGGTGACCATAAGGCAGGTTTGAGCAGCCCTGCTGGGACGGCCTCTGAAGGTCTTAGAAGGTCACCCCCCCACACACACACACACACTACAGGGATCACTCTAGAAGACCACCCCCCACTGCTAGGGAGGAACTGACTTCCATCCTCCACAGAGAGGAGGTGGCCAACTTCCCCCACCCTTTGCGTATGAAAGGATACTGAGATTAGCTCTCCTTACCGACAGGCCCCACTTCCAGGTGGGCACAAGATCAACTGGGTTGAGCCCCGCGGTGAGCTAACCAATGAGGAAAAGCCACTTTTCCAGGCTTATCTAAAGGCGTAAATATCCTTGGCAGCCATCTTGGGTGCCTGCCCCTCGGGGTAGACCCCAGGTCTCGGGCCTTACCCCACCCGGATTCCATGCCTCAGTCCGTGATTTCTCAGGGCGCCTGCTCCTCAAGGTGCCCGTGTCTTAAGTCAGTGAGTTCTGTTCTTTCTCTCCTCTAATGAACTCTACCTTATTCCTCTACACGTGCTCTGGTTTCCACAATGGGACATTTCCCAATCACCTGTGTGGTGATAAGTCCAGGAGAGTCAGCTGACTGGTTCCAGGTCCTCAGCCGGCAGATCCCAGACCATCAGTCGCCCTGCTAAGGCTTCTGGGCGGTATTACATCCTCCCCCGTTGTGTAGCTGCCCTCCAAGATCAGAGCTAGATTTGTGTTCAAGGACCCAAAATGCACGTCTGCACCGTACACAGCTCTTCCGCTCCGGAGCTAGATCTCCTCTATCCTCAGGGGTGTTCAAGGAAGAGATTCCCGGCTCTCTTCATTCCCAGACCTGGTTGGTCCAGTCATGCCTGGTGCATGAGTCGCTGCAGACTCTGGTTTGCTGGCTGATCTGCCCCCACCACTCCCTGACTGTCCCAGACCATCAGATTCGGCCAAAGCTTCTTCTGACCCCAAGCTGAGCGCGCAGGGTGCAAACCCATTCCTCTGGGGCTTCAGCGAGGCACAGCCGGCCGCTCCCGATGCCTTCGGAGATCTAGAGGGGTCATCAGGATTCACACCTAGAGCTGGGAGGTACCAGGCTCTGGAAGCGGCTTCCAGAGCTCCCAGCTTTCCTCACCAGCCCCACCTATGTTTGATTAGCATGCGGCCATCTGCATCTGCTTCGCGGCTGGCTGGCTGTGGGCCCTGGGACAGGCTGCTGTTAGCTGGAGCTCTGCTCCTTGGAGCATTATCCACTGGGGTGTTCCGGCGCCATTGCTTCCTGAGAGCTGGGCCGTCCCCACCACTTCGAGCCCTGCTGCCCCCCCACCCCGGCTCCCTGCACCCCTGGATTCATCTTTAGGTTTATCATGTGAGGCTGGGATTCTCAAGATCAGCAGCACTACCCACCCAGCAGTGCCTTCGACTCCCCTGACCTATGCCTTAGGGAGAACCCACACGATCAAAGATGTTCAAAGAAAGTGTTGGAGAACAGAGGTGGGGGGTCCTACATGACAAGGTCCAGGTTAAAAGAATCCCGGGGAATCTCACAGGCATGACCAGCGTGTCTAGCACTGCTGGGTATACGGGCAAAGCGCACAGGTAAGGGTGGGCACACCTTCGAAGGACAGCTGATCCCAGGCCAGCATGTCCCAGTGGAAGGACAAACACCACAGGGGCCACTCCAGGAAGGCACCTGCCGCATTCCGCAGTTCAGAGCAGCCCTGCTGGGGAGATCTCTGAAGATCTCAGAAGGTCATCCCTAGGGTGGGGTTACCCTGAAGGAACACACCCTTCGCCAACTTCCCCCAGCCTCCTCCATGAAAGGATGTGGAGATTAGTTCTCCACTGTAGCTAAACCCTACCATGAGGTCAGGCGCAAGATCAACTGGGTTGGGCCCCAATATGAACAGACCAATGAGATGTGGAGGACCAAATGCTCCAATCAGGTTTGCAAAAACTGGAGCTAACCAATGAAGAAAAAACACTTTCCCCAGGCCTGCCTAAGGATGTAAATATTCCAGACCTTGGCAGCCATCTTTGGCGGCCCCTCATGGTGCTCCACATCTAGAATCCACGAGTTCCGGACTTTCTTCCTCTAATAAACTCTGCCTTAATCCTCTACACATGTTCTGGTTTCAACCTTCACTCCCAAACACAAGAACCCAGGAGAGGGACCCCGTAACCAGTAGATATGGCAGGAAGAAGCCAAGAAGATGGGGGGTTCTGGGAACATCTGGGAGCTCTGAGAAGGGGGTGGGGACGCCCGAGGGCACAGGCGGGCACTGAAGCCCTGCTGGAGAGCCTCAGAAAGGAAAGGGGCATCTCTCAGCGACCACTGTCAGCAAGCCAGGCTGGGCAATCCAGAAATCAGCCTTCAAAGGGGGTTCGTGAGTCCATCAGGTAAAACCTTTTTGTTTTCTTTGTACTGTTTTGAAAGTTTGGGAAGAGGAGGACCTGGAGGTAGAGAGGAAGAGGAGCAGTTCCAGACTCCCAGGAAGCCCACAGAACCCGCCCCCTGGCCTTTCAGGGTTCCCTATCCACATGAGATAGAGATCTAAAAGCTGGGGGCTGTTTGGATTTTGTGATCCTGAAACATTTACTGGAAGGTTCTGGGTACATGACTGACACAATGTGGGGGTGCAGCTGTCTGTGACACACACCACTGCACTTCTGGGGAGTGGGAGAGTGGGAGGTCCAGCTGGCCGAGGCAGGAGGGACAGTTGCTATCTGGAATGGCAGTGGGGAGGGGCAGTGAGCAAAGATGGACCACCGGCCCCTCTGTACAGGGAGGGGTGTGAGGTCTGGTTTGAACAGCCTGGAGGGTGTGGGTATCCTGGGCTAAGATGCAGATAAGCAAGGCTGGAGCATTTAGATAGGGCCTGGGTGATCTGCTTGGGTAATGTATCAGTTTGAGATAAGGTTTGGACTTCAAAAGGGGAGCTGGGATAACTCCGCACACAGGGGCAGGCTGGAATGTGAGCGGCAGACACGCCCATGCTGTTTCAACTATATTGAAAACTTGACTCCCACACCGGAGACACTTAATATTGATTCTCCAACCAACGGTGGAAAACGTTTTTTTCTTCTAGTTCCTCCCATCTCTCTGATAAGAAAGCAAACTTTACAAACTGAACCTTTTGGCCAGCTGCAGTGGGGTAAAGCCCGGTGTCTTCTGACGGCACATTTCATGGGTGCAGGTCTACCCGTGTTTTCTGGGTGCTTGGGCCTGGCATAACGGACAAAATGAGTCACCTGGCTGGTGACTGAAGACAGGAAAACATTTTTGTTTCTCACCTCTGAAATTAGCAAAACTGAATATGCACATTTCCATTGTAACACTGTTATTTCTATGATATTTTGTGATCGTGAAAGTAATAAATAGAATAATACAATACTGGTCATTAATAAATGAATTAAAGTGACAATTAAAAAGGAGGGAACATTCCTATGTTTCCAACCCTTAACTCCAGCCACGAAGGAACATTCTGGGCTGTTGAAAGTCTATATTTACCTATTGTAGAGAGCAAAGGGACTTTTGGGGTTCAGAACTGAGGCCCCGGACCAGGTGAGAATGAGGGAAGGGCAGCACAGCAGGCATGGGGAAAGTCCCCCACAGCCAGGTCTACCTGTGGCTGAGGACCTGGCCCGCCCCCAGCTACCCCAAGTGAGCTAGGTGGGCTTCCAGGGGATCGGAACACAGGACAAGTGAAGACTGTGTGTGTCATGCAGAGACCTGAGTCCTTCCGAGTGAATTGTGGGAAGTGTGCAGGAAGTGTGTGTGTGTGTGTGTGTGTGTGTGTGTGTGTGTGTGTGTGCTTGTGTGCATGTGCGTATATGCTATGTGTGATGAGAGCTGGAAGCTTTATTCATTTAAACGACTGAGTGCATTTAAGTGTGAATGTGTGGGTGGCTGCGCTCTGTGCGCGATTAGAGACTGAAGCCTTATTCATTAGAGTACATGTGTGTATATGTGCGCTCACACCCGTGTGATGAAACATTGGAGGCTTTACTTAGTAACTGTGTATGCATGCACACACGCATGTGTATGTATGTTATTGAGTCGTGGAAGCTCAATAAGTGGAAAGGATCTTTAACCTCCATTACCTCCTCTATAAAGGGAGGTGGGCTGGGAGATGGCTCGGAGTCTTGCAAAGCCTTTGCCTCGAAGGCAAAGGGACCTGAGTGTAGCTCTCCAGATCCCATGCAAAACTGCCAGGCAGAAATGGTGACAGCTTGCACTTCCAGCCCTGGCAGTCAGGCAGGGAACCCCTGGAGCAAAGCAGGAAGGAGGTAGAGCAATCTAAGATGGTTCCTGACTGCAGGTCTCCTCCACAGGCACACACAAACACAGGAAAAAATACAGTGCGGGTGATCATATTTGCTTCACAAACCTCTTCGCAGAGAGGTCACATTCACTACTTCACACATTGGGCTGCACACAAGCCCAGGGAAAACATGAGCAGGAACTGGGGAGTCGTTCCTAGCATGCACTGAGATGGCGGGCAGAGACGGGGCCTGACCCCGCAGCCCCCAAGACGGAATCAAGTCTTTGTACCAAGGAACTGTCCGCGCTCAGCCAACAAGCGCGGGTCAGAGAGGTACAACGCTGGTTTCTACAGAACGAGTAAGACCGTCCTGCAGGGCATCCTGACCACTGCTGCCGCCGCCGCTGCCCTTGGGTGGAGTGACTGGAGCCTTAGACTTACCCACACTCCGAAGAGGTCAAGCACCTCACCCAGCGTCGCACAGCTAGTCAGAGGCGCCAGAGCTCAAACTCCTGTCTTCATCCCTTTATTTGCTGCCAGCCACAGATCGCTGGGTCTGGCATGGAACGCCACTTGCTGCGGGAGTCCTGCTAAGAGACACGGCCTCTCCAGGCCTCGGGACACATGCCCAGGCCACATGCCGCAACAGAACCTGCCCCCTCACAGGTCGGGCGGCCTGGCAAACGCACACCCCGCAGATGGGCCTGGGCTTCCACCGGGGCTCCTCTGCTTTGTCTCAGAATACCCCTTCCTGGGGTGGGGCAGAGCAGGTGCCCAGTCACCCCAGGCTTTCCCCGCTGGCACCGGGCATTCTCCCAGGCACGTGCGGCTCCCCTGCAGAGCAGCCGGGCCCTGCGGCTCCTACAATCTGGACCTGCCCGGCTGTTGAGGGTGCCCACAGAAAGGTTGCCAAGGCGGCCTGGGCAGACCTGAACAACAATAAAGCAGGAAACAGATCCCCCCCCCAAGTCTGAGGCTTCAGAGGGCTGGGTCCTAGGGGAGCTGAAGTCGAAGAACACACTTGCGTTCCCAAGGGACAGGGCGCCCCACTAGTCTTGTGAGAGGCCAGCGCAGCAGCCAGCCTGAGACCTTGGAGGAGGCCTGTCTGCTTCCACAGGGAAGTAACAAGGTGTAAGGCAGGGGTGCCGTGCACAGAAGACAGGGAACAACCCCCCACCCCAAGAGTTCACCCAGCTCTGCCATCCCTTCCCCCACACCGTTTGCTCACAGGCGGTGGAGCATGGCTTCCCAGAGCTTCGCCAGCCGGTGCCACTGTGCTCAGCGGCTCATGCCACCCTCCTGGACTCTCAGATCTGACCCAGTTTGAAAGTGTCTCTGCAGGTGTGACCAGTGACACCGTTCCTGCAGAGGCGCAGGAGTTTGGATTGAAGGGACGTCACGGCCCTCGTGACGGAGCGCATGCTGGTAACTTACCAGCGATAAGCCGCAGCTCCAACTCCTTCACTGTTGCAATTACTTTTGTTTTTGAAAATGGAGATGGGGTTGGGAAGATGGAAGTCATTAAAGCTCTTGCCTCCCAAGAAAAGGACCTGAGTTTAGATCCCTCTTCAGGTGTATTGACCCACCTGGGCCCGCCTGTAATTCTAGACCCGGAAGGCAGAGGCTGGGAATCCCGGGAGCAAGCTGGTCAGCCAGCCCAGCGTTATGGCTGCTCTGGGCTTAACGACCCAGGTCCACAACGGTAAGGTGGAATAGTGATAAAAGACGATTCCCAATATCGCCCGCGGGCCTCCACAGCACACGACCAAGTGCACTGACACTGGAATGCACTCATGTGCACACACCCCTCATGCATGCACGCACGTGCATAGACATACGCACATTCTATACACACAGAAGCATCCCATACACACACACGCATCCCATAAACATATATACATGTATTTCACACACACACACACACACACGTACTCAGGCATCATCCCCCCTCACCACATACACATGCATCACACACACACACACACACACACACACAAGAAAGAAAATCAATTTCCTCCAGATCTAAGACAATCCTCAGCAGACACAGGACGAAGGAGAAATCAAGTCTCCCTCGACTTCATGGGATTCAAAACTGAATCCACAAAGCTGACGTGTTGTGCCTCTGATCTCATTAGAATCCCTTTGAAGCACAGGAAACCGTAATTTTCTGGAGTCAAGAACAAAGCTGCAGCGAGGCTTGGACGGGGAGGAGGAAGAGCAGGCGGCCGGCTCCCTGGAAGCCACAGGCGGGGCCAGCCGCAGACATCCAAGGAGCCGAGGCTTTGAGGACTTTGCGCTTTTATTTGCAAAGCTTTGCCGTGGCCTCGGGTTCTTCTCTGGGGGACAAATGAATATTGAGTCTGAAGGCTGCGATCCAAAAATTGCTCCCAGCAACCAGTGCGGCTTGGAGCGGTTGCCCCTTCCCGGAGAGCGGCTTTCTCGGGCGGCCGGAAAGCTCGAGCTCGGCCGAGTCCCAGCAAGCAGCTAACTCAGCTCAGCTTCCACCTTGTTATCCCGGTTCCTGACGCCAAGGCTGGCTGGGAGAAGTCACAGGAGGCGGACAGGTGAGCTGTGGCCTGCATCTCCGGCTCCTCTGGCAGGACAGCAAGGGTCCTGGTTTAAGGTGGGATGCCCCCCACGGCCTCTGTGCTTGCACCCCTTAGCTGCTGCTAATGCTTGGGGGGGGGCACCTTTAGGAGGTGGAGTCCTGCTGGAGAAAGGCAGGTCATGGGGGCGGGCCTTGAGAATGCTTAGCCCCACCCCGCCGCCTCTAGCAGTCTGCTTGCTCTTCTGCCCGCATGAGGTCTTTGCTGACCTGAGCAGCCTCTGAAAGACTGTATCCCATCTGGTAGTATAAGCCAAATAATCTCTCTGCCCCTTAAACTGGTCGCACAAGTGCTGTCTCAGAGCAGCAGAAAGAAAAGCAACAGCAAGAATCATGCCCGAGGGCAAAGTCACAGCCTCAGTTTCACACTGGGGTGCAGTGTCTCACACTGGGGCGCAGTGTCTCACGCTGGGGTGCAGTGGTCTCACGCTGGGGCGCAGTGGTCTCACGCTGGGGCGCAGTGGTCTCACGCTGGGGCGCAGTGGTCTCACGCTGGGGTGCAGTGGTCTCACGCTGGGGCGCAGTGTCTCACACTGGGGTGCAGTGGAAGCAGCCAGACCTTATGGAGGTGAGGACAGACTGGGACGGGCCTTGGCTGCCACCCCCGCGTGCAGGCAGCTCTGGGCCTAATCAAGTCAGGGCTGCACTAACTGTGCATACATGAGTACTGACAACAGCTCCCAACTCATTAAAAAACAAACGGAGAGATGATTCGTGCCTGCCAAATGCTCAGTGTGCTGCCGCTTCTAAAATAAGGAGCCCATCGGAAACTCCAAGGGAGCTGCGCCTCGCAGGCAACTGTGGGCACAGTTTCAGACGAGACGGCTCTGGCTGGAAAGGACGCTCAGAGGCTGAGTTAGAACGCCCCGACTTGCACCGGCTTGCGCGGGGTGTAGCATGTGGTCTGGCCACTTGTCCCCACCTCCTCTCCTGTCCCTGTCCCCAGTCGTATCACCCCATCCTTGCGCTTCGATATCGTGCTCTGCAAGCTGACCTCACTCTGCCCTGGCCTGCACCCCGCCCTGGCCTGCACCCCCTTGATGAGAGTGACAGGTGTCGGACCTGTGACGTCAGGGTTGACGGTGCTTCCCACAACACCCAAAGCAGACTTGCATCACACTGAAGGCAAGGCCCATAGGCCTACGTAACACTAGGGGGCGCTGGGCTCTTGCGAGCTGTCTCCCCAGCCTTGATGAAATACTGACAGGTCATCCCAGCTGCAGGGAGTTCAGCGGTGTCATGGCCCCGCCACGTCCAGTGGACAGTTTGACCCGGAAGCACCCTCCGGCTCTTACATCTTCCTCCTCCACGATGTTCACTGAGCCTGCCATGCCGGTGGGAGGGGGCGGAGCAGATGTCCCCCTTGGGGCTGAGGACGACATACACAGAGTCTCTGCACCTGGGCCATCCACTGCAAAAATATTAGACCCCCTGTATGAGTCAAAAAACCCAAAAGAGACCCTCAGAAGGTGAGCATGGAAACTGTCCGTGGACAACTGCTAAGGCACTGCCAGGGGTCTGCCACGCCTCCTTTACCCTCTGCATGTGGTGTGAATGGCATAAAGGGCCTGGCTTCACCGAAATCTACAATGGCAGGCTGTCTGTCCCAAAGAGGGCACACAAGCAGGTGTGCCCCACCATCGCTGACATGAAGGCTCCAGGGTACCCAGGGGCATCTATAGGGGCCTTGGGCCACATTGGGGGCACCAAATAGTCAGAGGCTCTGCTCTGGAGGAAGTCCAGTCTCAGCGCTGCTTCCCTTCAAAGCCGCGAGACGGGGTTGCTACAGGCAACACATTTCACAGGGGCCTCAAGGTTGCGCGCGCAGCTTTCCAAGACTGCGGGCCGTCTCCAGCCATCCGATGAGTCGGGACCAGCTGTCAGGGGTGGGGGCCCTAGAAGTCCAGCCAGATCTGCCTTTAGCTCACCTGGCAGGGAGGTGACTGTTCAAGTGGGGTCACCATCGGGTCGGGGGAGCTTTTCTGGGGACTGACTGCCGGCGAGAGCATCCAGAGGGTGGCTAGCCCAACTCGGCTAGAGTTTTAGTTTTTAAAAATGGAAATGACCTGAAAGTAGATTCGCCCACCCCCAGCCTGGAAAAGTCAGGGGAGAGCAGGAGGCCAGGCAGGCCTCTGTCTCCGAGGGCCGCTGAGATGCGGCTGGCTGGGCATCAGTCAGGTTTGGCTCTTCAGTTCTCTCCACGCCTGGTGAGCAAGCGCTGGCCGGCCCTTTCCAGCTGCCCAGGGTCACAGGCGGCATGGCTGGAGTGACACTTTGAGTTGTGAGTTTGTGCTGTCACATCAAGGCTGCTGGTCCAATTTGTGGGTCTCAGCTTCAATCTGTCAACTGCGTATAATGATTCACACCACAAATTAGTATCGGGAGGTAAAATAATGATTGCTGAAAAGACACCAGGGAGGTAACAAACGTCCAATAAAACCTAGATAATCATAGCCATCATGCTTGTTTTTTAAGAAGGAAGGGGCAAGACTTGGGAGATGACTCAATTGGCAATGTACTTGCTATGCGAGCAAGAGGACTTGAGTTCGGATCCCTGGCACCCATGTGAAAAAAAAGAAAAAAATGTGCATAGCAGTGTGTCCTGTTATGCCAACACCAGGAGGTGGAGACAGGAAGATCTGCCTACTTAGCAGCCCACCAGGGTGGCCACAGGTTCAGAGAACTGTGTCTCAAAGATAAGGACAACGTGGACTGGGGAGGGGCTTACGGCTTGGAGCCTTTGCCTCCAAAGCAAAGGGATCTGATTTGCTCCCGCATCTCACGTAAAAATGCCTGGTGGGTACGATAGCGGCAGCCTGTAATCCGGCCTTGGAAGATGGAGCCTGGGAAACCCCAGAGCAAAGCAATTGGGAGGTAGAGCGATGCAGGGTGATCCCCAAGGTCACGTTGGACCTCCACAGACACACACACGCAAGTGCCTGTGCAACTCATGCCTTTGCCCCCCCATGAAAAACAAAGGACAATGTCTGAATAAGACGCCTGACACTGATCTTTGGCATGTACATACATGTACATATGTGTGTGCATACTCACTCCTACACATGAACATGCACCCCACACACAGAAGTGGAAGGGACATGATGAAAGGTTAGTTCTACAGAGCTGGTCTGTGTCCAGTAGCCACGGTGGGGACACTCAGATGAGAAGGGGGCATCACTTCTGCCATCCACAGCACCGCACCCACCCACCTCCTCCCCCCTTCCAGCACAGGCCTCGGCCAGAGCACCCTACGCACCTCACAAGTGAACAGGCACCGGGGAAGTAATTAACGCTCAGCATGGAAGCCGGGAATTCTAAATCCTGCTCTACTCGACGAAAGTAAGATTCCAAGCATGCGTGGCTATCAGTTCTGCTCCAACTAAAAGAAACACACACACATGCACACACGCACACACACATGCATACACACACATACACACACGCACATGCATACACACACATACACACACGCACATGCATACACACGCACATGCTTACACATGCATACTGAAGCCAGCAGCTTGGGAAGAGATGAGGGAGCTGGGGGTGCAACTAGCTTCCATATGTCACCCAAATCTGTCAACTGTCACCACCTGGGGGAGGCGGGGCACAGTCTTCTGAGGAGTCAGTCGCTCGTATCACGCTGCTCAGCAGCAGAGACGCACTTGAGAGCGGTCTGGTCTGGTCAGTGGGCCGTGACAGCCCCGAGCTCTGAGCTGTCCCCACCACATTTCCCGGTGTAAAAGCTGACAGAAGGGGACAGTGGGAAAGGAAGAGGTGTGTGGAGAGCCTCACCAGGCACCGAGGCCAGCCAGCTTGAGGCACGCTGGTGACAGTGTCCAGGTCTGTGACAGGTCCATGCAAAAGCTTTGCAGTGTTGTGCTGAAATCAGAAGCAAATCTGAGCACACTCCATCCTGGACCATCTGTGTGTGTACTGCATACACACACGTGTGAGTTGTTTTTTAATATGGTGTGTATGTGCAGGGGTCTATGCATTTGTGCATTGTTTGTGACATGCTTGTAAGGTGTGAGCATGTGTGTGGTATGTGACAATGCATTGGCTGAAGTATGTATACAAGTAAGTATGTGTGTGGTCTGTTACATGTTTACATGGAATGTATGTGGTACATGACATGCTTAAATATATGCATGTGGATACACACATGTGTAGTATGTCACACATTGATATAATGTATGCATACAGATGAGTGTGTGTGACGCTTGTTATGTATTTATATGGTAAGTGGGGCGGGTTACCTATGCGTATATGTGTGGTGTAGGGGAAGTGTGCATACAAGTGTATATGTGTGTGGTATTTTATGCATTGGTACAGTGTATGTATACAGGTGGGTGTATGTGCATGTGCACGTGTGTATGCATGCATGTGCGTGCCTGCATGTGCGTGCCTGCATGTATGTACGTGTGTATACATGTGTGTGCACATGTGTATGCATGCATGTGTGCATGTGTGTGCGTACATGTGTGCGTGTGCATGTGTATGCACGCATTGTGTGCTGTATGTATACGTGTGCGTGCATGTGTATGCATGCATTGTGTGCACACATGTGTATGTGTGCACATTTATACATGTGTGTGCATGCATGTGTGTGCGTTTGCACATGTGTGCATGTGTACGTGTGTGTGCTTGTGTATGAATGCATTGTGTGTAAACGTATGCACGCACCAGAGGCCACACTGACAGCCCTCCCTGTCACTCTCCAGCTTATCTTTGAGGCAGCGTCTCATTGAACCTGGAGTTCCTTGCTTTGCTGGGTTGACCTGCCTAGGAGACCCCAGAATCCACCTTGTGTCTGTCTGCCCCACACCCACACACAGTGCTGGGGTTACAGCTGCTATTGTGGGGTGCTGGGATCCAACGTCCTCAGACCCTCCTGCGTACAAAGTACCTCACCCAGCGGGTCACCTCCCCAGCCCCCCCGGATCATCCTGTGCCGATGAGACTGTGAAACAGTCTTTTCCTTTTCATGCAGCGGCCGAGGAGCGTGTGGATGCCGAGGGCCAGAGGCGGCACGAAGCACCCTGCCAGCTCAGCTGCGCGACAGAAATGGTCCCTTGCTCCTTCCAGGGCCCAGGCGGCCCCTGTGGGACCCGTGGAGACCCTGCTATCTAGGCCTTCTGGAGACACTGCCCCGGGCCCCGTAGGAAAGGAAGATTCCAGATCCCTTGGCAGGCTGAAGGGGAGATGGGGGCGCTGCTGGAATCCTGCCTCACCTCGCCGCTGACCTCAGCTACAGTGGGGGTCACGCCACTCTCTCTGTCCCGGGGCACGCTCCTGAGAGCCACCCCGCAATATTTAGCAAGTGTAAAAGCACACGCTTGGACCACAAGTCCATCCTCTTAGGAGACCTTCATGGTAGCCCCCTAAGGAACTGAGCACACGGCTTGGGGTGGGGCAAGCCCAGAACCAACAGAGGGTCGCCAGGCGGCAGCAGCCAGGCGGGCAGCAGCCAGCAGGGGGTGATGCTCCTGCTGGGACTCGCCCAACAGGCGAGATGTGGTCCTCACCAGCATGCCCGCTTCCACCCACAGCGTCACACAAAGCAGGTGTGGTGGTCCTCAGCTAGGCAGCAAAGTCAAGCCCATTCTGGAAAACATGAGAACGGGGGGAGGGAGGGGAGGGGGAGAAGAAGGAGGGGGAGAAGGAGGGAGGGAGAGAGAGAACTGTAATGGAGACAGAGAGAGACTGAGGAGAGACAGAGAGACTGAGAGAGACAGAGAGAGACTGAGAGACAGACTGAGAGAGAGAGAGAGACTGAGAGAGAGAGACAGAGAGACTGAGAGAGAGAGAGACAGAGAGACTGAGAGACAGAGAAAGAGAGAAACAGAGACTGAGAGAGAGACAGAGAGACTGAGAGAGAGAGAGAGAGACTAGAGACAGAGAAAGAGAGAGAAACAGAGACTGAGAGAGAGACTGAGAGAGACAGAAAAGAGACTAAGAGAGAGAAGAGAGAGAGGAGAGAGAGGAGAGAGAGAGAGAGAGAGAGAGAAGAGAGAGAGAGAGAGGAGAGAGAGAGTCCTAAGAGGTGGCAAAGAAGAAAGCAGCCCCCTGCGGATCATGAGATGCTGAGATTCCAACCGGGGACTAACATCCTGGCTTCTTACACCTGTGCTGTAAATCTCCTTCAGTAAACCGCCTGCTCGCATTTTCCAGAATAAAACCACTAAACTAATTGCGGGAAGAAAAAGGAAAATATGCCTTTCCCCAGAAGCCCTGCACTGTCTTCCTCGGCCTTCGCTGAGCGTACCCTGAGCCCTGGTCTCCTCTGCTCAGCGAAGCTGTGGGACTCACCCGAGATGGGCCTTCCTTCCGAGCCTCCTACCGGACGCTCTCCTGCCCTGGAGGCAGCTCTGGGCAGAGCTCAGCCCCTCTGTGTGGCTGTGCCTGAGAGAACCACAGCTCATCTTTGTCATGATCCCCAGAAACCGATCGAATGGTTGATCGACTGACTGACTGATGAGGGAGCAGTGCCCAGGCAGGAAAGGGCCGCAGGCACCCAGGAGGGAGACCAAGGGCTCTGCCTCGCAGAAGGTGCGCTGGCCACAGAGCGAGAAGCCACACCCGCTCCTGGCCCTGCCCCTCTGGGGGCTTGGGGTGGGGTGGGGCAGCACACCGGGTCACTTCCTGACACCAGGGTCAGAAGCGCCGACCTCACTTGTCCCAACAGCCCCACGGCCGCCACCTCCCACGCTGCCCCTCACTCTCCTCAGGAGGGTCCGGCGGCTTCCGAAGCCCCTCATGAGGCTGGGCAAGGGGCCGACCTGGAAGGTCACTTCACACGGAGGTCAACTCGCCCGTCTCATGCCCATGCTGGGCAGGGGCGTTCAACCAAGACACAGGACTCTGCTGGGTGTTTTTTCTGTGCCCTCCTTCCTCCTCTCCCCAAACCCCTCCTTCTCCCCGAGCTGGGGAAGGACCCATCTTCACACACACCAGGCCAATGCCCTGCCACTAGCGACATCCCCAGCCCTCTGATGCCAGCTTTGCCTTTCAACGTGTCCCCAGCATTCTGCAGTATGCGCTGGGTGGAGGCGGGAGTCTCTGTGCGTGTGTTTGCCGGGGGAAGCCACCAGGTGGCGGTAGCAGCCACAGCGGTCCAGGACAGCTGCCCGACGGGAGGCGAGCCTGTCTGCTTGCCTTCCAGGGTGTATCAGAACCCCTCCTCCTCCTGATCTCTCTCTCCTCCCGATCCTCCCCCTCGTCATCATCATCACCGTCATCAGCACCATCCCTTTTTTTAACATAAGGTTCTCTGTAGCTTAGTCGGTCTTGAACTTGTGATGCGGCGCAGCCCCTGACAGGCGCTGGGCTCGCCAGCGTGTATCTCTGCACCTGTGCAGAGATGTGGCGGCTTCTCGTCCGCAGAGACTGGACACTGCTCTGGACACGCTTCCCAGCTTCCTGCCGTTGGGGCACAAGGTACCTGTCCCTAGAGATGGGCAGGGCTGACGCCAGGCCGGGGGGGGGATTCATTTTGTGGGGTGATTCTTTGTCCTGAGAGTCCCCTAGGTAGCCGCCGGCCAGCATGTCACACGGAGCATGTTCACGGTAGAGGCTCAAAGCTGTGCTGCACCAATGGCTGCAGCGCCGACCGGTGTGATGCAGCACTGGACGGTCCCGGCGGGGCGTTCTTCCTCACACCCAATGCAAAGCTTGAGTCCCTACAGCCTCCTCCTGCGTCCAGGGCCGGGCTTTAGCTCTGCAGCCAAGCTCCCACTTCCCTGGTCAGGACGTAAGAAAAACATCCCTTTGCCTAGCATAGGCCGTGGCCAGCCCTCCGCCCACCACTGATTATGATCTGCGCCCCAGAGCCAGCAGCCGATGGGCGGCCTGCGGGAGGGGCAAGCTCTG
Organism: Typhlomys cinereus; assembly: GCA_023101885.1. Taxonomy (NCBI): domain Eukaryota; kingdom Metazoa; phylum Chordata; class Mammalia; order Rodentia; family Platacanthomyidae; genus Typhlomys; species Typhlomys cinereus. Next base: position 34,078 of record JALPQD010000119.1, read on the forward strand.
GAGAGCGGGACGCTGCTGCAGCCATTCTAAAGATGCTTTTGCCTTTCTCTTTATTTTCAGAATGAGCCTCACGCCCAGGCTGACCAACTCTTGGCAATCCTCCTGCATTAGCCTCCCGCATCGTGGGATTATAGGCGTGCCCTAGCACACCCTGTTTCCATACGAAGTTCTTTAATGTGCTGCACAGTGTGGTACTCGTGGAATGTGGTACGCACAGAATGTGGTACATGCGGAACGTGGCATTACGCAGAACGTGAACCATATGGGATGTGGCGCATGCAGAATGTTTGCTAAGTGACTTGCAGTTTCACTGAGCAGGGTCGCAGGAGCATGAAAGCAGCAAGCAAACCCTACGCTTCCAAGTACACGGCTTCCTCTGATATTAGCTGAATGTTCGGCTCCAACAGCTACCAGGAGGTGACCCAGGGGACAGAACCCAACTGAGCCAGAGCCCAGCTGGTATGACTGCTGGCAGACGAAGCAAACAGCCAAGAGACAGGAGCCTCTAAACCCCCTTCAAAGAGCTGTCGCAGCGCTGTCCCCCCAAACCCTGAGACACTCTCCTCGCTGTCCGGAACACACCAGCCCCTCCGCCAATTTTGCCTCTCAGGCCTGGGGTCAGGATCCTGGGTTTTGGGAATCTGCGCTAGCTATAAATGCCAGTTCCTCCCTTCCAAACTCGTCCCCCCAAGTTCCTGCTTAGGGAAGCTGCCATGGCTTCTGGTCTCCATATTTCCTGGAGAACCCAGCAGACGGAGCTATCTTTCATCTCCCACATCTGTCACCCACATTTAAGATCCGCATCTACAGAACTGGAAATCCCGCCCAGACAAGGCAGACGGGCCCGGCGGGTCCTCTGGTCCTGCCCCATCCGGCCGTCACCACACTCGACAGAAAACACCACTCCTGTGAAGAGAGAAATCCAAGCGCAGAGGCATCTCCCAGAGCAGCCAAGGGAGATCGTTCTAGAAGCGCTTCCTCCTGACTCCTCACGGGCCTCCACATAGAGAAGCTTCCAGATACCGGAAGCTTCAGCCTCAAGACACCCAGACTTTTAGCCTTTTATCTATGAAGTTCCACATTATACATTCACACCTTCTCAAAACCCCGAACTCCTCAGACGGAATCCCCCAGGGAACCACCCTGACTGTTCTCCTCCTGCAGAGGAAGCAGAGGTGCAGGACCCCTCTTTCTCGGATGTCAGATTGTCATGTGGAGCCATGGGGGGGCCTTATCTCAGCCCTCCTGACCAGCCTTAGGTCTCAGAAATGAGATAAGGAGGGAGAGTCCCCACACACTGGCCGACATGCCAATCAGCTTCCTGCTCAGCGTCCTGTCCAGGAGTCTAGTGACAGCCCCCCAACTGACAGTCCCCCCAACGGGGAGGGATGACCCTGAGCAGGGCTCACAGGCATGAGCCTGGCCCAGAGCAGCCGATCTGGAATCTGAGCGTGGGACCCCCTCTCTCTCACCGAAGCCTGCCGCTGCCTCACCTGGTCACGCCACCCCCACTGCGTCACTGCCTAGAATGTTCTCTTGGACAGCCAGGCCCCTCCTTTGCTGCCTCCTGTAATGTCCAGGCCTAACTTCCCAGCTCGGATGGCCAAGAAGGTCATGTGACCTTCTCAGGACCCCAACATCCCCCAGGACTAGACCCACTGCCCAGGTGTTTATATACATGTTCCCTTCTTCTCCCTTTTGCCTTCGCATACATCTCAATCATATACATGGACTCCACACATATATATGCACACACATATATACACATACACACATACATATAAACAGACATACACCACATATATATATACAAATATGTATCTATATGTCTGTGCATGTATATAAGCAATATATATAATCTATGCCCTCTTCTAGCAAATCAGACTTTCCAGAGCTTTCCTTAAAGTTTTCTGTCTCCCTCCCCAACATGGGCCTGAGCCCAGTTTGTCACAGTTTTGCCCTAGGAACATGAGGTCTTAGACACTCCCTTGTGGGCACACTTGACTGTCTGTGTCTGCAGGGGTCAGCTGATGTGGGGCTGATCCGTAGAACAATCCTGGCTCCGTGGCATGCTGATTCCAGAAGGCCAGGAGGGAGGTCCTGCCTGGCCACCGCCACGGTTCCCTCATGGGATGGAAGGTCTGGCCAGTCAAATGGTGTTGATGCTATGATGTTAGGCAAGAGGCTGTGTGTGTGTGTGTGTGTGTGTGTGTGTGTGTGTGTGTGTGTGTGTGTAAGAGAAAGAGAGAGAGATCCGGAATGGGGAAGACTCTGCTCGAAGCTGCAGACCTGAATGGGGTGGTGATATCTGGGAAGTCGGACTACAAAGGGGTTAGAACTGAATCTGAATCCAGGGCCGATTTTTACAGGGCAGGGAGGCAGGTGACACTCCTCCTCCCCCATGCTATTCAGTACAGGCGCTTCTACCAAGCAGCTCCTGAGATCTCAAAGGCCCTGGAGTCTTTCCTGGTCTTTGTGTTTTGACTCCACATGGCGGGAAGGCAGGCAGAACAATTGGCTGAGGGTATACACAGCCCAAATGTCAGCCTTGCGCCAATGAGCTCACAGAGCCTCGCCCGGGCAAAACCCAGGAAGCCTTGGTGACCCCTTCTGCGCATGGATCTGAGGACTGGCCTT
>JALPQD010000119.1:44538-97732 GCA_023101885.1 Typhlomys cinereus
CCCAGGGCCCACACAGCCAGCCGCGAAGCAGATGCAGATGGCCGCATGCTAATCAACATAGGTGGGGCTGGTGAGGAAAGCTGGGAGCTCTGGAAGCCGCTTCCAGAGCCTGGTACCTCCCAGCTCTAGGTGTGAATCCTGATGACCCCTCTAGATCTCCGAAGGCATCGGGAGCGGCCGGCTGTGCCTCGCTGAAGCCCCAGAGGAATGGGTTTGCACCCTGCGCGCTCAGCTTGGGGTCAGAAGAAGCTTTGGCCGAATCTGATGGTCTGGGACAGTCAGGGAGTGGTGGGGGCAGATCAGCCAGCAAACCAGGTCTGCAGCGACTCATGCACCAGGCATGACTGGACCAACCAGGTTGGAATGAAGAGAGCCGGGAATCTCTTCCTTGAACACCCCTGAGGATAGAGGAGATCTAGCTCCGGAGCGGAAGAGCTGTGTACGGTGCAGACGTGCATTTTGGGTCCTTGAACACAAATCTAGCTCTGATCTTGGAGGGCAGCTACACAACGGGGGAGGATGTAATACCGCCCAGAAGCCTTAGCAGGGCGACTGATGGTCTGGGATCTGCTGGCTGAGGACCTGGAACCAGTCAGCTGACTCTCCTGGACTTATCACCACACAGGTGATTGGGAAATGTCCCATTGTGGAAACCAGAGCACGTGTAGAGGAATAAGGTAGAGTTCATTAGAGGAGAGAAAGAACAGAACTCACTGACTTAAGACACGGGCACCTTGAGGAGCAGGCGCCCTGAGAAATCACGGACTGAGGCATGGAATCCGGGTGGGGTAAGGCCCGAGACCTGGGGTCTACCCCAGGGGCAGGCACCCAAGATGGCTGCCAAGGATATTTACGCCTTTAGATAAGCCTGGAAAAGTGGCTTTTCCTCATTGGTTAGCTCACCGCGGGGCTCAACCCAGTTGATCTTGTGCCCACCTGGAAGTGGGGCCTGTCGGTAAGGAGAGCTAATCTCAGTATCCTTTCATACGCAAAGGGTGGGGGAAGTTGGCCACCTCCTCTCTGTGGAGGATGGAAGTCAGTTCCTCCCTAGCAGTGGGGGGTGGTCTTCTAGAGTGATCCCTGTAGTGTGTGTGTGTGTGGGGGTGACCTTCTAAGACCTTCAGAGGCCGTCCCAGCAGGGCTGCTCCAAACCTGCCTTATGGTCACCTCACCAACTTACTAGGATGAAGCCGGGAGTGAGTTTGTCTACTTTCATGTCTTTTTTAAGTTGCAGGGCAATTTGATGGGAAAAAGATGGTTTTCAGTGAGAGAAGGAAAGGGGGATGGGATACGTTGGCATGGGGTGAAAATTCATTATGTACATGTATGAAATTGTTAGAGAATAAAAAACACTATACTGGAATAGTTATCAACTTTGAACCAAAAATGAATAGATAAAGGAGGATATGGGAAATTTTAAAAAATAACTAACAACTGAATATTTGCCAGCATGGTCATGATGATAATTAGCAGCAAGAAATGTATGGAAAATAACTGTTATGTCAATTAAAACAATTTCTAAAATAATTCATTATATATAATCACGCAACAGCACAAAATTCTATGTGAGAGCAACATAGTGTCTTTTGTTTTTTAGCTAAACCCTTTTCCAGTTTCTATACTTTGCATAATTTTTCCACTATCTTATAGTATCAAAAATTAGACAAAATTTATTCTTTTCCCCCACACAAGCCAGTTCATTTGCAAACGCATTAAACACCTGGCCACAGGTGAGTCAAGTCCCTCTCAAATGGCTTACAGCAGAGCTGCCCGGTGAGTTGCCTAGCGAGGCCCGGGGGCTGGACGCTTGCCCTGTATTCCCAGCGTGCTTCTGCGGTCCTCAGCAGTCTTGTGCGCGGCCCTGGAGAACTCCATGCACCCAAAGTTGCACAAGCTATCCAGTATCTCACCCCAGGTCACACAGCCAGCCCGGGAGAACCAGACCTGAATTTCAGGGGAGATACACTCCAGGTCTGGACCCTGATCTCAGGCTCCCAGCCCAGCCCCCCACCCCTCCAAACACACACACCCTTTCTTGGAAGATAACAGCCTGTGGTCCAGCAAACACAAGACTCACTTCTGTTTGCCTCCCTGCAGGCAGACTCGGGCCAATTGCAAGCCTGATGCTTCCCAGCTCCAAGGTAAGGTTCCAATCGGATGAGGAGCTCCCAGGCTGAGGCCCTGGAGGCGCCATGAGGGTCTCCTTGGCCTCTCAGGGGACAAGCATGTCCTCGTCTAGGGACACTACGCAAAGAGAGGCTAGGCCACTGCTTCCCATGTTCTCAGGGGGAGAAGGGAAGGAAACACAGTTAGCTCTTCCGCTCCCCGGCTGCTCCCGGGCTGCTCCCCGGCTGCTCCCGGGCTGCTCCCCGGCTGCTCCCGGGCTGCTCCCCGGCTGCGGCTCTTCACATCCTTAACCCCTCCCTGCTGGCTGGGTGAGAATTATTGAGACGGTAGGCCCGGCTAGCCAACTGGAACCGGGAGAACCGGCTTCTGGGTCTAGGAGAAGCTTCTCAAAGACAGACTGGGGTGGTGGAAGAAGAGGAAGTGTTGAGGATACCAGAAGACCCTGGGGAGCGTGGCCACTGTCCTCCGTGTGGCAGAGCCACCTGGGAGCAGTCAGCTCTGTGTGGCCCCCTTCAGGAGGAGGACGGAATAGCAGGAAGTATCTGAGCATGCAGGGCGGTGGTGGCGGAAGGAAATGTGAGCGGAGGAGCAGAGAAGGGAGGTCTGCACCACCTGTGCACGGGTTTGGGCCCAGGCCAGAGGCCTTCCTGCAGGATCTTGCTTGGGCAGGGACACGGGTCTCTCCAGGAGCAGGAGCTTGTGTAGCTTCGCTCTGTTCTAGGGGCTGTGGGAAGAGGTGTGGCATTGGATTCAGGGGGGCTGATGCGCAGCCACTGTGGGAGAGGAGAGGCCAGGCCTGGCCCCCTGTGTCACTTTGTCTTGGCTCTTGTGCGAGTTAGAGATGTGGGTGTCAACCTGACAATCAAAGGCTGTACTTTGGGTACATTTGTGAAAAATTAATACTTATGGCCCTCTCTGAGCCAGTCCGCAGGAGATGGTCAGATCCACCTGGGAGACCCCGCCCACAGGGAGAGGTGGAGGAGGAGGACGGAATAGCAGGAAGTATCTGAGCAGGTGGACAGGATGGAGGACGCTGGTCCAGTTGGCATCTTCATCCACTTGGACAGACTCGCTGTCTGGCAGTGAGGTTTGCCCCCTCTCAGCGACTTTGCAGCTGTGATTACCTAGTTCCCCGGGCTCTGGGTATTGGGATGAACTCTCCTGCCAAGTCAGACTGTAAGCTGTAACTGAGAATTGTGAGAAAGAATAAAACCCCCTTCTACCCCCAAGCCATTTGTTGTGAATTTATCAGCAACACAGACAAACTGCAGCAGCCCTCCTACCGAGAGACCAGCTTCAGCTTCTCTAACGCCGAGACCACCAGACTTCACTGGGGTTCTTCTTTCCAGGAATAACTGCTAGCGCCCTGCCTCCCGCCCCCACCTTATCTCCCATCCCCTGCTGGTTGCCGGGGTCACTGCTGGTCACTCGCTCTGACGCTGGTCGTGCGTCCCCTGGGGTCAGGATGCCCGGCCGGGTTCAGTGCCCCGTGTCTGCACAGTGCTCCTTCAGTGGGCCCCGTGTTCAGCTATCAGAGCAGATGGCCGGAACTCGTGGGATCCCACTGAGCATGTGTGTGTGTGGGGGGGCGGGTAACAGGAATTTGCACAGTCGATCAATTGCCTGCATGGAGATGCGGCTGTCTGAGATCCCGCTTAGAGGTCGGGTGCTTCGGAACACCCAGGCTTCCTGGTCTCCGTGGGGCAGAAGGAGCTTGCAGACAGGCCTGCGTCGGGCAGAGCTGGGTGGAGACTGTAGTTTGCAGGGTTTCCCAGCTGTGCGTTCACGCGCCATTTGCTCAGCGCCGCTGGTCTTTCTTGCTCGGGTGGCACCCTTCCAGATGTTTGCTGTAAAGATCGAAGATGGCACCTCATGCGATGAGCTTGGACAGTCCGGGACCCACATACAGCTGTAGTTACCCCAGTGGGGTTTGCTGTCAGAATAAGATGGGAAATTCAGATATCCCCTGTCAGACTGGAAAAAAGAAATGAGGTCTGAGTGCGTGAGGCCCGAGTTCTCCAGTTGTGCCTTTGGGGGGTGGGGTAGGGAGTGCAAATTCCTTCCCCATCCTCCCCTCGCTGGAAGGGTGGGTTTCACCATCAGAGAAGCCATCTTTCAAATCCCGGTTTTGCATCAGCGGCTGGCCACACATGCTGAGCGAACGGCTTTGGTGCAACTGCATAGGAATCTGGAAGATACAGGCCCGATTGTAGGTAGGAAACAGGTCACCCAAGGTCAGTTGTCAGGGTTCTGAGGGAGAACCACTTGCATCCTGTGGCCGCTGGATTAGTAGCAGGAATAAGGAGGATGTGGGTGACATCTGCTGCAGTCTCAATGTTAACAAAGGAAGTGGGGTGACTGTAGATGGTGTCCAGTAGTTGCTGAATTTAGAAGCCTCTAGAAAAATATAGACGTTAAAACCCACCTCATGGGAGACACCCTGAGGTGGTTTATTCAAGGGTTACCCTGAGAAGTATTCTACGAGGAGTCCTGGGGTCAGGTCAGTTTGAGAAACACGTTAGTTCCCCTCACCCACCCTGCCATCAGCCAGGTGAGGTGGCAGGTGTCTGAAATCCCAGCATGCAGGAGGCCGAGGAAGATTTGTAAGGTTGAGGCGTGTCTGAAGAAAAAAATCAGCCTCAGCCATCAACTGAGGTCTGATTTATTACATATAAATTGTATGTTTTGAGGGAAGAAGGGAAGAAGGTAGAAAGACTGAAAGTGATTGAGAGAGAGAAAATCCAAATGTAACTTTTTTCAGTATATTAATGTTTTTGTTTCATAGTCACTGTTTATTTCTTACTATGCTTTGTGTACAAAGTAAACTTTATCATCAATATATATTATTATATGACTGTAATATGTTTATTATTATACGCCTGTAATATATTTATTATTGTATGCCTGCAATATATGATACAGAAAAGGAGTCACATAGATCAAGTTTGGAGCTATCTGTGCAACTTCAGACTTTTTGTGGGGGGGGTGTTGGAATGCAAAAGGTGACTACTGAACCCCATTCCCAAACCCTCACTCCTGTGTTAAGCCTGTCAAGGTTGGCAAACTCTAAACTTCACTTGTGGTTTTCTAAGACCTTCTCATGTGAGGTGTCTGCATGATCTGCAAAGCCCCTGAGTGTGTGTAGGACGCCGCCTCGACGGAGGAGGCCGAGCTGAGCAAAGCCTTGTGACTTGCCCAGGCCACAGACTGTTGAGAGCATGGCTTCCAATTGCGCATGCACTCCTGAGGGAGTCCAGTGCATCCGCGGCGTTTCCGCGGCATGCACTCCTGAGGGAGTCCAGTGCATCCGCGGGCGTTTCCGCGTCAGCATCAATTATTCAAAGCGATAAAACCGCTGGACAGTGGTGTCGTGACCTCCAAACTCTTCAGTTGGCTACATCTGTGGAACACGTTGTGTCTGTATTGATCTCGGCGGTAACCGTGGTGTTCTGCAGATATATAGATAGATACATGGGTTGAGCAGGCGCTCGCAGACCGAGTTGAAATCCAAGCTGGGTCTCTTCGGACCGGTGTGACTCTCGAGAGATTTTTTTCAACTTTTCCTGTCTTTTTCCCCATCTCAAAGTATCATTTCCGTGCCTCTGTCACGAGGCTGCTCTGACTTTTCAGCAAGACCCTACACCTCTCAGGGTGGTCCCGGAGCCCAGCACTGGCTCTTCTCGTTGCTGTTGCTTCAACAGTAGGAATATACCAGTAAAGAACAGTGATAACATTGTGTGAAGCTACTTGTCTTGGGAACCTGTGGTGCAGACATTTGCGTAGGAGCCGGGAGGTCTAAGGTCCAGCTGGGCCCTCTCATTACCTGACTGTGCACCTTTGGACCGCTCACTTGGCCTCTCTGGGCCTCGTCATCTTCCTGTTTAGAGCGGTTCTAAGAATAATCGCCAGTGCAACTGACGCTGAGGGGCTTTGGGACACATACAGCTGGGTGTCAGTTTTTGGTGTTCGCTTTTAATGGAACGTGACCAGAAGGCAGTTTCGGGGGTTGAGCTGGCTTTGGGGATCTGCTGGCCAACTCTGGGCTGGACGCTGTGGACTCCCCCAGACAGGCCAGCTCAGCCCCACAGTACGATGGTCCTTGCCGGGTCTGCAGCCGCACAGCGTTTCCTTTGCTAATCGGTGGCACCGCATTCTGGGGTTCCCTGGTTGTCCATTGTTGACTTGGAAAGGGAAAGTGGATGCCGCCGCCTGGTTGGCTGATCCTCAGCCGCCTGCTTCTCCCTGTTGACTTTCTTCTTGTGTCCTCAGGCCAGAGTTAAGTGTCAGTACCTGGCGCTCATGAGAGGTACCCCCTGTGGCCTGGGGGAGGGGGACACCCCAGAAGTACGTTGCCCACACTGCTGCGCATTCATGAGTATGTGTGAGCGTGCACATGTGTGTACGTGCACTAGCATGTGGGTATGCACGTGTGTGCGCATGTGAATATGTATAAACATGCATAAGCATGTGCGTGTGTGTATGAGCATGCACACAGTTATGTTAGAAGCTACATGAGCATATGTGTGCGCATGAGTGTGTGCGCGCATGAGTGTGTGTGTGTTGGCGCATGGCCATCTCCTGGGTGGATTTGGATGCCAAGCAAAAGTGGAATTGCTGGCCACCTGTCTCCAGGGAAGGCCTCCCAGCTATCTGTCACATAACCGGCTCTAGCTCGTTTCCAGTGTGATGATCCAGTTGTGCCGTCACGCGCTGTCAGGGAGAAGTCTCTGCACAGCACTATGCATTCAGGGCCAACCTCATTCCTCAAAAGTTCCCAGGAAGCACCCTCCACAGTCCCTGGGGGGATGCTAGACTGAATCCCTGGGGACCAGAACTGGCCCAGAAGAATGAAAGGGTAGATCCCACTGCGAGGATGGAAAACAGCTGGCAGCCCCGGGGTGGGGTGGGGGAGACAGCCAGCAGCCCAGCTCATGGGGTGGGGGGTGGGGAAGCCGGGTTACTCTTTCCCAAGTGGTTTCTCTGAATCACTCAGATATTAAACCAGATCCTGGTGTGCACAGTTGGAAACCAGCAGCCATAGGCTCTGGCCCTCGCTGTCCAAGTTTTGGGCCTGTAGTTCATAGAGTGGTTGTGTGTGTGTGCGTGTGTGTGTGTGTGTGTTTCTTTAAGCAGTTTTCTTTGACCCTATGTGAACCCCTGATCCACTCCAGCGTTAGGGGAAGGCCACTTCCCAAATGCCTGCAGGTCCTGTGCCCTGACCCGCCCTGGGTCAGAGCTGGGGGGTCATCCCCTGGCCAGTGGAGGAGGGCGTACTGTCCACATGGAAACCCTTCAAAGGGGTGGGGGGAGTCAGAGGTCACCCAAAGATCGCACAATTTCAAGCCTGGAAGTGATGGGGGAGGAGCCCAGAGATCTGGGCCGTTGAACTGTGCAAAGAAACACCAGCGGCACGGACGACTCTCAGGGGCCAGGAGCGCTCTGCTCTGGGCCATGTGTTTCCCCCAAGTAAGCTTCACGGGGTCACTTAGACCGGAGCTGCTGTCTTCTTCAGCCGCTCATTCCTCCCCCCCGAGACGTCCTTCCTGCTGACGCCGTCTGTGCTGGACAGTGTTGATGGCCTCACCATGCGGCTGCGGGCCAGGGAGCGTGTGGGGGTTTGGGGGACTTGCTGAGCCACCCAGGATGCCTTGCGCTCAGCACATCCGGCCTTCAGTTCTCTTGACTATTTTCAGTATTTTGTGTGGTATCATAGAAGGACCTCGGCACAAGGAGCCCAGATCCTTCTAGAAAATTAGACAATGGGACAAGGTAACCTGTAGACCTATAAAGCCCCTCCAGGCCTGTCTTTCTGGCTTCAGTGATTCTGCCTGGCTGTCCAAATGTTGCTCGAGTGTGCACGTGTGCGCAGGACGGAGTTGCGTGCCTGCATGAGTGTGTTGGTATCAGTGCTCCTCCTTATAACCACAGGAAGTACTCACTCTGTCCACTGCTGTCCAGCGTGGAAGGGGTCGGAGTACTGAGGACCGCAGGAGAGGGCTGGATAGTTCCGTCAAGGGGAGGGGAAATGATCCTATTCACCACCAAAGTCAGCTGTGCTCTGGGTCCTGTAAAGTCTCCACTGAAGAATGATAGGCACAGACGGAAGAGCAGCACGGAGGCGCGAGTTGAGTGGCCTCATTCAGAAGATGGTATTAGGGGAGTGATGGAAACACCTTTCATCTGGAATGTTCTGTCCTGCCCCTCCTAGCGCCCGGCTCCTGCCATTGGTAAAATGAGTTCGGACCCTGTGGGGAGCAGGACGCGGCACATTCAACTCTGCAGTGGCCAAAAGCACTGGGACGCGTCCTCACACACTTCTGCATCTGTAGAGAAAGCAAAGAGGGAGGGAGGAGCTGCCCGGGGGGCCCAGCGAGCCCCGCCCTTTCTGGGATGTAGTCAGTGTGACATTGTGTCTGTTCTCCCGAGGCCACGCATCTTTCTTTCAAACCCCCCACTGCCTGCGACCCCTGCAGACCCCAGCACCCCCAGGCTGACCTTTGGTGTGGGGCTCACACCCCTTGGGGCTGGCAAGGAGAGACGGCACCTTCTGTCCTGGGCTGGAGACAACTGTCCTTTCTTCTCTAGGGAGGATCCGTGCTTTTCTTCAGCCTAACTCTCAAGTTCCGGGAGTCTTTTATTTTCATTTTTATGTATCTTCCTCCTTGGAATTAAAACTACTTTAAGTTGCCTTTCTCATTTCTATGTGTATATGTGTGTGCAAACACATGTGTTCCGTGAGACACAGGTGAATTGTAGAGAACAACTTTATCGGGTCGATTCTCTCCTTCCTCCTCTATGTGGTTCTGGAATCGATCTCAGTCCTCGGTCTTGTACCGCAAGTGTTTTTGCCATTGAACCATCTCCCTGGAATTGCCTTGGAATTTTCTTTGTTCATTTTCCGATATCCATGAGGTGCATGCGTGAGTAGATGTGTGCTTGCATGTGGGTAGGCACGCCTATGTGTACCTGAGTACACGTGTAGGTGGAGGTCTGAGGTGGTATCATCCTGGATGGCGCTCCACCTTATGGCTTTGAGACTGGGCTTCTGATTCAACCAAGCGTTGCCCTGCAGGGCCGCCTGGCCGGCCAGCCTGCTCTGGGGATTCCCAGGGTCCACTTTCCTGGACTGGAATTACCCGTGGACCTCCACACGTGCCCCCTATTTCACGTGGGATCTGGGGATCCCAACTCTCATCTTTCGGTTTGTGTGGCATGTGCTTTAACTGCTGAACTATCTCCTCAGCCCTGGATTTTTTTTTTTTCAAGACATGGTGTCATTCTGTGCTGCAGGGCGGCTTTGAACTCTCTGAGACTGTCTTGCGTCAGCCTCCCGAGTGTTGGGATCGCAGGCGTGAGACACCGCATGCACCCCAGGGCCGTCTCTCCTCCTGTTACCCCACATCTACAGGATGGTTAAATCTCCACCTGGATTGTGGAAATGGCTGAATGGGCCGTTGCGTTGTCTCCGGGAGGAAGGACCTTGGGGGATTCGTGTCCTGATGGTGGTACACAGGACCACAAGGCAGGGCTCCGGGCAGGCAGGCTGATGGCTCATTCTTCCCAAGTCTCCCCAGCACTGCAAGGGCAGGTCCCAGAAGGTGCCCTGCTGCCGCACGAGTGACTCTAGACTGCCCCCTGCCCGCGATGGAGGCCTCTTCCTGGTGCGTCCCTGCTCCTGCCGAGCTTCCAGGAGTCGGGCTGACCACCTTATTCCCTCTTTCTGTGAGGGGCGTGCTGCTTCTGCGCCTCCCCCACACCCCCAGCCTTGTGAGCAGAACGACCTCAGGCGCACTTTGGGAGCACTCGCCCGCTTTGAGCGTCCCCCCCCCTGTGTCTGCACCTCACACCATTCGTCACTGGTTTGGCTGAAGGAGTGGAAGACCCCCGTTAAACTAGCGCGTGGCATCTGGGAAACGAGTTAAGCGTCAGAGCTGGATGCAGATGAATTTCTCAGGCAGGGACAGAGTGGAGGTGTGAGAAGGAGCTGTCTGCTTCTAGGAACGGGAGGCTCCTGTGGATGGCTCTCTGGTCCAGGGAGGCCCAGCACTGTCCCCCGCCTCCTTCTGCTCTACTTTGAGGACTAGAGTCAGCGGCCCGCAAGGCCAGACAGGTGCAGACAATTCAGAGTGAATAGGAGCAAAGATTCTGAGCACGCAGCAGCGGCCTGGAGTTGGGGATGGACAGGTGACAGCCCAGAGCAGCCCCCAAAGCACATCCAGGGTCTCCTCCGCGCCAGGCTCTGGGGACCCCCCTGTGGTCACTGTGAGAGACGGGACAGCCAAGCTGGGGGTGAGCCGGGCTGGGGTGGATGTGCCACTGCCAAGAGCCAGCGCTAAGTCGACAGGCTCGGAGGACGGGTCAGAAGGGCATGAGCTGGAATAGAGACCACCAGCATCCTCCCAGCGCCCCCTTTCCCCAGCTCACATCCATGGCCCCGAAGAATCGGAGGTGGGAGGAAGGGAACGCGTTGGGGCGGGTAGATTGTTGCGGTGGGTGCAGCCTGCAGAGGCCGAATGGCGCCCAGGGCGGGGCAGGTGGGAGGAGTCCTTGCATCTGGACAGCCCCGCAGGGGTAGGGTGAGCGCCCAGAGCGCACCGCGGTCAGTTGCTGGCCACACCGCTCTTCTCCTCAGTCTTCACTACTCGTCTGCTCGGGATTTCAATAGCCGTCTTCCCGCAGGCTTCTGCATTTCTAAACGTCCTAAATTATGCCAGTCTTCCTAGAGCAGGAGCTGAGACCTGTTGCTCTCCCTCTGTGTGACAAGTGGAGACGGAGACGCGGCACCTCAGGTGCTGCACAGCCTCCTGCCTCCTTGAAGTGGACTCAGTGAGCTATTGCTTTAAAAAGCGCCGGCCTCCTGCCCTCCAGGCCTCCGGTCCGCCTGCCTCGCCACTTTCCTCTCCACCTGGCACTGTTTCTCCCCCTCTCTGAGATGCATCTCACCTCTGGTCGAACCTGCCTTCTCCCTTCCACGTGTGGTCTGTTACCCGTGCAAGCTCCTCCCTCTTGGTGGCTGTCTTCATTATGGTCTGTCTGTATGCCTGTTGCGTTGTACCACGACCTTTGGTGTATCAGCCTAGCACACGCACACACGCGCACACACACACACACACACACACACACACACACACACGCACACACACACACAGTCCTGCTGGAGAGGGAAGCTTCCTGACTCTCGGTACTCAGCATAGAGCCAGAGCGCACGCTGAAGCGGTGTGTGGGACCACCTAGTCCTTCTGCGCATGTGGCCACCGAAGGACAAGCCCCACTTTAGTCCCTTTGTTAGAGTGGACAGGTGTGTTTGGCACCTGCCCCCCACTTGCATCCCCCTTGCCCGGTGGGTGATGTTTTTCCCATTACTGATCTGCAAGACTGTACTAAGAACCGACTGCTGCGGCAGTGACTAGCGACTTCCTGGGGCAATAGAACTTCGGTGTCGTCCCCCTCTAGCAAGTGTAAGGAAGGCAGAGCCGCCTCTCCAGAAGATCCCGGGAGGCGGGGGGCGTTCTGCACCTTCCTCCTCAGCACTGCGGCTCTGGATTAAAAAGTAAAACAAGGAATGACAGCTTGTGTTTTGCTATCCTGACCAATGAGATTTTCGTTAAGCTCTATTTTTGGAAAATAGTTATTTTAGGATTTGGTTTCTAACTCTATGTCTATGTTAACGTGAAATAGGCATTTCCAAATGGCACATACCCTGGACTTTCTGATATCCTCCAGGTGTGCTCTGCTGTGAGTTGCCGCTCTTGCTGGAGCATTTGATGGAGTCCTGTGAGAGGGACACAGGACGGTCCCCAGGTCTTTCTGAGCCAAGGCCACAGACAGGGTGTTTGCGCATGTGCTGCCTGGGCCGGGCTCAGCCCCCCATCCTGAGGAAGCGGAGTAGAATGGACTAACCAACAACTTGCTGGAAACTGAGCTTCCCCGCACTGGGGACAGTGTCGGGAACAAAGGAGACACAATGCTTGTTGTTGCTGAGCTTATGGGACAGGCAGAAAAGAAACAAAAATACAAAGTAGCTAAGTTAACGTGAGCAGGATGTTGCTACATCTGGCAGCTCTAGAAGCAGTGGTTTAGGGAAAGGCATTGTGGGACACAAGTACAGAGGTGGGAAGATTTGGAAGTGTGGCATGTGTAGGCCAAGGCGCAGAGGGTACCTGGCAGGTTAGTTATGTAGACCACGGAAAACCGTGAGTTTTTTTTTTTTTTAAACAAGGAGCATAATCAGATGGCGAGACAGAGGGAGCAGGCAGCGCTGTCTCACCGGCCTGTTCAAAGCTCTTGGGAAACGTGGCGCTGACTTCTGGTCCCTCGAGTATTGATTGCTGGAAAGCACCTGCTAACGCAGCTCCAGGCCCCTCAGCCCTGGTCTCCCGCGCCCCAGGGAGCCAGGAAAGGGACTTCCCTGTTGCCACAAGGCCCAGGGTCCCAGGGACTGTGCTCCTCTGGCGATGGGGAGCCGGAAGGTGGAGGAGCCCGTGAGGTACTCAGAGTCACCGGGCGCCTGGAGTGGGGCTGGCTGGCTGGCGGCCACTGGACTAAGTCGGAAACGGGTCTCTAGAGAAAGGGAAGGAGGTGCAGCAGGTGGAGGGGGGCCCAGAGAAAACAAGGGGCATTCAGCTTCCTCCCCTGTCCTTGTTGACCCCTCCCCTCCTGCCAGGGTCAGGGATGGCCGTTATCCTGCGCTGCCAGGCGTGTTTGAAAACATGCAAGCTCTGTCCTTCACGGAACAGGAAATAAATATTGCAGGGGGAGTGGTACGCACGCACACGTGTGTGTGTGTGTGTGTGTGTGTGCGCGCGCGCGCGCGCGTGTATTCTCCAATCACGATACCAGCTGTCCTCGGGCCAGTGGGACAACTTGGGTGAGTTCAGTGCACAGAGTGCACATGGAGTGGAGCACGCGTGGGGAGAGGCGCAGGGGGTGCCTGGGTTGAGACCGGCGCGGGAGCCACAGCTTGGCTCCTAGCTGAAGCCCTGTCGGCGGCAGCCCTCCCTCCCTCTCTCCCAGGGCCGTCCCGCCTACCGAGCCCTCCTCTGAGTTAAGGACCTCCCCGCGCACTGGCCGCCTCGGCCAGCGGGTCTCTTGCGGGACGCTCGGCCCCAGGTCTCCGCCCCGCCATCCTGCGCACTGGACACCCAAGTTGCTGGATTAGGAGTGCGCAAGTTGGCGCGGGCGTCCAGGTGCGGGGCTCTGGAGCGGGCTCGTGCCGCCACCAGGGATGCCCAGAGGAGCAGGAGCCCAGAGCCCCAGGACCACGGGGCTGCCTGGCAGGTGCTTCCGATCTCTCTCTCTCTCTCTCTCTCTCTCTCTCTCTCTCTCTCGCTCTCTCTCGCTCTCTCTCTCGCTCTCTCCTTTCCCTGAGCTCTAACGTGAGATGAACGAGATGTTGTGGCGCTGGGAACAGAATAACTCCACCATGAAGCTGGTAAGTCCCAGGGGGCTGTGATTCCTGTGGAAAACCCCAGGTCCCTACTTGGTATTTCCCTGATTCCGAAGGTAGATTTCAGAGCGCGCAGGTCTGTGTGTGTGTGTGTGTGTGTGTGTGTGTGTGTGTGTGTGTGTGTGTGTCTCCATGCGTGTGCCTGTATGTATGTGGAGGGGGCGGGGCCGACCTACCGTATCTCCCCATCCCTGCTCTCAGACCTGCCCTCTGGGTTACTCCTGCCCGGCTGTCTCCTGGGAGCAGATCCGCACTCTCGGGCTGCTCCTGGGTCAGCGTGGTCAGCCACCTGCTCCCCTGCACCGCTGCCTTCTGTTCAGCTGTTAGGTGCGTCCACGTGGGCGTACGAGCGTACGCTCGTGCTCAGTTGTGCCCCCCACTGCATCTTAGTTCCCTTTGAAGTGAGAAGCGCCAGTGGCTTCAGGGGCTCCCCCACTTTCCCTCCCTCCCACCCTGTTGTAAAAATCTCCATCCCTCCCTCCTGGGAGAGGAAGACAAGCAGCGTTTCTAGCGTCTCTAGAAGACGGAATTGTTTGCCGTCCCAGGAAGGAAATGTGATCTCAGGTCTCTTCCCTGGGATTGGCTTCTGTGATTTTCTTTTATCAGATGGTTTCGGCTGGCAGGGACGTGACCGCCCCATGGAAGCCTCAGCATGCGGTGGGGGTAGGTTCCCACCTTGTAGAGCCGAGGCTTCCCCCTGAGACGATAAGGATTCAATGAAGAATGGAGTTAATACAGGAAAATCCATTCTCGTGGGGTGAGCTTTGAAAGATGCTGTAAAAACAGCAGCGGCACAAGCAGCCGCTGCAGGACGCCTGGCACGTCTCATAATGAGCTTATTTGTTGGACGGCACCTTGCTTTTCATATTTCTGGTGTTGTGATTGGCCCGAGTAACTTTAAGCGACTTGGCTTACCCAGCCGCAACCTTAGCAGACGTTATGCGCCTTTGCCGCACTCTCGGTCATGGTCCCGGGGCCTTCTTCCAGCCTGCTGTGTGTGTGTAGGGGGGGCAGAGTTTCGCTAGTTCCTCCCCTCTAAGCCACACCTCAGATGGCACAAAACAATGGGTCCCGTTCTGAGTAGCACAGGCTGCGCAGGCTGCCAGATCTTTAAGAAAAATTCTCTGCCAGTGAGTGAAGCCATGCAGCATCGGGCGGGTGGCAGGTGGCTGTGGTCAGAACCAGGACATCCTCTCTGTCCCTTAGCCTGGGGGGGGGCGGGGCCACCTAACTTCTGGGCGGGTCAGAGGTCAGTCCTCCTTGGGTCTATGTGGGTTTTTAGAAGACCACCCAAGGTAGCTGTTGCCCACCAAAGTACTCCTGTTCTTATCAGGAGGAAAGGGACGGAGATCTGCCTTGAATGGGTAAGCAAGGGGGAAGTTGACTGTCCTGGGTAGCCATAGCCTCTGGAATCCCGCCAGGACAAGACAGCATCTTACCATTCCTTACCAGGTTCCTTTCCCAGATTGTACAGAGATGACACCAGATAATCTAAGCACAGAATACAGAATCCAGCCTCAAGTCTGAAACGTTGAAGTGGAAATGAGATTTCTTGTTATTTTCTTCAGGGATAACAGAGACACAGTCTGTGCCCCACTTTGGCATGTATTGTTGGGCAAGTAACTTGTGATAGGTTCATGGAGAGTAAATCTTTCTGGGTTGGCTCTGCGACTGGCTCCCAGCAGGAAGGAGCTGCCTGGGAGCATCTTAAAAGTCAATCGTGTGTGAATAACCACCCCAGAATGGGGTCTAGGGCCAGAGGCAGGGGCCTGACCTTTCGTCACCGTCGTAGCCCAGTAAGCATGAGGGCAGTTAACCTGCAGCTCGAGGAGTCACTGCTCTGGCTGATGGCGGCACAGAACATTGCTTCGTGTTTTATTATAGAGCTAATTGGATTTTAAAAAATAAGGCGCAGAGGCGTTCGAGGCAAACCTTGTATCCTGTGTGTTATCTCTGCAGGGGAATGTCAGAAATGTACCTGCCCACGCAGGGGAGACGGCAGCGGCTGCCCACGCAGGGGAGGAGGCAGCGGCTGCCCACGCAGGGGAGGAGGCAGCGGCGGGTAGATCCTCCCACGGGGTCACGCTGAGAGGAGGCGACTGCTTGTCCCCGCTGGGCGGATCAACTTGGGCACATGGAGAATGGGGTGTGGGTGGCTCTGCCATCTTATCACCTCCCCATTCCTGTCCTTTAGAGTCCAGGGTCTCCAGCAAGGCAGAGAAAGAGAGAGAGAGAGAGAGAGAGAGAGGAGAGAGAGGAGAGAGAGAGAGAGAGAGAGAGAGAGAGAGAGAGAGAGGCCGCTGCTGGCTGGGGCAGCTGTCACAGGAGCTGATGAACAGTGGGGTGACAGCCCACATGCTCTGCAGGAGACCTGTGGCCACGGCGTGGCTTCTAGACCTTGGTCTCCTCCTCGTCTGTATGTGGGGACCACGGTGTCTGCAGGAACTGCTGTGAAAACCAGGGGCAATTACGCCAGGTTTTGAACTCAGGGTCTGGCCATTCATTAGTTCGTGGGAGGCCGGCCAAGGGTTGCTCTCCTGATGAGGAGATGATCCAACGAGTGCACACATCCCTCTGCGTAGACATGAGGCCAGGGCTGGGCGCCCAGAGGTCAGCAGGGCATGGCTGGGGGAGGGGCGGCCCCGCCTGCAGCTCTTTCTGTCGCACTTCTCCTTATGTCCACGTGTCGCATGATGACCGCGTGGTCACAAGAAGAGATTACAGCGCTGCTCAAATGGTCACCTGAGAGCTGACCCTCGGGCAGGCTAAGTCCTGATGGGCAAGCTCTTCCACAGTCCCCGTAACCCCAAGAACTAGCAACTGCCTGGTAAGAAACAGCTCCCCTTTGTCCAGATGGGAAACAGAGGCCCGGAGTTCATGACCTGGCTTTGCTTTTTCTGTTGGCAAAGGCTGAACATTGTCCCTGTGTTCTGAGACCCGTGCACCCCCTCGAGAGGGCAGGGCTGCCACAGACAGGGGGTAGGAGTGTGTGACCAGAGAGCCCCCCACTCCCTGCTGTGCATGTGTGCGTGCGTGTGTGCGTGCGTGTGTGTGTGTGTGTGTGTGTGTGTGTACATGTGTGTGTGTGTGTGTGTGTGTGTGTATGGGGGGGTTCTGCTAGCTGCTCTGCTGTTGCTCTTTAGTCCGGGGGTCGCTGGAGTCCGGGGCAAGGGGAATGTGGGGTGGGGGGAGGTCAGTTTGCAGAGTTTTGAGAGAAACTCGCTGGGCCATCCTCGGAATGAGAAGTAGCTGGAAGAGACCGACCTCTGACCCTTCCCCGAGGCACTGGTCAGGGTGCCCCAAGCCTGGTCCTTGGCCAGGTTAGAAGGGGGTCTAAAGGCCTAGAAGTTGGGGCAATGCAGAGCCTGCAGATCCCCGGGTGCTGAGTTCAAAACCTCAGTGCTCCTTGAATATACTCCTTTTTAAGGTGGATGGCGGAATGATTCTGTCATGTGTAAGTGCAGCCCAAGGACCACAGTTGGTGGCCACACCCCTCCCGCATGCCGTCCTTGCTGGCTTCCATCTCAGCAGCCTCCACTGGTCTAGTAGCTCCTTGGCATGCATTCTCCTGAAGCTGCCCTTTCCTTCCTCTCTGGGCCTCGAGAGACTTTCTTTCCTTCTTTCCACTAATTGTAACTGTTGGAGATTTTTTTGTTGTTCAGTGACCAACTACTGAAATCATATCCATCTTTCATTCTCTAATTCTCGAGGGTAAGAAATTCCTTTTCTTGAAGAAACCAGGTTGAAATCTGCAGGGATGTTTACCCAGGAATTTCCCTGCAAGTCTAAGCCTGGGTGTGCTTTCCAGAGTTGGAACCGTAGTGTGCACAGAAGAAAGGCTTCGAGCTCGGTTAATGACTGGGAAAACAAGGCTGGAATATTGGAAGGAGAAAAACAAAACCCTGATGCCACAACTGACATTTAGAGGTCTCACCTCTTCATTTTTATGCTAATGAAGACACAGGAGTTTGTAATTAGTTTTTCTGGTAACCCAGCTGTGCGTAATTGTTCTTGTATGGAGTTAGCAAAAAAGCAAAAAGAAATTTTTTTTTGTTTTATTTCTGACTCTAGTTGTACCATGCCACCCACTCAGAAGTCTTGTGGCTTAGCTTTTCTTGGGGATCTCTGAGTCCTGTGGGATGTGTACTGGAGACGGTCACTGTTCAGCCAGCCACCAGCCCCAGCGCTTCCCAAGGGCTCTTCTTCTGATCCAGATGTGGTTCCAGATGTGCCGGCTCCAAAGATGATGGTGGGCTGGAGGTCAAGAGTCGGAGAGGGAGGCAAAGAGCCCGACGTCCCCAGGGCACGCTGCGCAGCCGGGGTTACGAGGAGGTGACAGTGTGGCAGGACATGTGGACTTTAGTGGAGGGAGCAGGTAATGGACAGGCATTGTCTTTTGTGTGAGAGCCTTTCTCACTTTAGGCAGGTCATTTCAACCCGCACCTCAGCTTCTTCATCTGCTTTGCACACCACCTGTCGACTCTAGGAGCGTTAAATGAGATAACAGGCCTGGAGCTCTAAGTTCAGAGCCCGGGGTTGCAAGCAGATAATCAGCCCTTCATCCAAAGCAAGGATCTGCTCTTTGGCAGACACGGCCTTGCCTGGGTCGGGACCGAACACATGCCAGGTGAGTTGTCCTTAGGTTTGGACGCTTGGCCGAGCAGTGAGCTCGAGTTGAGATATTTGGGGATTACACAGTGGGCTGGAGAGAGAGCTGAGCGGGTAAAGGCACCTGCTCCCAAACCTGGTGACTGGAGTCCAATCCCCAGAAGTCTATGTGGTGGAAGGAGAGAACCGACTTCCGAAAGTTGTCCCGAGACCCCCACCTCTCTCTACTCCATCTCTCTCTCTTATCTCTCCCTCTTCCCTCCCTCCAACCAATAAATACAATATCTGAGAAAAAGAATCATACAGTATTGGAATACTGGATTGAAAGGCCAGCTGGGCGACTTCCTGCTTGGGCAACCACAGGCAGAGAGGACAGTAGAGCCCAGAAAGAGAACCAGGAAGAGACCCGCGATAGGCGGCCCTGCTCACAGTGAAGCAGAACGCAGAGAGCAGAAGTGACCTGGCCAGGGCTTGCAGCTTACACCCAGGCTCAGCGCGCCTGCCCTGCCCCCTCTGCGGATCGCAGCGAGAAAGGTGATAAGCAGGAGAGGAAGGCGCTTAGAATCCCCCCTGGAGAAGCCATGTTTGTATGGCAGCGGGCCGCAGGTGACGTAACCCTGTGGTGTCCCGTTACCCGGTACTTGGCTAATCTTTGTACAAAACTTGTTTTGGTGAAATTCGAGTCTGGAGAAGCCAACTAAAGTATATTCCTTTCTCGCTGTTGAATGCCTCCTGGACGCAGGAGTAAAGCGATATTTCCTGAGACCGCAGTGAATTCACGCTGGAAAGGAGCTGAGGTTATTGTGTTGGCTGGTTTTTTTTTAAAGTGTTAACTGCTGTAAGTTCTCTCCTGAGTAGGGTCTGGCTGCTGCGTTAGAGGAGAGGGAGCTACGGACAAGCTAGTTTTCAGCGCTAGAAGTGGGCTCACCGCCCCTCCTGAGGGGTATCCTCCCGAGCTGAAGGGGGCTGTCATTCAGATGAGTAGATTTCTGACCCCACAGAACCCGGAGCAGCTGGGCCCGTGTGGCGGGTGTTTCCTGGGGGCACACAGTGTGTCCTTGCTATTGTCTTTGACCGAGTGGAAGATGCCAAGGACCCTCCTGGTGCTAAGGGAGGCTCCTGCTCACTGGCCTCAGCAGCAGCCAGTTAGAAGCTGAAATGCGAAACGCCACCATCGCACCTCGCTTCCCAGAAGTGTTTTGTGTTACAGGTGTGTGGAGATTGGCGTGGCTTAAAGCAGCCCCCTGGGAGTCACGCGCAGTGTCAAGACCACCTTTGGTTCAGTTCCAAGATGCTTAAGCTGTAGGGCCTTGTTGGTGGGGGTCTCCACAGGGGCGGGTGTGATAAAGAATCCGCTGCCTGGCTTGGATTCTGGGGGTGCCTGCCGATGCTGGGCCCTGGAAGGGGCGGTGGAGCCGCCAGCCTTTCATTTCTCAGAAGCATCCAGCGTGTGGCATGTACCCTCAGCCCCATAAATGTGGTTGAATCACCATTTCTGCTTTTCCACATAATGCAGAGTGAATTCTGTGAAAGTGCTGCAGAGCGGGGTCCTGCACTGTGGCGTGAGTCACCAGACTACATCAGAATCAAGTTACCAGGAGTCCCAGCTGCTCGAGGGTCTGACTGTGTGTCCCAGGGTGAGAGCCAGTGGGTTCTGGGGCGGGGTGAGTGGACACATTTGATTCGCGTCTCGTCATACGTGAGGCGTGGCCGTGCTCAGCAAGTGGGAGGAGGGAGCTGGTGCCAGGGTCCACCTTCGGAAGAGCTGAGGTCCCGCTAGGTATAGTCTCTCTGTGACTCTCTGACGTCACGTTGCCCGTGGGGATCGTGGCTCTCTAGTTCCGCGTGTTGAATGTTTTGCAGGGCGCACATTCTCTGTTTGGGCCCAGGAAACAGGAGCTGGGGTGTCCCAGTTCCCTCCCCGCGTTTGTACGGAGGAGGGCGTCTCCAGCAGGAATGAGCTGAATCCAGCAGGGCAGGCCCGGGGCCGCGCGGGCCTCTCTGTGGGCGTGGAAGCAGGACCGGCCACTGCTTGCTAGTGGTGGGCAGAGGAAGGCAGTTTGAGGATCTCCGAGGCCCGAGTGTGCGGCTCAGTGAGGCGGGAGGGGGTGTGGTTGGCGAGTGGCCAGCTGGGCGCGTTGGATGCGGTGGGCGCTGGCGTGCCCTGCTGGAGGCTGTGTGCTTCTCGGGCACTGCCGAATGCTCACCAGACTGGGTGCCCGTGGCGCAGAGCCTAGACACATGGCACCTGTGCCCTCATCGCCCCCTCTCCCATGGATGAAAGCCCATCTTCACTGGGCGTTGTGCAGAAGCACCTCCGTTTGCTCGTTAGTTAGGTAACGGGGGTTCGTACCGTTTCTGCAGGACAAGTCACTTGGGTCCTTCTGAAATCTTGTTCTTCCCGCTCCGGAGACCTTGGTACTGGCTGGCCCTGACCATCCGCTGGTCAGTCTTTCCTTCTCTGCTTCCTTACCGCCTGGCTATCCCTTAACAAGTGACCACAGGCCAAATGAGCCCAAGTAGTTCCCTCAGTCTGTCCTCTTCGCCCTGTTCTGGAACCTACAAGAAGGGTCCTCATTCTGCCACGTGAGTGGAACCTCAGATCCCGTGAGCCTCTGTGTGTGGTGGTGGGTGGCGGGGCCTGCTGTCGTCGGAGCTCGGTCCGTGGCGTCTCCCTGGTACGAGTGTCTCTTCTACAGCCCTTCTCCCTCTCCCTCCCCTCTCCCTCTCCCTCTCCCTCTCCCTCTCCCCTCTCCCTCTCTCCTCTCCCTCTCCCTCTCCCTCTCCCTTTTCCCTTCCCTCTCCTCCATCTTTCTCTCCCCTTCCTTCTTCCCTGCCCTTTCCCTCTCTTCCTTCTCTCTCTTCCTCTCCCCCTCCCTTTCCCTCTCTTCCTTCTTCCTCTTCCTCTTCTTCTCCCTTTTTCCCCCTTCACATCCTTAAACAATCTCCAGATTTCCCACAATGCCCAATTCACTGGACGTGCGGTCTAGATACTTGTTGCACATATTATTTAGGGAAATATTCAGCGGAAATGCAGTTAAAACTTGTATATCTCTTTGCCGTTGGCCGACTTGCAGATTAGGAACCCGTGGGCACAGGGGGTGTGACCACACTGAAGTGCCTCCTATAGGAAGGGTGAGCTGGGCCTGGGCAAAAAGGAGAGGGCAGAAAACCAGGGGGGCAGGCACTTGATACAGGATAGAAGGTCTGTTTCTTTCCAACATGGAAGACTACTGCCAAGCTGTGCAGAGAAGCTGGGGGGGGAGGGAAAGAGCGAGCGAGCGAGAGCTTACACATTGCCCATTGCCTGGCAGGAGCTGTCTGCCAGGAGTTCACATGCAGGGAAAATGGTTTACCAGCTGGCTACTGGCTTCTGAGCAGGACATAGAAATCACTCAGAGGTCGCAGACGAAGCGTAGTTGGAGATGAAAGGGGTCGTCTGAGAATATGCTAAGCTAAGTTAGCAGCTAACAATCCTGGTCCAAATCACTGTGACGTCGGACAGAGAACTTTGCTTTGTCGGAAACTCAGGGAGAACCGGCAGAATCCTTTTCTCTTGGGGGAGCAATTGTGCAATACTGGATAGCATGGCTAGGAAGGTTCTAGAAAAGCCAGTGCCTCTGAGATCAGACCTAGCAGGCTGGGGAATCTTTAGGAAGGGAGCCGGGCTGGAAAGTAGACAATCTCATGTGGGAGAAAGAGGAAGTTGCAGATGGTGAATGACACGTGTAAAGACATGTTTTCATGATCTGATGAAATGTGTTTTTTAATGTGGCCAGCAGGGGGGCAGCTCATGTCCTCAGTCCTTCTGGTCAGAGAAGAAAGAAGCTTTTCTCTACGCCAAGTTAGTCTTTCACATTCTCCCTTCCAAGCAGCTTCCGAGGCCGATTTAGCGGGGACGTTTCAAGGGCCACACGTGCCAGATGTGGCACTAAGCACCCCCCCATGTTGCCCCCAGCTTTGCTCTGCCTACCTCTGCAAGTCGGGGGTTCCCAAGCTGGGTGCTATGACCTTCGTGGCCAGATGATTCCGTGGCGGCTGCCTGCAGGCTGTGGTTTGCCTGCGACCCTGGAGCAGCTGTTATTCTGGTGCTTGGAATATGCAGCCGTAGGACTGAGAATCCAGCGTCATCTTTGGTTTCCCAGGACCCTGTGTCCAAGGAACTAGTGTCCCCAGAATCGCTCCTGACTGAGGGCTGCCAAGGGATCAGTCACCCCAGAGGGGCTCAGGTCTCCAGCTGTGATGTCTCCTCACCCACACAGCAGAGCAGCTTCCGTCTGGGCTTCCCCAAGAGACCTCAGCTCTGACCACTTTCACGGGCTCCCGGTCAGGGACGTCTTCACTGGCCTCAAGAGCTCAGTGGCCTCCTAACGGTCTCCACGGCCTCATCTTGATGGCCCAGTGCTGCCCCAGCCCACTCCCCGCACACCCAGAACGAGGCCAAATGTAGGCTTGACCCGGCTTCACTGTGTTGCTTCAAGTGCGTGTCAGTAGATCTCTCCGCCGGGGAGTGAAATCCAGGCTGTTCACAGGGCTTAGAAGCCTGGTGGGGTGTGCTCTGTTCCTGCCTGCTCCCCAGCACGGTCTCCTGAGATTCCCAGACCCCA
Source organism: Typhlomys cinereus (assembly GCA_023101885.1). Classification (NCBI taxonomy): domain Eukaryota; kingdom Metazoa; phylum Chordata; class Mammalia; order Rodentia; family Platacanthomyidae; genus Typhlomys; species Typhlomys cinereus. The sequence continues at coordinate 67,327 of JALPQD010000119.1, forward strand.
ACCACACCTCCTTCCCTTCCTCCTCCTCCTCCGCCTCTTCCTCCCCCCTCCTCCTTCCCCTCTTCCTCCTTTTCCCTCTCCTCCTCTCCCCGTCTCTCCTTTCCTCCTCCTCCTGTTTCTCCTCCTTCCCTTCCTCCTCTTCCTTCTCCTCCTCCTCCTCCTCTTTCTCTTCTTTCCCTTCCTCCTCCTCCTCCTCTTCCTCTTCTCAGTGTTCTCTCGCCAGGGAAGTTTCTCGATGTGTCACTGGCCCTGGGCCATTCTTCAGGGCTCCTTCCCGAGTCCTCCATCTGTCCGTCACGCGGGCGCCTCCCTGAGAACCTCGGTGCCAACTACTTTCTCCTCCTTCACACGCGTCTCAGCCAGGGGCCGCCGTCTTAGCAGTTGCTGGTCTCCCTAAAGACTGACGTCTTTAATGTCATCCCCGTCCCCAGGCTTAAGGCCAGTGCTCAGCAAACACATGCAGCCGATGAAGAGTGGATCCGCTTAGTCCCTGGAGGAGGAGAGAGCCTTCCCTCTAGGTCAACATTGGAAACAGAAACTTCTAGACTTGATGTCTTGGCAAAGCTCCAGTTTCTTCTGTGGACTCCTCAGCCTTCTCAGCGGATCTCCTACCAAAGACAAGATGCCCAAGAATCATGGTTCAATGGCAAACTGCTCATTTGTATGTCATATTCTATGGATGTTCAGTTACTTAAAAACAAGCGTTTTTTTAAGCAAGCAGCTAAAATCTCAGGATCCATTCCTTGACCTTCTGCCCAGCCCCAAGTGGAAGACTTAGATGCTGTTTTTAGGGATCGCTGTCTTTGTGGCTTTTAGAAGTGACTGGGGTGGGCGCTAGAGGTGGACCTTCGTTGGCAGTGTGCTTGCGTGGCATGCTGAAGCCCTGAGTTCAATCCCCAGCACCGAATCAAAGCGGCCGACAAGGTGCCTGCCTGTCACCCCAGCGCGCGGGGTGGAGGCGGAGCACCGGGGGCTCCCGGTCACCCTTTGCTACAGGGAGTGGATTTGACGACTGCCTGGAGGACACGGGACCCCGCCTGAGAGACCAACAAATGGCGACAGAGCGGCCCTGGAGAAGGGGACCTGGGTGCCCAGTGGCCGTTGGCCCATCCTAGACGGCCACTGACCCGAGTCCCGTCGAAGCTCCTAGGCGAGCATCAGACGGGCTGGTACGAGGGACTCAAACCCCGGCCTAGCCTTGGAGATGAGTCGCAGAAGACTCGGAGGAGCTGCACAGCCTGGGAACGGACTGCCCAGTGAGAGGAAGGACACGTCGGGCTGCTTGGCCGTCTAACGGAAAAGCACAGCACTGTTCCAACTGTCTCGGGGTGCCCTGCGGCAGCGGGGGTGGGGGCTCCCTGCCCCTCCCTGGAGCTCAGCCCCAGCTGCAGACAGCAAGGAGAAGTCATGAAGATTCTTCACATTCTCAGACTGCTGCCTTCTGGGGTTCCGGCGGAGCCCCCGCTCTTCTCTGGTTACCCTTCTCACAGCTGAGTTCAAGAACGTTTTGAAAACCCCGACTCTGAATCTGGGAGAATGCTTTATGACCGTTTTTATGACCTCAGAGCAACCCACTAAGGCGACGCGCTCGCCTCTGCCAAAGGGAAAAAGCCAAGGGCCTGGGGCGCTGCCAGGGATCTCCGGGGCGGCGCGGCTCGCGGGCTGCGCTCTTGCGCCTGGCTGAGCGCCGGCTCCTCCAGCAGAAACCCTTGGGTGGCTCCTTCCCGTGGACCTCATGGTTCCTCTGGAAGGACAGCCCAGTGGGAGAACCATATATGGTTAGAGCTGCGAGTTTTCAATGCGGAGTTCAAGCCCAAACCAATCCTTTTATGCGTGTGCCAGCTACACAGAGGGAGAGCGATTTGCTGAAAGTCATGCACCAAAGTCTCTGGCTGCCAGCCTGGTGTGTGTGTGTGTGTGTGTGTGTGTGTGTGTGTGTGTGTGTGTGTTGTCTATGTGTATGTGTATGAGTGTATGTGTGTGTATGTGTATATGAGTGTGTGTGGGTGTGTAGATATGTGTGGATATGTGTGTGCATGTGTATACGCGTGAGTTTGTGTATGTGTGTATGAGTGTGTGTATGTGTATGTATGAGCGTATGTGTATATATGTGTATGTATTTGTATGTGTGTATATGTAATGTGTGTATGTAAGTATGTATATGTGTGTATGAGTGTGTATGAGTGTGTATATGTGAATATGTGCATGCATGTGTATGACTGTATGTGTATGTATGTGTGTGAGTGTGTATGTGTGTCTATGTATATATGTGTGTATGAGTGTGCATATGTGGGTGTATGTGTGTGTATGAGTGTGTATATGTATGTGTGTGTATGTATATGTGTGTGTGTGTGAGATTCCCACACAGCTATGTCTTATTAGAAGCGTGTCCTCAGTGTTCCGGACCTTTCTTTCTGAGAGGCATATAACAGAGTCGGCGGAGCCGGGATGAGACCTGTTAGGCAGCACGTGAGAGCAAGGCCGGAGCCAGCCTGTCTCAGGCCTCCTTTCAGCACGGTCGTTCAGTGTGCGACCACCTGGCCTCCGTCTCTCTCATCTGCTAACCCTACCTGGGACACACAGCAGCTCAGACGAGTAAGTGTGTAAGAGCTCAAGGCTTGGGGGCGTGGCAGATGCCTGAGCGGAAGTTGGTTATGACCATCCAGAAAATGGACATCCTACCCAGTCTCCCTGAAGGCAGCCCAGCAGCGGGTTGAGGGGAAGAAGGGGGCAGCAGGAGATTGACATGGCAAAAGTGGGGTTTGGGGTTGGCCGAGGCAAACCTCAGCTATGCTGAGCCCTGCTTGCCTGCTCTGAGTTTCGCTTATGCGCCTCCTGTCTGGAGCAGTGCTTGCGGCCTTGGGGGGGTGACATGGGGGATGAGCAGTAAAGGTGCTAAGAAGTCTTCAGCTCCGGGAGATGTGCTTGCCTCTGCCCTCTGCCGCCGGGAGCACAACGTGAGGGAAGGGCATCGAGGTGTCTTTTCCAGTCTCTGTGTGGTCTGGTTTGTGGCTAGCCCGGGTAGATCACCTCTGCTGGTTTGACCAGCAGACAGTTGAGTCTGCAGATCCGCTGACCACGTTACAGGCACTTGATGAATCGGCCATTTTCCTGGAGGACTTTTTCCCTTTTTAAACATGTTTAGTTTGTGACATCTCCGCTAGAACGGCAGCCTCACAGGGGAGCTTCCCTTCGCCCTGCGGTTAGCGAGCAGTGCTTCCTTGGTTCTGCTGGCCGATCCCCTGACGGCTCCGTGCTGCCTCCCATGCCGCCTCCCTCTCGGATCTAGACTCTGTCTCCCGCCTCTGGCCTGTCGCATCCCCTTTGCGCTGTGGGTGTTAATCGTCCACTTGTGGGTCTTCATAAATCTGGTTTGAATCCATTGCTTCTGATCTTCCTCTGCTGTGGGAAAGAGCTTCGGCAAGATGTGTGGAGGGTGCGGGGCCGTCCCGTGTGGCTTTCCAGAAAGGAAAGGGTAGGAAAGAGTACCCCAACTTGTTGGTAGGCAGCTGCCCAGGGGGGCTGAGGACAAATGGTCCTTTAGCTTTACTGTTTGGGGAGCCCAAGTTGGCGTGGGGGATCAGTACTGACACTTTATCAGACTGTGTTAAGCACTTTGCTTGAAGTATCCTATATCTCCCTTGGCATGGGATCCATTTTTCGATACAGAAAACCTGAGGCTCCCGTAGGGCTGGCCGCTTGCCCAAAGCTGCAGCGTGGGTTCTGGAGAGCATTTAACATCAATGCGCAAGTGACTTTGAAGACGGTGGCTTTCTCGGCATGGCCGGCTCTGTCCTGCATAACCACACACTCTTGGAAGCACCCCTAAAACACTAGAGCTTCCCTAGCCGTGTTGTCCTGCAGCGCCCACCTCCCCTGTGTGGGGGCACGCAGGAGGTGGCGTAGGGCGGAAGAGAGGACCCGATCCTCTGGGCAGTGCCCAGGTGGGGGGGGAGGATGGTTTGGGGCCAATTAGCAGGCTTGAAAGGCTGGGCCTGTGGCAGTCCCCTTCTTCTGTGGTTGGTAGCAGGTGTGCTTATCCCCAGAGAGCCTTCTGCTCCCTCTCAGAGCCCCCGGACACTCCTGTCCACAGGAGAGAACCAGTCAGGACAGCTCATTTCACAGGCTTTAGAAAGGCGGAGAAGATAGCAAGGGCGTTGAGAGACCAGACCTTCATGGGTGGGGGGTCCCCTCCTGCCCAGACTGAAGACACCACCCTATGGGCAGAGTGAGCCACCTGCGGGCTCTTCCCACGGGCAGGTGGCATCCACTGTGAGTCTGTGCCAGCGGGCGCAGCCGGCACACTGGCGTGGGAGCGAGCGCTGCTGCTTCGGGGGCTCTGGGGGCTCCTGGGATGGCGTTTAGTGTCAGGAATCCCATCGCCTGCCAGGGCCAGGGCCAGGGCCGGGACAGTCCAGTTGGGGCAGAGCAGCTGCAGACTGTTCGGGGAGAGTCCAGTCTCCGACACAGTGATAACAAGTGGGACTGACCCCTCCTTCCTCCCATCCCCCCCTTGCTTATTCCACATGTGCTGGGGGCTTCCGGCCCTGAAAAGCTGGATGCGGAGGGAAGTCGGGCGATTTGCCGGGGCAAGGAGGAGGCCGGAACACGCTCCTTTTTGCAAGCATGACTCGGTAGGAATGGTCGTAACGGCCCCGGGTTTCAGCTGCTGGGGTGCAGCCCTGTGTTCTGCAGCGTCTTGGGGCCTCAGGGACCCCCCGGTCTGCTATTGTGTGGGCACATGTTGGCGGATGCAGCTGCCCCTCGCTCCATCCCTGCACCTGCGTCCTCCCGCGGGCTGGGGTGCAGCCCTGAAGACAGTGCCGCCTCACCTCCGCTCCTCAGGCTGGGGTGCAGCCCTGAAGACAGTGCCCGCCTCACCTCAACTCCTCATCTGGGGTGCAGGTCTGAAGACAGTGCCGCCTCACCTCTGCTCCTCAGGCTGGGGTGCAGGTCTGAAGACAGTGCCCGCCTCACCTCCGCTCCTCAGCTGGGGTGCAGGTCTGAAGACAGTGCCGCCTCACCTCCACTCCTCAGGCTGGGGTGCAGGTCTGAAGACAGTGCCCGCCTCACCTCCGCTCCTCAGCTGGGGTGCAGCCCTGAAGACAGTGCCGCCTCACCTCCACTCCTCAGGCTGGGGTGCAGGTCTGAAGACAGTGCCCGCCTCACCTGCAGCTTTGCAGGGGACCAGGCCGGGCCTCCCTGTGACTGGCCTTGGGTCCGTGGGGTCCTCTGGACACTACAGTTCCCCGAGGCGCAAGCTGTAGCCTCCCTGAGGGAAAGCAGAAGGTCTCAGGTGGCCCCCAGAGCCTAGGCTAGACCACCCACGTTGGGCACATCTGCCCCCTCCTTCCGGGTCCAGGTGCCCCAGGTTCGAGAAGCAGGACTGACTCCCATTGTCTCTGACATCAAGTGCGATTCATTCTGCCTGTTGCTGTGTAGACATCTCAAAACCTGCCCAGAAAATTCTTAACAAAATGTTTCACTCTGAAAATCCAGATCTAAAATCAGGTCTGTGTAGTGTGTGTGAATGTATCTGTGTGTGCACCCGGATGTATGTGTGTGTGTATGTGTTTGTGTGTATATGTATTTCTGTGTGTATTTGTGTGTATATGTGTTTCTCTGTGTGTGTGCATGTGCCTCTGTATGTGTATGTGACCGTATCTGTGTGCATTCATATCTGTGTGTGTGCACCTGCATATATGTCTTCTGACCTGCCCGTGACCTCGCTGTTGGTGTTTTCGCTCTGAGTGTGCAGGGAGCAAAGCCAGCTCTCTCATACCTGAGACCCCCTCCAGGCTCTCGCCTCGGGCGCTTTATTTAAGTTTCAGAAAGCTTCCGCTCAGGAGACAAAGCGTGAGTCAAGGTGCGCTAAGGTCTGACCTCAACGTGCCATCCACTGATGTCTGGCCATCCTCCGTGTGGGATTATTGGGACAGTGCATTTCCGACATACAAAGGGCGACTGTTTCGTAGGGAGACTTGGTTTTTACCCCCCCCCCCCAAGTAACCCTATAGTTTATTTTTCTGTTGATTGCAATCTCCCAAGTTGCTGACAGTTCACCTTTGAAACGAGTCAACTTTGATCAAGGATGTGGCAGCCAGACAGTGGATTTTACTGCCTATGACATGGTCTAACCAGTTTGGCAACATTGGGGCTGCGTCTCAGGTGGAGAATGCAAGGAGCTGGGTGTGGGGGTGACAGGGACCGCCACTCTGGCCGCTGGTTCTGGCTCTCCTCTCTGTTGCCAGCACGATCCAGTAGCAGCTCTCTCTGCAGCATGGACGAGCCCGATGGTCCCACCCTTGGGCCTTCGCGGAGTCCTCCCCAGACCAGCGTCCTCTGGGCTGCTCAATGATAAACCCTTGTCTTCACGCCGCCTGTTCTTTTCTGGTCAGGAGCCCTGACCTCTTGGTCACAAGACAGTTTGAAGGTTCATCAGTGGAATCATGGGTCAGACCCGCGTGCTGCGGACCTGGCTAGCCTGCACTCTGGGGAGCACCTCTGGAGGATGTGTGGCGCTGGAAGCAGGACAATGAGGAAGCACCGTGCCCAGACCGAGTGCCCAAGTTCCAGGCCAACAGCATCGTGACCCAGCGGATCCGGACAAGTCACCTGCTGGCTTTGCGTTCCTCAGAATGTAAAGCGGGCCGAGTGACAGGACCCCTCACGTCGGAGGCTGTGATGAGAAGCGCCTGCGAAGGGCCTGGTGTGGCGTGTGTCACGCGTGTGCCAGGACAGCTGAAGTTGGCGGGGCGCTGCATGCCTCGAACCCCAGCATCCAAGAGGCAGGGGCCAGAGGAATGGAGGCCTCACGCCCCCTGGACTGTGTAATGAGACGCCTGGTCTCTGTAGGACAAGACACAACGAGACCTCCGTAGCCTTCCTCATCCAGCCAGCGCTCCATTCTGAGGAGCGTCCACTCACGTTTGACACAGCATACGACACAAGGGTGCATGGCGGAGACGCTTCACCTTCTCGCTCTGCGACTTCCACCCCGCAGCCTCTCATTAGATTGGCAGACGGACGCTTCCTTGTGCTGGGCAGTTTGGGAAACTTGATGGGACTCAAACAAGGGCTTGAATGTCAAGGAGTGGAGGTCTCGGGCCTCTGGCCCCTGCCATCCCCAAGGCTGATTTGAGGGGGCTCTGTGCGATTCGTTTACAGCACAGCTGCCTGGCAAAGGGCGCCCCGCCAGTACAGCGACTCTGCATGACTGGCAGTGGCCTGCGGGCCAAGCAATGGCCACTGTACCTCTGAAGAGAACGAGGCCCGTGCTTGAGATATTGGCTCAATGTCAATGATAGACTCGGAAAACTTAATGAAGCAAGTCAGGGGCCCCATGATGGACTAGAGACGGGCAGCACCCTGGGGAGGGACAGAGCAGTCAGGGACACAGCACCCTGAGGACCTGAGGAGGGACAGAGCAGTCAGGGGACACAGCACTCTGAGGAGGGACAGAGCAGTCGGGGACACAGCACTCTGAGGACCTGAGGAGGGACAGAGCAGTCGGGGACACAGCACTCTGAGGAGGGACAGAGCAGTCGGGGACACAGCACTCTGAGGAGGGACAGAGCAGTCGGGGACACAGCACTCTGAGGAGGGACAGAGCAGTCGGGGACACAGCACCCTGAGGACCTGAGGAGGGACAGAGCAGTCAGGGGACACAGCACTCTGAGGAGGGACAGAGCAGTCAGGGACACAGCACCTGAGGAGGGACAGAGCAGTCGGGGACACAGCACCCTGAGGACCTGAGGAGGGACAGAGCAGTCGGGGACACAGCACCCTGAGGAGGGACAGAGCAGTCAGGGGACACAGCACTCTGAGGAGGGACAGACCAGTCAGGGACACAGCACTCTGAGGAGGGACAGAGCAGTCAGGGACACGGCACCCTGAGGACCTGAGGAGGGACAGAGCAGTCAGGGGACACAGCACTCTGAGGAGGGACAGAGCAGTCAGGGACACGGCACCCTGAGGACCTGAGGAGGGACAGAGCAGTCAGGGACACAGCACTCTGAGGAGGGACAGAGCAGTCAGGGACACAGCACTCTGAGGAGGGACAGAGCAGTCGGGGACACAGCACTCTGAGGAGGGACAGAGCAGTCAGGGACACAGCACCCGGGGGGGGGGGTAAACTTCCCTGTGGTGGACTGAGGCAGAGCAGAGCTCAGGGTTGGGGGGGACTGTGAGATGCAGATGCAGGTCAGGCCCCCATCAGCAAGGGCTGCTATGCACATCGAAGTCTCCCCTTGGCGCTGGAAAACTCTACGTAAACCAGAACCAGTTCTGCCTGCAGGTGGGAAGGAGTCGAGTGGAACGCAGAGGCCGCCTGACTTGCTCGGTGCGTCTCTCTCTCTCTCCTCACCTGTGGCATCTAGAATTGGAAATGGTCAGAGAATGTTTGATGAGGATAAAGGGCAACATGGGTTGGATTGTGCTGGGATTAACTCTGAGACCCTAGTGTGTGTGTGGGGGGGTACATATCTTGTGGTCTGTGGTCAATCAGCTTCGTGACTGTGCTATTGGCTTTCTGAGTCCAAGTGTGCTTAATGCATCATTGTGAGAGAGGCCAGACCACACCCAGAGGTGTTGGGGTGTGCAAAATATATGTTCCTTCTAGTTTTATGAGACTTCACCGAAGACAAAATGGAAGCGTGTTCATGGTCAGTTACAGTCTCCCCAGCCACGTGTCCCGTGGTCTAGGGCTCTGGTCTCGGTGCTCCGGAGCCTTCCTTTCTACACCTTCCTGTGGAATCGGCATTCCCAGCCCTCAGTCCTGCGAGAGACGAGTGCTGGATGGTCATCACCAAAACACAGTCTCATTTGTCCTTCTGAAGCGCAAGTAGATCTGATTCTAGTGCTGAGGTGTGGCCGGTGCTCAGGAAAGGGTCCTCTGCTAATTAAACGTTGTGATTACCAGGACAGCGAATTACTGGTCGTGTTGAATGACAAATGACCAAGTGGATAATTATTTCCTGGCTGGTTTCTTTGTCATCAATCAAATCTGTCCATTATTTCTTTTGTCCTTCCACCCATCCATCCTTCCATCCATCCGTCTGTCCAGCCAACAAGCAGTGTCACTGGAACTGGTGTTAACCTTCTAAGGGAGTGCGGAGGCCGTGCCGCGGAGGCCGTGCCGCGGCTCTCAGAGACTGCACCCGTGGAGTGGAGACGAGAACTAGCTGGATGAAAAGTGCAAGAAGAACCATTCGTTCAGGGAGCGCGTAGCATTCGAATCCAGGTTCCTTGAGAAGCCCACACGGCTCCGGTTTGAGAGAACTTTGCCTTCAACCACAGACTCCAAGGCCGGGAGATCAGGAAGGACACTTTTCTCCAGGAGGAATCATGGGTAGTTTGCTGGATTGGAGGGGAAGGTGATCAGGGTACCCCTTACGGTGCGGGTGCAAAGAATGCTTTCAGAGCAGGTGCGGTGGAGGGGAGACTTCTGGCCTCCACCTGAACGTGGACAGTGCTGCTGCTTCAGGCAGCGTTTCCACACTTCAGAGAGTCCGTGTTAACCCCGGGCTGGACAGCCTCGGTGAGCGTGGTACTGATTCCGGGCGCCAGGCACGTGCCCCTTCGCCCACACTCCCTCTTTACGAGCTTCCCCGCTTCCAGGAACCGTTTTCCCTTCCCCTTGGGCATTCTCTCTAGAGCTGCTGGTCTGCGCGCTGGGAATGCGGGAGCTGGAGACGGGACTCCGGCCTCGGGGCCTCCTGGCTTTGGAATGTGTCCGTTGGCTATAAATAAGGCCCTAGCCGAGGGCCGGTGTGCATGGCGTCTGCAGCCGTCCTTTGGGAGATAGACACGGCCATTAGGTGATGGCTATTTATGGTTCCTGTCCACCAGGGCAAACCTGGCGTCACTAGCATCAGAAGTTAATGTGTCGTGGGCTCCTTCCCGTGTCCGGCCGCCCCTCCCCACTTCCTTGAAAGATCTGAGCAGGTTCATGGAGGTTCCCCTCCAGGTCCTGGGGAGCCACCGGACAGTCGGTATCTCGTGTCCTTCCTGCCCCCTTCAGCCTTCACAGAGAGGACATTGGGGGTCGAAAGGTTAAATCTGTTGCCCAGAGTCACCAGATTAGGTCAAAAGCAGCAAAGCGACCTCTGACCAAAGCCTGGTGATTCCACAAACCATGCGTGTCCGACTCCCGGGGCCTGGGTGCTGCCCGGAGGTTTCCAGAAGTCGTGGATGGAACACGTCGTCTTCAAAAGCTGGTTCTTGGCCTCGCTTCTCCATCTCTGCAGACTTTCCTCCTCTCACGTCTTTCTTTGAAAGTAAATAAAGCACCCGGCCAGATTCCTTCTGGCTTTGCAGTTTGGTGCATTTTACAGGTGACTGAGTTCTCCTGGGAACAGGAAAAAAGTACTTTTTGGATTTCCAAGTGTTACGTTGTGACGGTGTTTTTAATGACCTAGTGTTCTGTAGAGGATCCTGCGTTAGTCACCTGCCCTGCCGCCAGAGCCCCTTCCTCTCATGTCTCTGTGTTTACGATGTAGAACCTCTTGCTGATGCCCATTTCTACTGCTTTTAAGGAGGAGGAAGGGAAGGGGCAAGAAGAGGAGGGCGTGGTGGTCAGGAACTTGCCAGAAGGTCTGCCCTGTTGCTTCTTAGCTCTTGGACCTTGGGCTTGTAGCATTTCCCAGGCTCGAGTCTCTGACTTGAAAAGGGAGACTTATTTCTGGCGGGGGGAGGTGTTCATTGTAGTTTTCCCATGTTGGTTTCGTGTGCTGGTACTTCATTAAGAACAGCAATGCCTAAGGCAGAAGGGGGCACGTCTCGGCTCTTGGGAGGTTGACAATCGAGGGCCAAGATTTGGAAGCCAGCCTCTGTGTTACAGGGCAAGTTATAAGTCAGCCTGGCTGGACTTTGGGGAAAAGCAGACTCTCCTTTGTGGGGTACGCTTGAACCATACGGTCCCCACAACAGATACTTTCTAGATATTAAGAAACACAAGGTCTGAAATGTAGGTCAGTTGGTGGAGAGTTTGCCAAGCACGCGCAAAGCCACGGGGTTGACCTACACCCTAAACGGCACGTGCGTCAGTCAGCCTTAAATTCATTCCAGTCTTCAGGAAGCAGAGGCAGAAGATCAGAAGTTAAAGGTTGTTCTTTGGATGCGTAGTGAGTTTGAGGTCAGAGTTATGTGAGGCACTGTTGGGGGGAAGAAGAGAGAGAGAGAGAGAGAGAGAGAGAGAGCACCGAGTCTGGAGAGAGAGAGAGAGAGAGAGAGAGAGAGAGAGAGAGAGAGCACCGAGTCTGGAGAGAGAGAGAGAGAGAGAGAGAGAGAGAGCACTGAGTCTGGAGAGAGAGAGAGAGAGAACCGAGTCTGGAGAGAGAGAGCGCGGACCGAGTCTGGAGAGAGCGAGAGAGAGAGAGCGAGAGAGAGAGAGCAAGAGTGAGCACCGAGTCTGGAGAGAGCGAGAGAGAGAGAGAGAGAGAGAGCGAGAGCACCGAGTCTGGAGAGAGAGAGAGAGAGAGAGAGCACCGAGTCTGGAGAGAGAGAGAGAGAGAGAGAGAGAGAGAGAGCAAGAGTGAGCACCGAGTCTGGAGAGAGCGAGAGAGAGAGAGCAAGAGTGAGGACCGAGTCTGGAGAGAGCGAGAGAGAGAGAGAAAGAGAGAGAGAGAGAGAGAGAGCACCGAGTCTGGAGAGAGAGCTCCATTGGCAAAGCATTTGCTGAGCAAGCACAAGGGCCTCAGCGGCTACATAAATAGCTTGGTACTGCCACAGTGTGATCCCAGTGTGGGGGGACGGGGTGGAAGGAGGGGAGACACAGGTGGCTCCCTGAGGCTCCTTGACTAGCTCACTGAATCGTGAGCTTCCGGGTCCCTGAGAGACCCTGTGTCGGCAAGCAAGGTGCAGATTAATAGAGAAGGGTGCAGATTAATAGAGAAGGTCACAAAATAAACTAGAAGTAACTTGAGTGTCGAGTGCCAATTGCCAATAAAATGCGCCGCGTCCTCCTTTCAGAGACAACTGTCCATGTGTCTCTCCCCAGTGTGACTTCACAGCTAGTCCTGCCATGGCTTCAGAACCCTTTCGAGAACTTTAGACTAGAAAAGCAGATGGTTGGGTCTCAACCTACTGACTTCTATTCTGCTGGCTTGGGGCCCAGACCGCTGGGTTCTCTTCAAGCACCCCAGGGACTCTGATGTGTAGGAAGAATGAGAACCTCGACGGCTCATATGACCAGCGTGGTGGGCAAGAGTGTCAGGGGCATCGCGGGCAACTGGCCCCGCCCACCACGGGCCGGAGGCTTTCCTGCTTATTCCCAGACATTCCCACGGTCGCCAAAACTTACAAAAATAGTCTTGAGTGAGAAGCTAAAATATCTTTTCCTGGAATTGGGGTCAGGACCTGCTGGGGGAAGGTGGGAGTGATAAACTTTCGGGGGGACACACGAGAGATCAGGTGCTTCCTACAGACCTAGGGGTGGGTCACCTGTGCGCTCCCTCTGGGTGGGGCTGTGGACTAGCCCGCCTGGGTCCCCAGCAGCATCCCTGAGACCATGAAGCTGGGCATGAACCCCAGCTTGAGCAGACCCGCAGAGGGGGTGAGGGGAACCCAGTGTTCCACCGTGATGCCTTCTTCCCACACCCGTGCTCGCGGCGCTCCTGCCGCCCTGTGTGACTTCTCCGTCCGTGGGGCAAAGCCACAAGATGGTCTCTCCTGAGTCCTGTCACGCTGTGGTCTGCGCCTTGGTCCTGCGCTTGGTCACTGAGACAGAGGTGCAGATGCCTCAGGTTTAAGCCCAGACTTCTCGCACCCGCTCTGCGAGGCTCAATTGTGTCCACAGTGGCTGATGGTTGCCATTGGCATTAAGGCCTGGCGAGCAGACCCTCGGCAAATGTGCTGACCTCTGAACCTCGGCGTCCAGGAGGATGAGCCGTGGCTGATGCACCGAGAGAGCTTTGTGCCTTTCAGACCGCACCGGGCAAGTGCTTGGTCCCCCGTTCAGTTCAGCTACATGTCTACCCATTTCAGCCGCTCTCCTTAGAGCTTCATTCTCTCGTGCTCGGCCAGCTGGAGAGGGCCGGCCTCACTGGCCCCTGAGGTCACCGTCTTATAACTGAGTGACCTCCTTATTTGGAGTCGCCCAGGCCGTAGTAGAGTCAAGACCTAGTACAAATGCTGGGTCAGAGGAGCTAACTGAATCAGCAAGTTGTGGGACAGTGGGGTTTGCATCCGAAGCAGATGGCAAGCACGCGTGATCACATTAGCTTTGTTAGTTTGGGGAAATGAATTCTCCTCTTTGTTCATAAAAAAGAGAAAAAGAGAGAGAGGTGATTTTGTTATCTCTGGCAAAAGTGTGATGGCAACTTACAAACAGTTGCCTCCTAATTACCCACTAAGTGTCTCCACTTAAGTGACCCGGAGAACCCACAGGCCTCTGGGATTGCTGGTGAAAGCTGGCTTATTGCCTGACACACGAATGCACTTGCACACACAACCCACTTTTTTTGTAATTTAAAAAAAATCTTCAGGCCATGGGACACTAGATAGATCATTTCAAAGACTTTATGACTCTGACGTGCTTACGGTTAAAGTTTGATAATTGCAAGTCTTTCCAGCGTCACATACACGTTTGATGTGGCGATTTCAAATGTTTTGGTGCCTTTCTTTAAAGATGGGGAACAACTTAGGCAGAACGCTGACTAGAACAAATGGGGTCCTTCAAGTTAGGGCTCAGGGCTGTTCACCAGGGGATTCCCCAGACTTATTCTTTGAGTACAAACAGGTCTTTCACGGCCCTTCTGAGTGGATCAAAGCGAAACCTGGAGATTTGAATGGACTCTTTTTTTTGTTAAGTTCTTTTATCTTACTGAACAGTTACTAATGAGCATTCTGGGAAATCATCACCGTGGGAGTGGAGGTTTCTAGAACACAAGAACCAGGAGGATCTGCCTCACATGCATGACTGCACAAACACTGCGTGTGTAAGAATGGTACACACTGCCTTAGAATAGTTAACCCTCTCCAATGCACGCACGGACGCACGCATGCACGCGGGAAGAAGGCCTGGGTGTCTAGTCTGATTGTGTGCTAAAGTTCAGAGTTTTGTATTTTTCAAAGTCAACTCTTTGTTTTTGAAACAGCTTCTCCTACGTAGCGCAGGCTGCCGCAGGCAGGCTGACGGCCTCCTTTGGGATTACAGACCTGTGCCACCACGCTTCGCTACACAGACTTTTAGTGTAAGAATTCATTTGGACATGTTACTTACTTGAGATGGGGCAGGAGGTAGGGGAGCACATGAGGGCATGACATGGCACATGGGTGGAAGTCAGAGGATTTTCAGACGTCAGTTCTCTCCTTCCCCCAGGTGGGGATTGAACTCAGGTACCAGGTTTGTGAGCAGGAGACTTACCTGCTGAGTTATGTTTATGAGACAAGAGCTGACCAGGTAGCCCTGATTAGACTACCACTCACTGTGTAGACCAGGGTGGCTTTGAACTTGTGGCAATCCTCCTGCTTCAGCCTCCTGAGTCTTAGCATTAAGGTTCAGGCTACCAGGTCCAGCTAAATAAACTTTTAGCTTAAGAACTATTTAGCTGTTCAGAAAAGCTGTAGAGACGGCTGCTGTGGGCACATTGCCAATGAGCAGAGGTCAACCGCGCTTGGCCTTTCTTGGTTCTTACCCAGCGTTCCTCCCTGTCCTGTGCTCTCTCCTGCAGGGATACCTTGACTTGAATGCTTAGGTCTTCTTAGCCTTCTCCAGACTTAGATATTTTCTTAGACTTTCCTTGGTTTTGATGTCTGATAGCCTTCAGGAGAACCGTGTTATTTTGTTGCTGGTTTTATCCTGAGATAAGGTCCTGGTGATCCGGCTGGCCTTGAGCTCTGGTCTCCTGCCTCCACCTTTTGAGCGAGTGGTGGGACGGCAGGTGGGTGCCATCAGGGCCTGCTGGGCTTCGCGTAGGGTCCCCTCCCTTCACTGCAAACACCAGCCGGGTCGTGCTCAGTGCTTTTCTCACAATTAGATGTGGGCTGCTGTTCTGGAAGAGGAAACCCGCTACCATTCTCCTAATACATCGAGGGCTCTGTGTTCAGCCCAGCTTTGGGGCCGGGCTGACCTCGGCCACCTGGCATGTGTAGGTTTCTCCACACGAGTGAGTCTTTTCCCTCTTTCCACATCATTCTTGTTCACCCTTGACGGAGAATGTGGGCTTAAAGTGAACGTGCAGAGTTTTTTGCATGGGAGGTCTTCCTCTGTTTTGTCGATTTACCTGATGCTTTTTTTTGCATTAGCAAGAGTCCGAGTGCGCTTGCTTCGTAGTGGACGGTAGAGTCAATACTGCACTGTTTCTTGTACAAGTGGTTGGAGCTGAGCTGGTGCCGACCAGCCAAGCTCCTCCATTGGCTCCTGGGCCGTCTCCGGGTCTCAGGTAGGATGCGGCCTTGCCCAGGACACGGGATAAGACACACAGCTAACATGGAAGTTCTTCTTGCTTGCAGTGCTTAGAAGCAGCCCCTTGTACGGGGAACTCAGCTTGCTTGACCGAACAATGGTATTTAACGGGAATTTGGCTGGGATCAGGTATTAGATGCTTATTGGTACTGGGATGCCTCTGTTTTTGGACCCTTTCAGTCCAGAACAAGGAAGTATGTGAGCATAAAGACCTGTGTAAATACACCGATCCTTGGGTGTTATCTAGGCTGGATACACAGTAGTTTACAGTGCTGTTCTGTACAAATCACTGCTAAACTCCACTATAGCTTAGTTTCTACTTACTAGAATGTTATCATTTCTAACCCACTACCACTCGGGTCATTCAGGCTTCCCTCTCCAGTGCTGATAACTGCCTGTGAGGCTCGTCAGTTCCCCTGTGCCAGGACCATGGGATTGACGGAAAGGCCCACCTGAGGCGCAGAGTCTGCCCTTCGTGGTCTCTGGACAGGTTGATCTCCCCCAGCGAGGGTGCCGGCTTCTTCCCCTCTACAGCTTTTGTCACAGTCATCCTTGGGCATCTTTTTCTTTCCTTCTTTTTAAAAAATAATATCCGTATTTGACATCCTTGCTTAGTGTCAGTTTTGAACATCACTCTTTCCCCAGTAAAAAGTTCGTAGTAGGGACGTGATATTTGTTGCACAAATGGATGGAAATACGTAGCAATACCGAGGAAGAGGAAAGCACATGTATTTACCAGCCCTTCCTACACACCGGGTTCTTTTCTAGTTGCTCGCAAACAATGCTTTGGCTCTGCAGTTCAAATCAGGTCTGACTCCACGCCCTCCAGTTTGGGGGGAATTC
The DNA here is from genome assembly GCA_023101885.1 of Typhlomys cinereus. Classification (NCBI taxonomy): domain Eukaryota; kingdom Metazoa; phylum Chordata; class Mammalia; order Rodentia; family Platacanthomyidae; genus Typhlomys; species Typhlomys cinereus. The sequence goes on from JALPQD010000119.1 coordinate 83,576, forward strand.
CTGCTACAGGGAGCCCTTCTCGGCTGTGTTGTAACTGCAGCTGCAGCAGCCGGGATGAGCATGGTGGGATGGGCATGTGAGGGCCTTGAGGAGGTAGGGGGGTGCAAGGGGCAGAAATAGCAGCACCCCTTTATAGTGTCACCCAGGCCCACTAAGCAGCTGACTCCAGAGTAGTGTGGGGAAGGATGCATTTCTTCCTGTCTCTTGTGAAGGTGATGTTGATTTACAAGTCAGTGGGTTGGAGGCTTCCGTGGGAGGAAAAGATCAATTAGATGATTATCCCAGCTGCCACCACACTCACGTGCCTGTCTCACTGGGTCTCAGCACCAGGAGACAGAAGGCCGCTGCATTCAGCCTTTCGCAGGGAAATCTAATTGCCAACTCTGCGATGCCAAAGTTTATTAGATTGGAAAGAGGCAACCTTCGCGCTGGCAGCTCCTGGGCCTGAGGAGAGCTTCCCATGGGCCACCTGGAATTTGAAATCACTTCCTCTTCTTCCTTTTTTGGAGCTTTGGCTGAAGTTTCCAGAAGGCAGCCCTTCCATGATTGTTGTCTTTTGCCGATGTCTGTCTGAGTTCGAGAGGACGAGACTTAAAGCCTGGCACACAGGCAGAAAATATATCGGATTCCTAGTGCGGGCTCCGGGCTGGTGGCCAGGGATCATTGCGGAGAGAAAAACAGTGGTTTTGTCTGTGGAATCCGCCATTGCCCAGGGCTCTCTGTCCCATAGGGTAGCATTTCCCAAACTGCATTGAGTCAGAGACCCGCCTGCTCACACCCAGGGGGCTGGACCCCGCCCCAGAACTCCCCATTCAGCAGGGGTCTGAGGATCTGCTCCTGTAACAAGATCCTAGTGACGCCAACTACTGGCTTCAGAGACCCGTGGCCTGTCCGGTCTCTGCACGGTCATCCCTTCTCTTCAGTCTGGTGTCACCTGCAACCACCCAGCCTGCCTCAGCTCGCCTGAGGTCTCCACTGTCTTCGCTGACAGCTTTCCCTCCCTAATGCGTGCCTATTGGTTTATTCCCGGTTCATCTGTCTCCTGCCTGCCTGCCGTCTGAGGTAGCACAATGCCTTGTGAGAGCACTTTATTTAGCCAATCATGCAGCAGAGGCATGCCCATGCCTCGTGCATGCAGGAGGGGCATGCCCACGCCTCGTGCATGCAGCAGAGGCATGCCCATGCCTCGTGCATGCAGGAGGGGCCCAAGATGCCCACTCCTCATGCATGCAGGAGGGGCCCAAGAAGCCCACGTCTCGTGCATGCAGGAGGGGCCCAAGATGCCCACGTCTCGTGCATGCAGGAGGGGCCCAAGATGCCCACGCCTCATGCATGCAGGAGGGGCCCAAGAAGCCCACGTCTCGTGCATGCAGGAGGGGCCCAAGATGCCCACGTCTCGTGCATGCAGGAGGGGCCCAAGATGCCCACGTCTCGTGCATGCAGGAGGGGCCCAAGATGCCCAGGCAGATCCATGGTGGGCAAATGGTACATCATGTCCTCTTCAGCAGTTTCTGGACATGGCCTTGGTGTCTGCAAGGTCGGAGATCCCAAACAGGCAGTGTTCTTCCACGTTCTCGTCCACATTGAGCCAAGACCGTTTGAGCTAGACCAGCGCTCTGCCAGTGGGCTACTCGCGCGCAGACCGAGTCAGGAAGCCTCCAGGCCCCCATGTTGGCATGTGCGGGGTGCGAGACCTAAAAAGAAAGGGCTGCTTCCAGTGGCTGTTTCCCTCCTGAAGTCTGCGTCCGGATGACCCCCCATCACTGAGTCAAGCATGCATCTTCTTTTCCCTCACTGGTGTGGAGAGCGATGTGAGGTCGGGTGAGCCTCTCTTCTGACTGGAGAGAGTTGGCCCAAAAGATGAGAGGCTGGAGGCCCCGTGTGATTGACAGCCTGGGGAGCGCCTTGAAAGCCGCTTTGCAAACTGCAGGCGCGCAGGTTCGCACAGCCTGTGTCTCCCCTTGCCAAGCCTTTGCCAAGCATGGGCCTCGGGGAGCGCGGCCGCAGGTTTGTTTGCCTGGGCCGCCACAGAAACCCGTGATTTATTTCCCTGAGCGTGTCATGAAAATGTAAGCACGGCGAGCTGGGTTGTTTGAGGGGGTGAAGAGTCTAGTGGGGGTGATGGAGGCGCACGCATCGCGTCAGCCTGGAGACAGGGCAAGGGGCCAGAGGCCGCCCCGTGGCTCGGGGTAACACACGCTGCTGCTCTTCAGGAGGTGCCCGTGTAAGAAAATCTGACCACAGCTAAAATTAACCGCCCGAGGCTTCACACGCCTCCGCAGTGCTTTGAACTGAACACCCCAGAGAGGCACCGGCAGCTGACTGCATCCTGCCCAGCCATGCCCGTGAGTGTCAGCCTGTGGGTTCCTGCGAGGGGTCGGAGTCGGGATTCCTGCGACCACTATAAAGCGGTAAGCGACCACGGGATGTGGGCAGGTCGGATCTCCGGGGACAGACAGCCAAATGTGTTGGGACTTGGCTTGAGTTTCGGAGATTTCATTGTATTTTCTGTGCTAAGCGGAGCCACGTGACCCCCAGTTCTCCGAGGGGGTCTTTGATCCGTTCCCCCTGTGGCTTTCTGTTCCGGACGTCCCTGCAGTGAGAAGGTGGAGGGGGTGCACTTTCAGAGCAGGTAGAAGAGGGTCTGTCTGGAAGCTTCTGGGAGCCTGAGAAAAGGTTGTGCACGCCCAGGAACTGGAGACCCCATGAGCAGCAGGTGTAGCTGTCCCCTCTGGCCTCCTAAGGGGTCACAGCAGGTGCAAAGGGGCCAGGAGGGGCTGCGTGGAGGGTGGGAGGTGTCGGGCATAATCCAGAGAGTTTCCGTCACAGGAAGGATTTGTTTGGGACAACTGGAAGGATTCCCTCCCAGCCAAGACCCCAGAGTGTTCCAGAAAGGGCAGCACAGGGCATCGCCATGGGCTCTCTCGAGCAGAGAGGCCGCTGCCCCGGGGGCGTCCTGCCTGCCGTGGAGAATCCGCTTGGGCGCTCACGTTCACACAACAGAAAGGCAAGTTGCGCTTTCCTCCCTTGCTGCCCTGGTTAAGGGAGTTCTCGGCCATGAGCCGTGTGTTCTAGGCGTCGGGGGCCACTTAGATGTGGCCTGAGTTGGGTCCTGGCCTCACGGAGGGAGGGGCTGGGGGTCGTGGTTCTTGCAAAAGCCTGTAGTTTGCTCCTCCCTCCCGTCTCCTCCCCAGCTTACCAGGCTGTGTCCGGCTTGGCAGAGCGCGTCTCCTAGGGGAGAGGGGTGTATGTGTGGCTGGCCTTGCAGGGATCAGCTGTCACGGTCGTTGATGAGCCGTCCAAGTGTCCTGAGAGCTCCGGACATGGAGGGTGTGGTATGAAGGAGGGGAAAGAATCCCCTGTGTGAAGTGCCTTTCACAGGCATGTTCTACGCAGGTCGCCCCGGGCGTCCTCAGCCTTCTTGCTACAAGTGTGCCAGCTCACTGAAGGGGCAAGGCTGCCAGGGTGCTGGGCACTGATATGGTTGGTTTTAGATGTCTGACTATACTCAGGCCTCATGAACAAGGATGCACTAGGACTACATTTCTTTACTCCAGGGGTGTAGGCTTGCTGCTTTATGGAAGGAATTCCTTTCGAGATAGGCTATTAAAAATAGGTGCTTCACAAGGAGGAAGCTATTTACTTATTCTGAGCTTAGGTGAACACATCTTACATTCCTGCGTGGGGATTTCCATCCTCTGCTGAACCTGGCTAGGCTGAGGAATCAAATTCCCCTTATGTTAGTGTCACTCCCTCTTCTAGAAAGTTCTCTTCATCATAAGAAATACAGCTGCAATACATCCTTGTGTATCACTTGGCCCGGATATAGGTTAGAATAAGCCAGCCTGACTTCGGTATCTGCCTGTGACATGAAGCTGTGTCTGGAATAGCTAATGGGTCTGAGGTACAGATTGGGGGTCTGTGTCCAGCTCAGTGCCCGCGGGCCTCATCTGTGAAGTGGGGCACGCGCAAGCTGCTGCCCGTCTGCCAACATGGCAGTGGGGCTCCATCTAGATTGTGTTTCCCGAAGAGCTTTGTGAACGTCGAGGGCACAGCGGGCTCAGTGGCTCTGCTCTCCCTCCGCCAGCGCCATCTTCGGGGGCTGCTGGGCCACAGCGTCCACCTGGTAGAGGAGATATCCTGTCTCTCTGGTAAAAATCTGTTACGAAAATTGAAAGCACAGCGACCCGAGATGTCCCCAGGCCTGGGAGTTCTGACAGCTCGGCTGGACGAGAGCCAGCACTCAGTGGCCACGTCCACTGTGGCCAAGTCTCTTGGCTGTGGAGTTCTGAGAAAGAAGCGGCATTCCCAAGTGGGGCAGGAGGCGCTGTGTGTTCCTTGGGCATTCTTCCTGCTGTGGGAACGGTCAGCAGTTTGCAGTTTGCAAAGCTAGCAACGTGCAGTGTGTCTGCCATGCCGGGGCCTCTCGGGGTGGGATGGGGTGCTCTGAACACAGAGGGTAGGGGACAGCGACATAACTCCACACCCCCTCTCCCCCGCAGCCTGAAGAGATCCCCTAAGCATTTAGGGACCTAGACTCAGGCCAGACTGAGTCGTGGTGACATTGACAAGGAAATGAATTTCAGGAGCAGCCGGTCTAGTGAAGCGGAGTTGGAGATTTTTTATGAAAGATGTTTTTACATAGGCTTAACCATGAGGGTAAGAGAAAGAGAGGTGCAGAAGAAAGCAAGATACACCACACGCGGGTGTGCATTCCCCTGGAGAGAGTCGTAAAATGTCAGACACACCCAAGCGTGGATCCTCAGGGAGAGCAAGCGGTTACTGTCTCAGCATCAGCTGTATGTGCCCGTTCTTGGCTCTTGGGGGAGAAGGGTAGCATCTCAGAAGCTGCGAGGAACTATCTTCTCTTTTCCCTTTCTTTTGATAAGAGAGATGCATGTGTGGCCCTGGGGTGCCTTGTGTAGAAATGTGATCTGACCCAATAGAACCTTAAGCCAGCCGAGTCGATGGGGGGGGGGGTTGGCACACGTCCCACCCTGTAAATGGGATTTCTGGAAAACTGTGGGTTTGCGGCTGGGCAGGGGAAAGGGCCTTAAACAGATGGCAATTGTGCTGTAATTCTTTAAATATTTTAACCTTATCTAAGAGATAGAAAGGGCTGGCATACATGCGCACCACGGCCCGCGCACCACGGCCCACGCACCACGGCCCATGTGTGGTGGAGATCAGAGGTCAGAGTACAACTTTAGGAAATCGATTCTCTTCTCCCACGTGGGCTCTGGGAATAGCACTCAGGACCCCAGGATACCTGCAGGCACCTCTGTCCACTGAGCTGTTTCCCCAGTGTTATGTTGCTGGCAAGACGCTTCAATCTGATTCCAGACTGAGGGGTTCTTCTCTCTCATACCCCCCTTCCCTGTCTTTCTATCCTGCCTGAAGACCTTCTGGATCCAGCCATGCCTTCCTGAACAAGCATCCATTCCCTTCATGGTGGGAGGGGTCCCCTGGGTGTTTAGTGTTTGCGGGTTCCAGACCCCATCAGTCAGTACCTGCACGTCACGGATGAAGAGGTGGAATTGGAAGAGTGTGTAGAGACTCGCCTGAATCTGGGACAGAAAGAGACCCATCCCGTCTCACACCTGGCGGGTAACACTTCCTGCCTGTCGTCCATGTGCACTTGAGAGTCTGCAGGTTGTGAAACAGTGTCTGCTGGCCTTCGGGTACTTTGGGCCAAAACATTCCGTCATCAGTCTCTCAGGGTCGAGGCCTCGTGGTTTGTTATTCATGACTGGTGCAGCCCTTGTGGAAAAGATACGAGGAGTTCGCCGCGTGCACATGTATGTATTCAGTCCACAGATAGCAAGTGTTTCCAGGGCTGCAAGTGCTCCACCTCTTTCTTTCTCTGGGTGACACCAGCTTACTTTTGCCCTGTCTTCAGTCACAGCCCCTTGCAAAGCAGGACATAACTTAAGGTTCTTTCCGGACTTGGCTGAATCAATCCTTCTGAAGCCCTCATCCATGCGCCCTTGGGGTACCCTCAACCTGCCTCTGCTGTTCAGGTTTCTTGGGAGAGAAATACAGTTTGAATTGGGTGTTGGGGATTTAATCAGTCATGTACCCCTGGCCTGTAGTTGTCTGAGCGACCCTTAGCAATGAATAGCGATCAAACAGAAACCCCCTTTATCCAACAAAACCCAGCCCTGGCGGGCTCTGGAAGTGACCTGCTGATGAGCATGCAGGACTCTGCTGGGAACACCGCCCTCCTGCAGCATGCAGGACTCTGCCGGCAGCACGCGTACACCTGTAGCAGTGAGTCACTGAGCCAGAGCCTCGTGCCTCTCACCGCCCAGTCCTGATGGAAAGGGACGAGCGTCAGGTGAGTCTGGGCCACTCGGAGGGACAGAACCAAGGCCAAGGCCGGGGGCCCCGTGAGCTTGCCAGTCAGGGTGGTCTCAGTGGTCAACAATCCAGGAGTGAGTGGGGGGAAGGGGACAACCTGATGACCTGGACCAAGCAGTGATGGTGTCCCTCCATCAAGCGCCCCCACAACAGGTGTGCGCCATCCCGACAGGACTGCAAAGGGGCGTCCCAGCTCACCATGCACCGCTGGGCCCTGAGAGCCACTGTCACTTTTTGAACCGTGAACTAAGTGCAGCGCTGGCTTCTTCCTGTCCCTTCGCCCAGTGGGAAGCAGAACTTGGCACCTCTTATCTTTTCTGAGGATTTAACTTGCCCTAGAAAGCCCCAGTAAAGATACGACTTTGCAGAAGAGACCTTAGCTAGAGTGCAGCTTGTTTCTGGGGAGCACCCTCCTCACCCCCCTCCCCCGCAGCCTCTGGGCACCCTCCTCCTCCCCCCCCCCCGCAGCCTCTGGGGGCACCCTCCTCATCATTCCCTCCCCCGCAGCCTCTGGGGAGCACCCTCCCCCCCCAGCCTCTGGGCACCCCCCCCAGCCTCTTCTATTCCTACATCTCAGTCCAGATCCTACCCGCCTCCCTGAATTCCCTTCTCCCGCCAAGCTTTTCCAAGCGCGGCGCTGCTCTTTCCTTGAATTTGCATATTCATATCCTTCGTTCTACAAAACAAATGGCCTTGGTCTAGGATGGGCTGGAGGAGGAAAAACAGGAGCCCGTCCTTTTCTTCCTGTCTCACCTGTTTCCTGACCTGCTCCGTGCTTGGCTTTGCAAAGAAAGGGCTTGGTGACCAGTGCTTGCCGTCTCCTCGTCTCCTCGGGTGAACCCCCCAGCAAGGGGGGTGACCTCCCCCCAGCAAGCCGGCAGCACCCCTGCAGCCTCCGTGAGCTGACCTCAGGTGTCGGCAGGAGTAAGATGTGATATAATCAGGAAATGATGAATTTGGCTGTTACCACTCTTGAAATGCCATTTAACTGTAAGCGTTTGTGATTTTTATTGTAAAGCTTAGAGTTAGCCAGCAGCCAGAGTTCCCGAGATACTTTGCAGTCACGTCCCTTTATTACAGGCCTGCTCTTCCATTCTCCTGCGTGGAATGCGTGTCGTCTTAAACTTTCATTATTACTGTGCGGTGCACGTGTCATGAACATATGTGGAGTTCCCAGAACAACTCCATGCAGTCAGTTCTCTCTTTCATGTGGGTTTCTGAGGATTGAACTCAGATCATCAGGAGTGTGTGGCAAGCGCCTCTATCCACTGAGCCAGCTCTCTGGCCCTGTTTGTGTCTTTTTTAGCAGGACTTTTAACATCCAGTCCTGCGACCATTTAAACTGCTTTTGATTCAGTCGCATCCTCTGCCTTCAGATAGGACGGGCCCAAGACGGTGTTTTCATGATTTTTATCCATTCCTCCAACTCCTCATTTTCTTCTGATCGATTTTCTTCCCCTACCTACCCATATCTGAATCCTACCCATCTGTTTCTCCACATCTGCATTCCTCAGCCTTGTTCATCCATCCATTTCCATCCTTTCCCCCCCCCCTGCCCATCCACTGCCACTCTCAGGAAGCCGCTAAGGTGCTTAGGTGTGGACGGAGGCGTTGTGCTGGTTCTTGAGAGGTGTGTGGAATCTGTTCTGTTGTGGCCAATCTCCTGCCCATTGGGGATGTGAGTTCTTGTAATAGCCTTGTTGTGCAAAGAGCTGTTGGCAAGACACAGAGAAACCTGCAAGATGGCCCTCACCTTCCTGGGGTGTGGCTGCCCTGCCAGGCCTTCCATGCTTGATGCGCGTTGTCAGAAGGCGTGAGCTGTGCTCCACCTATCAGCTCACAGGACCTGTCCCCACCTGTCCCACCACAGAGGGGGAAGAAAGGGAAAGGGGGAATCTCTGTGCTGGTAGTGGGGGTGGGCTGCAGTGACTTTACACAGGATCTTGCTGTGCGGAGCAGCAGTGTCAGAAGCAGGAGGGTAGGGAGGAGAGACGTGCAGGTGGCAGTGATTGACTGAGCGGGAGAAGGCGGCAGGACTTGTCCCTGGGGAGTGTGTCCTGAGCATCGTGCCCTCCGGAGAAAGGTGTGCAGGAGAGGATGGTTCTGGGTTCACCATGTGTGGAGGCAGCAGAGAGCTTCACTGTCGTTCTTAAGACATAGGCAGTCCTTCCCGCACCTTCAGCAGCCTGAGTTTTTTTCTGAAGGCACAATTTCAAAACCTGGGGTTGCTGTGCCCGCCCACCTGCAGCTTGCTGGTGTTCCCAACGCACAATGCTACCATTGTGTGGCTGCTGGGCCGTTCCCAGGCCCAGCCCTAGTGTCTGCTCAGGGTCCCAGGCCAGCCCTGCCCCTCAGACTGGAAAAACAGGGGACTTTGCCCCTGAGCGTTTTCCTATTCAAATACAGCCTTGCAGAGGTCGCGGGTGTTGTGCTGGTATTTGTGTTTCTACTGTCCTTAAGTGTTGTGAAATTATGTTTGCTCTGTGCTTTGGTGATGTGGGAAAATGTCGAGTCCCCCCGGGACGGTCTGTGGGTCCCGAGTGATGGGTAGCCCAGCTCCCTGCCCAGAGACGGGTGGCAGTTGTGTAACCAGTCCTTCTGGGTGCTTTTCCCACACTGCCAAGGCACGTGGTGCTCTGAAGCGCAGGGTCTCTTGTGAGCGCCTTGCTAGCAGCGTGGCCCCCACAGGAGCCGCAATCCCCCCTCCCGTGATGCTGGACAATCCTTGGGTTAGTTATTCTCATCGCTACCATCAGACTCCTGAGCCAACGTGACTTAAGGAAGGAAAGCGCTTATTCTGGCTCATGATGTGGGGAGTTGGGGGGGGTCATGGAAAAGCTGGGTGGGTGTGGTGGCTGGGCGGGACCCCAGCGCTCAGGAGACAAAGGCAGGGACTCCCCGGGCATCTGACTAGTAACTTAGCAAATGGGAAGAAGGTCTGGTTCAGTTGAGAGCCGCTGCCTGAGTAATGAAAGTGGAAACTGATTGAAGAAGATGCCCAGTGTTAACTTCAGGCCTCCGCGTGCACCTAAGCACAGCTGTGTGTACCAGCACATACACGTACCACGCTGTATGTGGATGCGCGCACACACGCGTTCACCCCACACATAATGTGCGTGTGTACCTGCATAACACATGCGGCCACACGTGTGCATGAACGCTGCATGCATCCACGCATGCACCCACACTTAGCAAGATGCATCACAAAATGCACACACCAGACACAAGCACAGGCAGGAAAACAAAATGGTTCTCACAATCCCTGTTTCCCCAGCTGGACAGTGAGAGGCCTTCCTCACAGTCAAGTTGGCTTGGGGGGTTTTGCTTTTAGGGGGCTGCCTGTGTGTGTGTGTGTGTGTGTGTTCGAGTGTGCACCAGAGACCAGAGCTCTATATCAGATATCTTCCCCTGTCATTCTTCACTTAGTTTTTGACTCAGGGTCTCTCACTGAATCTGGCCGACTGGCCAGCAAGCCTCAGGGGTCCCCCACCCCCACCCCCACCCCCGCCTCCCCAGTGCTGGTGTCGCAGGCAGACACAGCTGAGCCTGATCGTGCCGTGCAACTCAGATAGATTTTGTTTCTCTAGTAACCAGGGCTGGAGACACAGTTTTAACCTGTTTGACTGGAGACGGAGAAGTGACTGTATCACCCAGATTTCTTAAAATTCCTTAAAAATTCTGTCACAATTTGCTGCACAGTAACATTTGTTTGATTTGCGGGGGAACATCCGGTCTGCTGCTGTGATATCACTTTTATGCTGGGGAGGGGGTCAGAGCTGAGCCACTTGGCTGCACCCTGCCCAAGCATGGAAACGCTACTCTTTCGCTGACGTGACCAGAGTCTAGAGCGCGCATCTTGAATCGAGGCCAAACAATGGCACCGCTTTGACAATGAGCCGAAAGAAAGCAGCTGCAGATGCCCAGTGGCTGGTTTGCTGCCCCCCCCCCCCCCCCCCGTCCCCTGCACAGCTCCTGGCTCAGCTTGCTTGCTGTGCTTCCGTTCTGGTGATCGGGGTGCAGTCTGTCCGTGGGACTCCTCGTGGGTCTTAGAGCCACGCCTTCCTCTGAGGGCAATGATGGTCTCAGCATGGCAAAAAGTCAGGTCCCCCTGGGTCAGCGCAGCATGGGCATTATGGTTCCTGCCTCCGCAACAAGTAATTCGATCCTTTACCTTGGCAGTTCTGCTGCGATTCTCCCCTTGGCGTCCCAGTGGGGCGAGGGAGGGGAGGGAGTGATGTGGGGTGGGAGCGAACGAACGCCCTGCGCTTGAGATTTTGCCATGAGCCACCCACGCATCTTTCTTCAGCCTTTGACAGCAATGTCTGTGGTGGTGCACCCCAAAGCTCTGGGACAGGGTTGGGGTGGGGGAGGGAGCGGGGTCAGGGAGATGGACAGAGGGACCTGCTGGGGTGCGAGTGGGAAGCCATTCCAGGGTCTTTCTCCTTGGACCTGGTTTGGTGGTTTGTATCTGGGGATGATGATTTTGCTCTTTCCCACTGTATGGGTTTGGAGGGGGTAGGTGCGCGCACGCGTGTATATGTCTGTTTTTGCACACAAGGTATGTGTGTGACGTGAGTATATGATGTACATTTATGATTTGTATGTATATGTGGGTGTACATGATGTGTACGTGTATGATGATGTGCAAAATGATGCATGCTAGTGTATTTTGTGTGTATGGCACGTGCATATAGTATGTGAGCATGTGTGTATGAGCATGCGTGTGTGTACACATGATGTGTGTGTGGTGTGTGTGTGGTGTGTGTGTGGTGTGCGTGGTGTGCGTGTGGTGTGTGTGTGTGTGGTGTGCGTGTGCGTGTGTGGTGTGTGCGTGTGGTGTGCGTGTGGTGTGTGTGGTGTGTGTGGTGTGTGCGTGTGGTGTGCGTGTGGTGTGCGTGTGGTGTGTGTGTGTGGTGTGTGTGGTGTGTGTGGTGTGTGTGGTGTGGTGTGTGTGGTGTGTGTGGTGTGTGTGGTGTGGTGTGTGTGGTGTGTGTGGTGTGTGTGGTGTGTGTGATGTGTGTGTGGTGTGTGTGGTGTGCGTGTGTATGTGGTGTGTGTGGTGTGTGCGTGTGGTGTGCGTGTGTGTGGTGTGTGTGGTGTGTGCGTGTGGTGTGCGCGTGTGGTGTGTGTGGTGTGTGTGTGTGTGCGTGCGTGCGTGTGTGTGGTGTGCGTGTGTGTGTGTGTGTGTGTGGTGTATGTGCCTGCAGGGGCGTGTATAGACGTCAGAGGACAGCCAACCTCAGTGCTGTGTTGGTCCCCGTGCTCATCTGCAAGGCAGGGTCTCTAAGCTTCAGCAAGGTCCTGTCTCTGCTTCCCATCTTGCCACAGGAGCAGATGCCAGACATGCGCTGCTGCCCATGAAAGTTCTGGGTTCTGGGTTCAAACTCAGGTCCCGATGCGTGTGTGGCAAATGCTTTACCCACTGCACTGTCTTTCAGACCCTGCATGGTTTGTTGTTTCTTTCTGTAAGCGTCACGAGTCCCCTCCTGGGGCCCCCTTGGACTGAGGATCATTGGTGCCTGCGCAAAGCAACTCAGTCCCCAGGTCTCATAATTCCGCAGGAGCGACGTGGTGACATCCCCCTGGCTGCTCGGGGCTCGGGCGGGAAGCCCCGTGTGCCGTCACCCTGGCTGCCCATCTTTGAGACCCTCCTGGCCCTGCTGCTTGGGCGCTGAGCCAGGAGATGGGCGCCATGACCTAGGGGTGTTTTCAACCCCTTGGAAGCCCCCATGGACTGCCTTCAGCTCGGCTGTGAGCATGGCCACCATAGCTGCTCCAGAGCAAATCTGAGTGTCTCATTGTCATGCACATTTTCACAGAGCCACAAGAGCAGGCGGGGTGAGGAGACTCTGGATGATTAGTGGTCCCTTGCGATCCGGCCTGGCCAGCGGGCTCCTCATCAGTAGAGACTGTGGTTGGAGCATTCGCCAGAGCTTTATCATTCAGGCCTCTCGTAGAGTCAGCTTCCCAAGACGGGTCCTTTCTTCTTTGCTCAGCTCTACCCAGCACCCCTGGCGACCTCCTGTCAGTGCACTTCCCCGGAGGCTCGCCAGACGTGCAGAGATGGGCAGACACCCTGGTCACCCACATCTGGTGGTGGGAGCTACAAAGTCGTCCAACGTCCTGCAGACTGTGATAGGCAGCCGAGGGGTCATTCAGGAAATGAGGAGTGATTTCGTGGAGGGCGGACACAGGGAGGGCCTGGCAGGCGGGGCTCACGGAGTGAGCAGCATCTGATGGGGTTTCCTGGGGTGATCCTGTGGTCACTCCGTGCACACACATTGGCTTGTGTGCCCCTCAGAACACAGCTTCGGGAGGAGTGGGGGTAATCATTTGCAGCTATCAGCTACAACTGCTCAGCATAGTGTAGGGGCAAGAACACAGCACAGACTGTGGATGCGGCTGAGCCCATGAACCTGACTCAGACGCAGGTGCCCGGACCCGAGTCACAGCTCGCCGATGCCCCTGCATCAGACATTTCATGAAGCCCCTGTTTCATGGAGGACGACGCAAGGATCTGAGTTGTCGTTAGTTTGTTCGGGGCTGAGAGCCCGTTAGCTGGGTCAGATCCCAGAGGACGGCGCCCTTCCTGTCCACGCACGAGGACGGCGCCCTTCCTGTCCACGCACGAGGACGGCGCCCTTCCTGTCCACGCACGAGGACGGCGCCCTTCCTGTCTGCGCACGCTGTGTCTGCGGGGTGCACACGCTGTGTCCGCGGGGTGCACACACTCTGGGAAGAGCAGGTGGAAGGAAAGACTAGATCACGGGGTGAAAAGTTTGCCTTCCCCCACCGGGAGGCAGGAGCCGTGGAGGATTGTACCCCAACCAAAGACCCTGGCGCTGAGCTTCGGGGAGGCTTCACTCAGCGGGGCTGTGTGGAGAAGTTGATGGTCACAGAAGGGTTTTGCGCCTATTTGTGCCATGCTAGGATCAGGCCCAGAGCCTGTACATGTCAGACTATCACTGTCCCCTGAGTCGTGTCCCCAGCCCTTGGCCTTTTTGAGACAGGGTCTCCCTGTGTAACCCAGCTGGCCTTTGGCTATGTCAGCTAAGCTCAGCATCGAACCCACAGTCCCGTGGCTTTGTAGCCCGAGTGCTTTTCAAGCATGGATGCTTATTTTGGAATAGAGGGTCGCTGGGGCTGAGCTGCTTTGACCACTGTAGCGTTTACTTGTAGGTTTATTATATTGCTATGATTACCTGTGTATGTGCTAGTCAGAGGACAACTTAGTGGAGTTGGTTCCCTCCTTCCACCTTTCTGCAGGTTCTGGGGTTTGAACTTAGGTCACCAGGCTTGTGCGCATCTACCTTTACGCACTGAGCCGTCTCTTAGCCCCTGCTGTAGCTTTAACAGTTCTGTGTGCGGTATTCCTGCATGACCCCCCCCCCCCGTGTGTGCGTGCATGTGTATGTGGACACACACTTCTAAAAGAGGCTGACTTCTGGCTGGTCGTGTGGGCTCACGATACAGCTGCTTCTCGAGCACCATGCCTGTTTTAGGAGTCGTGGCCACCCAGAAAGGGGTGGAGCTGGTCACTCAGTGGCATCTTGGTCAAGTGCCTCTTTTCAGCTAGTGTTCTTGATACCATGATTCTAAAGTTCTGGATGTTTCCATGAGCTCTCCCACCCTGCTATAACATGCCTCTGGGATTTGAGAGAACAGTTCCTTATTAGCAAGTGTGTGGTCGGCTTTCCCTCGGTGTGACAAAACACCCGTGGAAAATTCTCCCGGAAGAGAGAAGGTTTGTCTTGGCCCAGTTTGGAGGTGGGGGTGAAATCCAGGACAACTTCGCAG
>JALPQD010000119.1:105037-148845 GCA_023101885.1 Typhlomys cinereus
TGTGGTTTCTTCAGGTTATGTTCCAACTTTTCTCTAGTGTTTCTACTATCTTGTAGGGAGAATGTGGCCAAGCAGCAAAGCATGCTAGGTGGCGGGAGAATGCTCCCTGTATGCTAATAGGCACAAGCCGTCCCTGCTTGCTTCGATTCTGCGTAGATTTTACATCTGCCAGGCTGTCCGGCTGTGATCCATTGGAGGTTCTCAGTCCACGAGCCATGGCTGAGTTGTCAACCTGCGGAGGCGCGTTTCAGACGCTAACCAGCCTCAGGATGTGTCGGAGACGACACAGTAGAAATGCCCAGGAGGTGGAAGTGTGGTTCGTCGTGTGTGAATGTGAGCTTGTGACCGCACAGCTCGCCTGTCTGCATCCTCAGCTGCTGCTGCTTGCTGCCGAGGAAGGTGCGGCACCTTGGCAGGGGTCGCAGGAAGGGAGAGGGGGAGGGAGGAGAAGGGAGGAGGAAGTAGGAGGGGGGAGGGAGCGCGGATTGAGAGGAGAGAGAGGGGAGGGGAGGAGGGGGAGGAAGGGAGGAGAGGATAGGGAGGGGGGGGGAAGGGACAGGGAAGAGAGGGAGGCAGGAGGAGAGAGGGAAGGGAGAGGGGGAGGAGGACGAGATGGGAGGGAGGAGAGGAAGGGGGAGGAGGGGGGAGGGAGGGACACGGGGGGGGAGGGAGAGGGGGGAGGGAGGGAGGGAGGGGGGGAGGAGGGCACGAGAGTGGGGTAGGGATGGGGCGGAGGGAAGGAGAGAGGGGGGAGGAAAGGAAGGGGGAGGGAAGGGGAGGAGGAAAGGGAAGGGGGAGGGAAGGGGAGGGGGGGGGGAGGGCAGGGGCGGGAAGGGAGGGAGAGGGGGGAGGGGGAGGGGGGGGGAAGGGGGAGGAGGAGGGGAAGGGGAGGGAGGGAGGGGGAAGGGGAGGGGGAGCGAAGGGTAAGGGGGAGGGGGAGAGAAGGGGGAAGGGGGGACGGAAGGAGGAAGGGGGAGGGGAAGGAGGGAGGGACGGAGAGAGCAAGAGTCAATGAGCAGAAGGACTCACAGGCTTTTGTCACTGGAAATCCGAGTTGCTACAAGAGACCCCCACCCGGGAACACAGTGCCTGCTCCTCTTCCTACCACAACCCCAGGTTCAGGACAGCGCTGGGCCGAGGAGCCCTTCGATAAATAGCTGTCAGATGGAGAAGAACGAGCATCTTGAGAACGAGCTGGGCTGCCCGTGTGGAGACAGCTGTCCTCTCACTGACAAAAATGGCCGACAGCCTCAAGACAGAGCAGTCCTGAACCACCGTGAGCAGTGGCGTTCCTTCGGCATGGAAGTCACGGCAGGCAGACAAGCCGGACTTGGCCTTCGTTGCTCAGCATTAGAAAGAATAGACGTGGGATCCTGACCAGCCGCCAGGCGCCTCCCCACTGAACGCTGCTGATGACCAGGTCGGTGGGCTCTGACCGACGTCCACTTTGGCATTAGGCCATCAGTGGCCATGCAAATAAAGGGTCGGCAACGAGGCTCCTACAGGACACCAAAGAGCGGGGTCTAAGCACTGTCCCCTGCCCCTCAGCTGGTGGTGTGCCCTGTGAATTCACGACAGCTCTTGCGGACTAATTCTGCCATTTATGTGTAAGAGTCAAACTAAACACTCAGGGTGGGGCTGACTTGCCGCCCCCAGGGGTAGTCTATGTGGGGACGTAAGCCAGACGCTAATCCAAAGTGAAATTACACTCCCAAAAGTCACAAGACACATCTTGGGCCTCCGAGCTTTCAATTTTGTGTAATTTTAATGCTCCTCAACCTGCATCTGTGAGAACCTCTGGGGTTGCCCTAGACACTTGGAGTGCTGAGCGTTAGTCCTACAGGACTAACTCAGAGCCGAGCTAACACAAGCAACTAATCCAAGAAGCAGAACGCCTTCCACAGGGTACTCGACTGTGATTAAAGCCGGCACCTGCTCAGGATACCACTGTCTCACTAGACAGTGACCTGTCTTCACACGGGACAGAGAACCGGGCGACAGGAGAGCAGCAGCGCTGTCTCGAGAACGACAGTAGCATCGCAGGAGCATCCTGTGTGTGACAGTCCCGTGAAGCATTTGAACAGCCCAGGCAGCGACGTCCCATTATCTCTGCCTACTGATATCCAGCAAGAGAGAGAATCGGATGCCCGGGAAGGCCTGGCTGGCGCAAGGCCACACTGGTGGAAGGTCACCGACAGAAGGAAGTCCTGTCCCACACGTCCTCTGAACCTCAGAGTGCGTGCGGAGGCAGCGCAGCAGACACAGAAAACAAGCGCCCGTCGGCTCTCCCCAGCTCTGCGGGGAGCTTCCCCCTTCTTCTCATGCACTTCCTTCCCGACTTCAGACCTCCACATACATGTTGGAGCAAGCACATGCACACACATGTGCATCTGCACACACGTGCACCCGCACAGACATACCTACAATAACAACAAGCTTGGTACATCGTGTACTGACGACTGGGAGAAAGATGAGTCGGACGCAGGCACTGGCTGTATGCCGTGATGCCCCCCTGCCCTGCGTGGGCAGAACCCACAGCTCCTACAACAGTCACTAGATGTGGAAGCCCACCCTGCTGGGGGGTGTGCTCCAAGGACTCGCCCTCTCTCTGACATTGGAGATACCAGCGGCCCGAGTGGCAAACTGTAGGAGCAGCTTCCGGGAAGTGAGTGTGGCCCCCAGCATCAGTCAGGACCCAGAATTCCACGATCACCAGGAAGTGAGTTCTACCCACACCTCCAGTGAGCGTGGGAACAAGCCCTTCCAGGCCAGAGCACCCACGAGGATGCGACATGCAACACGCTGGGACCACAGCCCATTTGCATGGAAGCCGGGAGAGCGCAGAGACGGTCCAGTGCTGCCTGCTGACGGCCGGCTTAGCAGCAGGAGAGAAGCGTCCCGGGAGGAAGAAAGGAGGGAGGAAGAAAGGGGGGAGGAAGAAAGGGAGGAGGAAGAAAGGGGGGAGGAAGAAAGGGGGGAGGAAGAAAGGGGGGAGGAAGAGGAGGACCACCAATTCTGAGGCAGCCGGGAACCTCTTTCTCTTTCTCTGGTAACAGCGGTGCGGGGATCTCATTCTCTGCCCACTCGTGTATCCAGCGTCTCCTGCTGAACTTGAGCAGAGCCGCAGATGCGAATGCCGCTTCCTTCTCACCCTGGGAGGACACCAGGCTTCCCAAGGGAGCAGGCCAGGGCTCCGGGTGGGTCCTTGCCCGGTGCTTCTCCCTCCGCATGAGCAGGCTGCCGCAACTGCTCGCTATCACCCTCAGCGAATGGACCTCCTGCCCCTCAGCGGCTTCGACGTTCAGGAAGCATCGCGGGGTGCTGCTCCCCAAACTCCAGCCAGGCCCATGGCTGAGCTGCAGCTAGCGCCCACCCAGCCATCCCCAGGAGCAAGCTTGCCTCCCAGCCCAGGGACACGAGACACACACACACACGCATGCACACACGCACATGCACACGTGCGCACACACCACATACACACACGTGCGCACGCATGCACACGCACAGATTCGCACCATATACACACACCACAATCACATACGCACACTTGCACACACACACATGCACATTCACACACGCGCGTGCATGCACATGCAGATACACACTATATCATGTACCACATACACACATGCATACACGCACACACACGCACATGCATGCGCATGCACATGCATACATGCACACACACACACACAGAACTCACATATACACATGCACATGCATGCACACACGCACACACACGCACATGCACACATGCACACATTCACACACACACCACATACACATGCGCACACGCACACACAGGTACATACTGTATACACACATGCACGCACACACATGCACACATACCACATACCACATATACACGTGTGCGCACACACGCATGCACATGCTTGGGATCTGGAGGGAAAGGAGTCAGAAGGAGCCCCCTAGCCTTCTAGCCTTTCCCTATGGCCTGGATACTGTTTCAAAGACGGTCAGGGTGAAATTGTTGTGTGCAACTCCTTTTAATTCTCTTTTCTTTTGTAAGAGCCCAGGCTGGCCTCAAGCTCACTAATGACTGAACTTCTAATCCTCCTGCCTCAGCTTCTGGAGTGCTGGGATCCCACCCAGCACACCAGGTCTGTGCAGGGCTCCTGCGGCTAGCAAACTCTCCATCAGCCAATCACCATCCCCAGCTCCGCTAAGTGTGATTCCAAGAGGCGAAGCAAGCGGATCCCCACAATCAGGCAACAAAATAGAACCACGGAAACCCCACACATGGAACAGAACGGGGTTCCTGCCTCTGCTGTGGCCCCGGAAGCCTCAGGGAGAACCGTGAACTCACCCACGACCTGGATGATCTGAGCGAGCAGCACGCCGTCCGTCACATCCTGCTGGAGATCCTTGATGAGCCGCTTGTGGCCGGATTTGGCGAGGTAATGATTGGCCCAATCCGTGTAGATCTACCAGGAAAAAAGAAAGCACACAGGCAACTTCAGGAATCTGGGCTGAGGCCAGGCAGGGTCTGAGGCAACTGCTGGCCGGTGCGCGGTTGCAGCCGCCGATGCCTGGCCAGCTTACAGAGGCTGCCAGCACCATTAACATTCAGGGCATTGAGCGGCCAGGCATTGAGCTGGGCGCGGCAGCCTCGCCTATTGAGATGTGCGGCGGGCCGAAGGCAGCATCAACACAGACGCGGCCCTGAATGGGACGAAAACAAGGCGCTAAAGTCGCTCCAGACGGCTGCGAGCAGCACGGCACGGCCGGCAAGGGGCCTCCCGACCCCTCTCATCTTTTGCTCTTTACGGGGGGAAAACATATTGCCACCCAATGGGCATCTTTCAGGGTGGTGAGGGGGTACGGAGTGCTTAGGAGCTTAGTTCCCTGGGACAGAAGCCCAGAGGGATACGCAAAGTCCTCCCATCACACGCAGGGGCCTGTGAGCGGCACCCAGCCAATCCCAACATCCTTAGCTACCTTAGTGTGCACCCCAGAAGGCAGAGGCTGGGCCGCCGTGGAACTGAGAGCAGACCTCTAGGGAGACCTAACAAGCCTGCTCCCCGCCATCATAGAAGTCACCTGAGCAGGCAGACAGGACGGGGGCCGTTCCCCCCAAACTTCCAAACAGAGCGTTTTCCCATTGATTGAGAGTGTAAAGTCCATGTGTGACTGCTGAGCTTGCAGGGGGAGGTCTGTGTATGTGCGTGTGCGTGTGCGTGTGTGTGTGCAGGGGGTCTTGGACACATAGGCTCTTACACACTCCCACAAAAGTTCTTCCTCAGCAGGTGTGAAGCGGCAGGTTCACATCCGAATCCTCTGCGGAATGCTGGGGGTCCGTGCTCCCCTCCACCGCGGGAGCCGCCCCCACGGAGCAGCAAACCCTGCTTGCCTTGGCGCTGACATCCTCCCCTTGTCCCTAGGGAGTCTCATAGGAGTGGTGCTGCTCACGAAGCTTCTAGAACAGGACCAGAACCCAGGTGTTCCAAACATGAAGATGCTCCGCCCAGGGACTGTGAGACCCCCCAAGAAGGGAAGAAGCTCTGCGTGCATCCTGATCAGAGGTGTCAAAGGTGACCACCCCATCCACTCACTTTGCGCTGGACACCCTGGAATCCGACTGTGGACTTCCACAGGCAAAGCACAAGAGCCTTCTAGCTCCCCCTGTGCCAAGACACCCAGTCCCCAAGTCTATGTGAGACCCCAAGTCTGTGTGAGACCCTGAGTCTGTATGAGACCCCCAGTCTATGTGAGACCCCAAGCCTGTGTGAAACCCCGAGTCTGTGAGAGACCCTGAGTCTGTGAGAGACCCCCAGTCTGTGTGAGACCCCAAGTCTGTGAGAGACCCCAAGTCTGTGTGAGACCCCAAGTCTGTGTGAGAGAGACGCTCTCCCAGCTCCCACCTGTCACACGCCAGGCTGATGATCTTTCAGTATGGTGTGTGATTGATTGGCGTCCCTGAACTCACTATGAAAGTAAAGATGATCTCTGAACTTCTGATCCTCCCGCCTGCCGCTCTCCAGTGAGGGGACTAAGTGCGCCACCCCCACCCCTGGTTTTATGTGGCACGGGATGAAGCCTAGGGCTGTGCGTGTGCTAGACGAGCGCTCTGGCAACAGAACGACCTTCCCAATAGAAGGCAGAGGCCCTAGAGACCACAGGAACTATAAAATGGAAAAACTGAAGTGTAAGGAGTTTCTAAATCACAGAGAGGAAGAAGGAAGAAGAAAAACACTTATGAAGGCAGGCCTGGGTTCAAATCCCCGGCCTGTAGACACACCAAGGTAGAGGCCCAAGTGCTGTTTGCTGTGTTCCCAGAGCCGCCCAGCATGCCGCACATGTCAGGTGTCTCCAGGGAGGACGGACGGATGACCTCAGGTCAACCCCCAAACCTCAGCGGTCAAGTTTTCTTTTCTTTACGATGAGCCCAGCGCTCTGTGCTTCTCTGTTCTGAGCACTGAAGTAAGCAAGAGACTGAAGCGCTTCATGAGAATGGGTGCCCGACACGTGCCAGCCAGCACAGGCTGCTGCCCACTGCATGTGGCAGCTCATCCATCCACAACCACAGCCACGAACCCACCCAGCCCGCATTCTAGGCGCAAACATGGTGACCCTTTTTCAGGGGACGGAGCACAAGTGTCAGAGGTAAAATACCCTGCCCGAGGCCGTGCCAAGGGGACAGAGCCAGAGGGGACCCAAGCCGGGTTATTCCAAGAGCCCTTGTGGACTCTGCAATACTCTTTCTCTACAGAAAGTCTCATTCCGCCCCACAACATGCTCTAGGTACATTGTTTAGTGATGTTCTCTCGGAAATAGCTGAAATGTAAAACCGTTAAAATCCATCTTAGTTCTAGACCTGGCTCTCTGACGGTCATCTTACTGGGTAAGTCACCTGACCTTCTGGGCTGCAGAAGTTGTCCTGGATTTCACCCCCACCTCCAAACTGGGCCAAGACAAACCTTCTCCTCTTCCGGGAGAATTTTCCACGGGTGTTTTGTCACACCGAGGGAAAGCCGACCACACACTTGCTAATAAGGAACTGTTCTCTCAAATCCCAGAGGCATGTTACTAGCAGGGTGGGAGAGCTCATGGAAACATCCAGAACTTTAGAATCATGGGTATCAAGAACATAGCTGAAAAGAGGCACTTGACCAAGATGCCACTGAGTGACCAGCTCCACCCCTTTCTGGGTGGCCACGACTCCTAAAACAGGCATGGTGCTCGAGAAGCAGCTGTATCGTGAGCCCACACGACCAGCCAGAAGTCAGCCTCTTTCAGAAGTGTGTGTCCACATACACATGCACGCACACACGGGAGGGGGGGGGAGTCATGCAGGAATACAGCACACAGAACTGTTAAAGCTACAGCAGGGGCTAAGAGACGGCTCAGTGCGTAAAGGTAGATGCGCACAAGCCTGGTGACCTAAGTTCAAACCCCAGAACCTGCAGAAAGGTGGAAGGAGGGAACCAACTCCACTAAGTTGTCCTCTGACTAGCACATACACAGGTAATCATAGCAATATAATAAACCTACAAGTAAACACTACAGTGGTCAAAGCAGCTCAGCCCCAGCGACCCTCTATTCCAAAATAAGCATCCATGCTTGAAAAGCACTCGGGCTACAAAGCCACGGGACTGTGGGTTCGATGCTGAGCTTAGCTGACATAGCCAAAGGCCAGCTGGGTTACACAGGGAGACCCTGTCTCAAAAAGGCCAAGGGCTGGGGACACGACTCAGGGTTCAGTGATAGTCTGACATGTACAGGCTCTGGGCCTGATCCTAGCATGGCACAAATAGGCGCAAAACCCTTCTGTGACCATCAACTTCTCCACACAGCCCCGCTGAGTGAAGCCTCCCCGAAGCTCAGCGCCAGGGTCTTTGGTTGGGGTACAATCCTCCTCGGCTCCTGCCTCCCGGTGGGGGAAGGCAAACTTTTCACCCCGTGATCTAGTCTTTCCTTCCACCTGCTCTTCCCAGAGTGTGTGCACCCCACAGACACAGCGTGTGCACCCCGCAGACACAGCGTGCACAGACAGGAAGGGCGCCGTCCTCATGCGTGGACAGGAAGGGCGCCGTCCTCGTGCGTGGACAGGAAGGGCACTGTCCTCTGGGATCTGACCCAGCTAACGGGCTCTCAGCCCCGAACAAACTAACGACAACTCAGATCCTCGCGTCGTCCTCCATGAAACAGGGGCTTCATGAAATGTCTGATGCAGGGGCATCGGCGAGCTGTGACTCGGGTCCGGGCACCTGCGTCTGAGTCAGGTTCATGGGCTCAGCCGCATCCACAGTCTGTGCTGTGTTCTTGCCCCTACACTATGCTGAGCAGTTGTAGCTGATAGCTGCAAATGATTACCCCCACTCCTCCCGAAGCTGTGTTCTGAGGGGCACACAAGCCAATGTGTGTGCACGGAGTGACCACAGGATCACCCCAGGAAACCCCATCAGATGCTGCTCACTCCGTGAGCCCCGCCTGCCAGGCCCTCCCTGTGTCCGCCCTCCACGAAATCACTCCTCATTTCCTGAATGACTCCTCGGCTGCCTATCACAGTCTGCAGGACGTTGGACGACTTTGTAGCTCCCACCACCAGATGTGGGTGACCAGGGTGTCTGCCCATCTCTGCACGTCTGGCGAGCCTCCGGGGAAGTGCACTGACAGGAGGTCGCCAGGGGTGCTGGGTAGAGCTGAGCAAAGAAGAAAGGACCCGTCTTGGGAAGCTGACTCTACGTGAGGCCTGAATGATAAAGCCCTGGCGAATGCTCCAACCACAGTCTCTACTGATGAGGAGCCCGCTGGCCAGGCCGGATCGCAAGGGACCACTAATCATCCAGAGTCTCCTCACCCCGCCTGCTCTTGTGGCTCTGTGAAAATGTGCATGACAATGAGACACTCAGGTTTGCTCTGGAGCAGCTATGGTGGCCATGCTCACAGCCGAGCTGAAGGCAGTCCATGGGGGCTTCCAAGGGGTTGAAAACACCCCTCGGTCATGGCGCCCATCTCCTGGCTCAGCGCCCAAGCAGCAGGGCCAGGAGGGTCTCAAAGATGGGCAGCCAGGGTGACGGCACACGGGGCTTCCCGCCCGAGCCCCGAGCAGCCAGGGGGATGTCACCACGTCGCTCCTGCGGAATTATGAGACCTGGGGACTGAGTTGCTTTGCGCAGGCACCAATGATCCTCAGTCCAAGGGGGCCCCAGGAGGGGACTCGTGACGCTTACAGAAAGAAACAACAAACCATGCAGGGTCTGAAAGACAGTGCAGTGGGTAAAGCATTTGCCACACACGCATCGGGACCTGAGTTTGAACCCAGAACCCAGAACTTTCATGGGCAGCAGCGCATGTCTGGCATCTGCTCCTGTGGCGAGATGGGAAGCAGAGACAGGACCTTGCTGAAGCTTAGAGACCCTGCCTTGCAGATGAGCACGGGGACCAACACAGCACTGAGGTTGGCTGTCCTCTGACGTCTATACACGCCCCTGCAGGCACATAAACCCCCCCCCAAACACGCACACCACACACACGCACGCACACACACACACACCGCACACACCACACGCACACACCACACACACCACACACACGCACACACACACACACCACACACACCACACGCGCACACCACACGCACACACCACACACACGCACACCACACACACCACACACACACACCACACACACCACATACACACCACACACACACCACATACACACGTACACCACACACACATCACACACACCACACACACCACACACACCACACACACCACACACACCACACACACCACACACACACACCACACGCACACCACACGCACACCACACGCACACACCACACACACCACACACACCACACACACCACACACACACCACACGCACACCACACGCACACACCACGCACACACCACACACGCACACGCACACCACACACGCACACCACACGCACACCACGCACACCACACACACACCACACACACACCACACACACATCATGTGTACACACACGCATGCTCATACACACATGCTCACATACTATATGCACGTGCCATACACACAAAATACACTAGCATGCATCATCTTGCACATCATCATACACGTACACATCATGTACACCCACATATACATACAAATCATAAATGTACATCATATACTCACGTCACACACATACCTTGTGTGCAATAACAGACATA
The DNA here is from genome assembly GCA_023101885.1 of Typhlomys cinereus. Lineage (NCBI taxonomy): Eukaryota > Metazoa > Chordata > Mammalia > Rodentia > Platacanthomyidae > Typhlomys > Typhlomys cinereus. Next base: position 115,202 of record JALPQD010000119.1, read on the forward strand.
TACACGCGTGCGCGCACCTACCCCCTCCAAACCCATACAGTGGGAAAGAGCAAAATCATCATCCCCAGATACAAACCACCAAACCAGGTCCAAGGAGAAAGACCCTGGAATGGCTTCCCACTCGCACCCCAGCAGGTCCCTCTGTCCGTCTCCCTGACCCCGCTCCCTCCCCCACCCCAACCCTGTCCCAGAGCTTTGGGGTGCGCCACCACAGACATTGCTGTCAAAGGCTGAAGAAAGATGCGTGGGTGGCTGATGGCAAAATCTCAAGCGCAGGGCGTTCGTTCGCTCCCACCCCACATCACTCCCTCCCCTCCCCCGCCCCACTGGGACGCCAAGGGGAGAATCGCAGCAGAACTGCCAAGGTAAAGGATCGAATTACTTGTTGCGGAGGTAGGAACCATAATGCCCATGCTGTGCTGACCCAGGGGGACCTGACTTTTTGCCATGCTGAGACCATCATTGCCCTCAGAGGAAGGCGTGGCTCTAAGACCCACGAGGAGTCCCACGGACAGACTGCACCCCATCACCAGAACGGAAGCACAGCAAGCAAGCTGAGCCAGGAGCTGCGCAGGGGACTGGGGGGGGGGGTAGTGGGGGGGCAGCAAACCAGCCACTGGGCATCTGCAGCTGCTTTCTTTCGGCTCATTGTCAAAGCGGTGCCATTGTTTGGCCTCGATTCAAGATGCGCGCTCTAGACTCTGGTCACGTCAGCGAAAGAGTAGCGTTTCCATGCTTGGGCAGGGTGCAGCCAAGTGGCTCAGCTCTGACCGCCCCCCCCCCCAGCATAAAAGTGATATCACAGCAGCAGACCGGATGTTCCCCCGCGAATCAAACAAATGTTACTGTGCAGTAAATTGTGACAGAATTTTTAAGGAATTTTAAGGAATCTGGGTGATACAGTCACTTCTCCGTCTCCAGTCAAACAGGTTAAAACTGTGTCTCCAGCCCTGGTCACTAGAGAAACAAAATCTATCTGAGCTGCACGGCACGATCAGGCTCAGCCGTGTCTGCCTGCGACACCAGCACTGGGGAGGCGGGGGTGGGGGTGGGGGTGGGGGACCCCTGAAGCTTGCTGGCCAGTCGGCCAGATTCAGTGAGAGACCCTGAGTCAAAAACTAAGTGAAGAATGACAGGGGAAGATATCTGATATAGAGCTCTGGTCTCTGGTGCACACTCGAACACACACACACACACATACACACACACACACACACACACACACACACAGGCAGCCCCCTAAAAGCAAAACCCCCCAAGCCAACTTGACTGTGAGGAAGGCCTCTCACTGTCCAGCTGGGGAAACGGGGATTGTGAGAACCGTTTTGTTTTCCTGCCTGTGCTTGTGTCTGGTGTGTGCATTTTGTGATGCATCTTGCTAAGTGTGGGTGCATGCGTGGATGCATGCAGCGTTCATGCACACGTGTGGCCGCATGTGTTATGCAGGTACACACGCACATTATGTGTGGGGTGAACGTGTGTGTGCGCGCATCCACATACAGCGTGGTACGTGTACACACAGCTGTGCTTAGGTGCACGCGGAGGCCTGAAGTTAACACTGGGCATCTTCTTCAATCAGTTTCCACTTTCATTACTCAGGCGGCGGCTCTCAACTGAACCAGACCTTCTTCCCATTTGCTAAGTTACTAGTCAGATGCCCGGGGAGTCCCTGCCTTTGTCTCCTGAGCGCTGGGGTCCCGCCCAGCCACCACACCCACCCAGCTTTTCCATGACCCCCCCAACTCCCCACATCATGAGCCAGAATAAGCGCTTTCCTTCCTTAAGTCACGTTGGCTCAGGAGTCTGATGGTAGCGATGAGAATAACTAACCCAAGGATTGTCCATTATCACGGGAGGGGGGATTGCGGCTCCTGTGGGGGCCACGCTGCTAGCAAGGCGCTCACAAGAGACCCTGCGCTTCAGAGCACCACGTGCCTTGGCAGTGTGGGAAAAGCACCCAGAAGGACTGGTTACACAACTGCCACCCGTCTCTGGGCAGGGAGCTGGGCCACCCATCACTCGGGACCCACAGACCGTCCCAGGGGGACTCGACATTTTCCCACATCACCAAGGCACAGAGCAAACATAATTTCACAACACTTAAGGACAGTAGAAACACAAATACCAGCACAACACCCGCGACCTCTGCAAGGCTGTATTTGAATAGGAAAACGCTCAGGGGCAAAGTCCCCTGTTTTTCCAGTCTGAGGGGCAGGGCTGGCCTGGGACCCTGAACAGACACTAGGGCTGGGCCTGGGAACGGCCCAGCAGCCACACAATGGTGGCATTGTGCGTTGGGAACACCAGCAAGCTGCAGGTGGGCGGGCACAGCAACCCCAGGTTTTGAAATTGTGCCTTCAGAAAAAAACTCAGGCCGCTGAAGGTGCGGGAAGGACTGCCTATGTCTTAAGAACGACAGTGAAGCTCTCTGCTGCCTCCACACATGGTGAACCCAGAACCATCCTCTCCTGCACACCTTTCTCCGGAGGGCACGATGCTCAGGACACACTCCCCAGGGACAAGTCCTGCCGCCTTCTCCCGCTCAGTCAATCACTGCCACCTGCACGTCTCTCCTCCCTACCCTCCTGCTTCTGACACTGCTGCTCCGCACAGCAAGACCCTGTGTAAAGTCACTGCAGCCCACCCCCACTACCAGCACAGAGATTCCCCCTTTCCCTTTCTTCCCCCTCTGTGGTGGGACAGGTGGGGACAGGTCCTCTGAGCTGATAGGTGGAGCACAGCTCACGCCTTCTGACAACGCGCATCAAGCATGGAAGGCCTGGCAGGGCAGCCACACCCCAGGAAGGTGAGGGCCATCTTGCAGGTTTCTCTGTGTCTTGCCAACAGCTCTTTGCACAACAAGGCTATTACAAGAACTCACATCCCCAATGGGCAGGAGATTGGCCACAACAGAACAGATTCCACGCACCTCTCAAGAACCAGCACAACGCCTCCGTCCACACCTAAGCACCTTAGCGGCTTCCTGAGAGTGGCAGTGGATGGGCGGGGGGGGGGGGGAGAAGGATGGAAATGGATGGATGAACAAGGCTGAGGAATGCAGATGTGGAGAAACAGATGGGTAGGATTCAGATATGGGTAGGTAGGGGAAGAAAATCGATCAGAAGAAAATGAGGAGTTGGAGGAATGGATAAAAATCATGAAAACACCGTCTTGGGCCCGTCCTATCTGAAGGCAGAGGATGCGACTGAATCAAAAGCAGTTTAAATGGTCGGAGGACTGGATGTTAAAAGTCCTGCTAAAAAAGACACAAACAGGGCCAGAGAGCTGGCTCAGTGGATAGAGGCGCTTGCCACACACTCCTGATGATCTGAGTTCAATCCTCAGAAACCCACATGAAAGAGAGAACTGACTGCATGGAGTTGTTCTGGGAACTCCACATATGTTCATGACACGTGCACCGCACAGTAATAATGAAAGTTTAAGACGACACGCATTCCACGCAGGAGAATGGAAGAGCAGGCCTGTAATAAAGGGACGTGACTGCAAAGTATCTCGGGAACTCTGGCTGCTGGCTAACTCTAAGCTTTACAATAAAAATCACAAACGCTTACAGTTAAATGGCATTTCAAGAGTGGTAATAGCCAAATTCATCATTTCCTGATTATATCACATCTTACTCCTGCCGACACCTGAGGTCAGCTCACGGAGGCTGCAGGGGTGCTGCCGGCTTGCTGGGGGGAGGTCACCCCCCTTGCTGGGGGGTTCACCCGAGGAGACGGCAAGCACTGGTCACCAAGCCTTTTCTTTGCAAAGCCAAGCACGGAGCAGGTCAGGAAACAGGTGAGACAGGAAGAAAAGGACGGGCTCCTGTTTTTCCTCCTCCAGCCCATCCTAGACCAAGGCCATTTGTTTTGTAGAACGAAGGATATGAATATGCAAATTCAAGGAAAGAGCAGCGCTGCGCTTGGAAAAGCTTGGCGGGAGAAGGGAATTCAGGGAGGCGGGTAGGATCTGGACTGAGATGTAGGAATAGAAGAGGCTGGGGGGGGGTGCCCAGAGGCTGGGGGGGGAGGGTGCTCCCCAGAGGCTGCGGGGGAGGGAATGATGAGGAGGGTGCCCCCCAGAGGCTGCGGGGGGGGGGGGGAGGAGGGTGCCCAGAGGCTGCGGGGGAGGGGGGTGAGGAGGGTGCTCCCCAGAAACAAGCTGCACTCTAGCTAAGGTCTCTTCTGCAAAGTCGTATCTTTACTGGGGCTTTCTAGGGCAAGTTAAATCCTCAGAAAAGATAAGAGGTGCCAAGTTCTGCTTCCCACTGGGCGAAGGGACAGGAAGAAGCCAGCGCTGCACTTAGTTCACGGTTCAAAGAGTGACAGTGGCTCTCAGGGCCCAGCGGTGCATGGTGAGCTGGGACGCCCCTTTGCAGTCCTGTCGGGATGGCGCACACCTGTTGTGGGGCGCTTGATGGAGGGACACCATCACTGCTTGGTCCAGGTCATCAGGTTGTCCCCTTCCCCCCACTCACTCCTGGATTGTTGACCACTGAGACCACCCTGACTGGCAAGCTCACGGGGCCCCCGGCCTTGGCCTTGGTTCTGTCCCTCCGAGTGGCCCAGACTCACCTGACGCTCGTCCCTTTCCATCAGGACTGGGCGGTGAGAGGCACGAGGCTCTGGCTCAGTGACTCACTGCTACAGGTGTACGCGTGCTGCCAGCTGAGGCCTGCATGCTGCAGGAGGGCGTGTTCCCAGCTGAGGCCTGCATGCTGCAGGAGGGCGTGTTCCCAGCTGAGGCCTGCATGCTGCAGGAGGGCGTGTTCCCAGCAGGTGCACCCGCGCTGCCGGCCCAGTCCTGCATGCTCATCAGCAGGTCGCTCCCAGAGCCCGCCCAGGCTGGGTTTTGTTGGATAAAGGGGGTTTCTGTTTGATCGCTATTCTTTGCTAAGGGTCGCTCAGACAACTACAGGCCAGGGGTACATGACTGATTAAATCCCCAACACCCAATTCAAACTGTATTTCTCTCCCAAGAAACCTGAACAGCAGAGGCAGGTTGAGGGTACCCCAAGGGCGCATGGATGAGGGCTTCAGAAGGATTGATTCAGCCAAGTCCGGAAAGAACCTTAAGTTATGTCCTGCTTTGCAAGGGGCTGTGACTGAAGACAGGGCAAAAGTAAGCTGGTGTCACCCAGAGAAAGAAAGAGGTGGAGCACTTGCAGCCCTGGAAACACTTGCTATCTGTGGACTGAATACATACATGTGCACGCGGCGAACTCCTCGTATCTTTTCCACAAGGGCTGCACCAGTCATGCATAACAAACCACGAGGCCTCGACCCTGAGAGACTGATGACGGAATGTTTTGGCCCAAAGTACCCGAAGGCCAGCAGACACTGTTTCACAACCTGCAGACTCTCAAGTGCACATGGACGACAGGCAGGAAGTGTTACCCGCCAGGTGTGAGACGGGATGGGTCTCTTTCTGTCCCAGATTCAGGCGAGTCTCTACACACTCTTCCAATTCCACCTCTTCATCCGTGACGTGCAGGTACTGACTGATGGGGTCTGGAACCCGCAAACACTAAACACCCAGGGGACCCCTCCCACCATGAAGGGAATGGATGCTTGTTCAGGAAGGCATGGCTGGATCCAGAAGGTCTTCAGGCAGGATAGAAAGACAGGGAAGGGGGGTATGAGAAAGAAGAACCCCTCAGTCTGGAATCAGATTGAAGCGTCTTGCCAGCAACATAACACTGGGGAAACAGCTCAGTGGACAGAGGTGCCTGCAGGTATCCTGGGGTCCTGAGTGCTATTCCCAGAGCCCACGTGGGAGAAGAGAATCGATTTCCTAAAGTTGTACTCTGACCTCTGATCTCCACCACACATGGGCCGTGGTGCGTGGGCCGTGGTGCGCATGTATGCCAGCCCTTTCTATCTCTTAGATAAGGTTAAAATATTTAAAGAATTACAGCACAATTGCCATCTGTTTAAGGCCCTTTCCCCTGCCCAGCCGCAAACCCACAGTTTTCCAGAAATCCCATTTACAGGGTGGGACGTGTGCCAACCCCCCCCCCCCCATCGACTCGGCTGGCTTAAGGTTCTATTGGGTCAGATCACATTTCTACACAAGGCACCCCAGGGCCACACATGCATCTCTCTTATCAAAAGAAAGGAAAAAGAGAAGATAGTTCCTCGCAGCTTCTGAGATGCTACCCTTCTCCCCCAAGAGCCAAGAAAGGGCACATACAGCTGATGCTGAGACAGTAACCGCTTGCTCTCCCTGAGGATCCACGCTTGGGTGTGTCTGACATTTTACGACTCTCTCTAGGGGAATGCACACCCGCATGTGGTGTATCTTGCTTTCTTCTTCACCTCTCTTTCTCTTACCCTCGTGGTTAAGCCTATGTAAAAACATCTTTCATAAAAAATCTCCAACTCCGCTTCACTAGACCGGCTGCTCCTGAAATTCATTTCCTTGTCAATGTCACCACGACTCAGTCTGGCCTGAGTCTAGGTCCCTAAATGCTTAGGGGATCTCTTCAGGCTCTGGGGGAGGGGGGTGGAGTTATGTCGCTGTCCCCTACCCTCTATGTTCAGCGCACCCCATCCCACCCTGAGAGGCCCGGGGCATGGCAGACACACTGCACGTTGCTAGCTTTGCAAACTGCAAACTGTCGACCGTTCCCACAGCAGGAGGAATGCCCAAGGAACACACAGCGCCTCCTGCCCCACTTGGGAATGCCGCTTCTTTCTCAGAACTCCACAGCCAAGAGACTTGGCCACAGTGGACGTGGCCACTGGGTGCTGGCTCTCGTCCAGCCGAGCTGTCAGAACTCCCAGGCCTGGGGACATCTCGGGTCGCTGTGCTTTCAATTTTCATAACAGATTTTTACCAGAGAGACAGGATATCTCCTCTACCAGGTGGATGCTGTGGCCCAGCAGCCCCCGAAGACGGCGCTGGCGGAGGGAGAGCAGAGCCACTGAGCCCGCTGTGCCCTCGACGTTCACAAAGCTCTTCGGGAAACACAATCTAGATGGAGCCCCTCTGCCATGTTGGCAGACGGGCAGCAGCTTGAGCGTGCCCCACTTCATAGATGAGGCCCACGGGCACTGAGCTGGACACAGACCCCCAATCTGTACCTCAGACCCATTAGCTATTCCAGACATAGCTTCATGTCACAGGCAGATACCGAAGTCAGGCTGGCTTATTCTAACCTATATCCGGGCCAAGTGATACACAAGGATGTATTGCAGCTGTATTTCTTATGATGAAGAGAAACTTTCTAGAAGAGGGAGTGACACTAACATAAGGGGAATTTGATTCCTCAGCCTAGCCAGGTTCAGCAGAGGATGGAAATCCCCACGCAGGAATGTGAGATGTGTTCACCTAAGCTCAGAATAAGTAAATAGCTTCCTCCTTGTGAAGCACCTATTTTTAATAGCCTATCTCGAAAGGAATTCCTTCCATAAAGCAGCGAGCCTACACCCCTGGAGTAAAGAAATGTAGTCCTAGTGCATCCTTGTTCATGAGGCCTGAGTATAGTCAGACATCTAAAACCAACCATATCAGTGCCCAGCACCCTGGCAGCCTTGCCCCTTCAGTGAGCTGGCACACTTGTAGCAAGAAGGCTGAGGACGCCCGGTGCGACCTGCGTAGAACATGCCTGTGAAAGGCACTTCACACAGGGGATTCTTTCCCCTCCTTCATACCACACCCTCCATGTCCGGAGCTCTCAGGCAGACACTTGGACGGCTCATCAACGACCGTGACAGCTGATCCCTGCAAGGCCAGCCACACATACACCCCTCTCCCCTAGGAAACGCGCTCTGCCAAGCCGGACACAGCCTGGTAAGCTGGGGAGGAGACGGGAGGGAGGAGCAAACTACAGGCTTCTGCAAGAACCACGACCCCCAGCCCCTCCCTCTGTGAGGCCAGGACCCAACTCAGGCCACATCTAAGTGGCCCCCGACGCCTAGAACACACGGCTCATGGCCGAGAACTCCCTTAACCAGGGCAGCAAGGGAGGAAAGCGCAACTTGCCTTTCTGTTGTGTGAACGTGAGCGCCCAAGCGGATTCTCCACGGCAGGCAGGACGCCCCGGGGCAGCGGCCTCTCTGCTCGAGAGAGCCCATGGCGATGCCCTGTGCTGCCCTTTCTGGAACACTCTGGGGTCTTGGCTGGGAGGGAATCCTTCCAGTTGTCCCAAACAAATCCTTCCTGTGACGGAAACTCTCTGGATTATGCCCGACACCTCCCACCCTCCACGCAGCCCCTCCTGGCCCCTTTGCACCTGCTGTGACCCCTTAGGAGGCCAGAGGGGACAGCTACACCTGCTGCTCATGGGGTCTCCAGTTCCTGGGCGTGCACAACCTTTTCTCAGGCTCCCAGAAGCTTCCAGACAGACCCTCTTCTACCTGCTCTGAAAGTGCACCCCCTCCACCTTCTCACTGCAGGGACGTCCGGAACAGAAAGCCACAGGGGGAACGGATCAAAGACCCCCTCGGAGAACTGGGGGTCACGTGGCTCCGCTTAGCACAGAAAATACAATGAAATCTCCGAAACTCAAGCCAAGTCCCAACACATTTGGCTGTCTGTCCCCGGAGATCCGACCTGCCCACATCCCGTGGTCGCTTACCGCTTTATAGTGGTCGCAGGAATCCCGACTCCGACCCCTCGCAGGAACCCACAGGCTGACGCTCACGGGCATGGCTGGGCAGGATGCAGTCAGCTGCCGGTGCCTCTCTGGGGTGTTCAGTTCAAAGCACTGCGGAGGCGTGTGAAGCCTCGGGCGGTTAATTTTAGCTGTGGTCAGATTTTCTTACACGGGCACCTCCTGAACAGCAGCAGCGTGTGTTACCCCGAGCCACGGGGCGGCCTCTGGCCCCTTGCCCTGTCTCCAGGCTGACGCGATGCGTGCGCCTGCGTCACCCCCACTAGACTCTTCACCCCTCAGACAACCCAGCTCGCCGTGCTTACATTTTCATGACACGCTCAGGGAAATAAATCACGGGTTTCTGTGGCGGCCCAGGCAAACAAACCTGCGGACGCGCTCCCCGAGGCCCATGCTTGGCAAAGGCTTGGCAAGGGGAGACACAGGCTGTGCGAACCTGCGCGCCTGCAGTTTGCAAAGCGGCTTTCAAGGCGCTCCCCAGGCTGTCAATCACACGGGGCCTCCAGCCTCTCATCTTTTGGGCCAACTCTCTCCAGTCAGAAGAGAGGCTCACCCGACCTCACATCGCTCTCCACACCAGTGAGGGAAAAGAAGATGCATGCTTGACTCAGTGATGGGGGGTCATCTGGACGCAGACTTCAGGAGGGAAACAGTCACTGGAAGCAGCCCTTTCTTTTTAGGTCTCGCACCCCGCACACGCCAACATGGGGGCCTGGAGGCTTCCTGACTCGGTCTGCGCGCAAGTAGCCCACTGGCAGAGCGCTGGTCTAGCTCAAACGGTCTTGGCTCAATGTGGACGAGAATGTGGAAGAACACTGCCTGTTTGGGATCTCCGACCTTGCAGACACCAAGGCCATGTCCAGAAACTGCTGAAGAGGACATGATGTACCATTTGCCCACCATGGATCTGCCTGGGCATCTTGGGCCCCTCCTGCATGCACGAGACGTGGGCATCTTGGGCCCCTCCTGCATGCACGAGACGTGGGCATCTTGGGCCCCTCCTGCATGCACGAGACGTGGGCTTCTTGGGCCCCTCCTGCATGCATGAGGCATGGGCATCTTGGGCCCCTCCTGCATGCACGAGACGTGGGCATCTTGGGCCCCTCCTGCATGCACGAGACGTGGGCTTCTTGGGCCCCTCCTGCATGCATGAGGAGTGGGCATCTTGGGCCCCTCCTGCATGCACGAGGCATGGGCATGCCTCTGCTGCATGCACGAGGCGTGGGCATGCCCCTCCTGCATGCACGAGGCATGGGCATGCCTCTGCTGCATGATTGGCTAAATAAAGTGCTCTCACAAGGCATTGTGCTACCTCAGACGGCAGGCAGGCAGGAGACAGATGAACCGGGAATAAACCAATAGGCACGCATTAGGGAGGGAAAGCTGTCAGCGAAGACAGTGGAGACCTCAGGCGAGCTGAGGCAGGCTGGGTGGTTGCAGGTGACACCAGACTGAAGAGAAGGGATGACCGTGCAGAGACCGGACAGGCCACGGGTCTCTGAAGCCAGTAGTTGGCGTCACTAGGATCTTGTTACAGGTGCAGATCCTCAGACCCCTGCTGAATGGGGAGTTCTGGGGCGGGGTCCAGCCCCCTGGGTGTGAGCAGGCGGGTCTCTGACTCAATGCAGTTTGGGAAATGCTACCCTATGGGACAGAGAGCCCTGGGCAATGGCGGATTCCACAGACAAAACCACTGTTTTTCTCTCCGCAATGATCCCTGGCCACCAGCCCGGAGCCCGCGCTAGGAATCCGATATATTTTCTGCCTGTGTGCCGGGCTTTAAGTCTCGTCCTCTCGAACTCAGACAGACATCGGCAAAAGACAACAATCATGGAAGGGCTGCCTTCTGGAAACTTCAGCCAAAGCTCCAAAAAAGGAAGAAGAGGAAGTGATTTCAAATTCCAGGTGGCCCACGGGAAGCTCTCCTCAGGCCCAGGAGCTGCCAGCGCGAAGGTCGCCTCTTTCCAATCTAATAAACTTTGGCATCGCAGAGTTGGCAATTAGATTTCCCTGCGAAAGGCTGAATGCAGCGGCCTTCTGTCTCCTGGTGCTGAGACCCAGTGAGACAGGCACGTGCGTGTGGTGGCAGCTGGGATAATAATCTAATTGATCTTTTCCTCCCACGGAAGCCTCCAACCCACTGACTTGTAAATCAACATCACCTTCACAAGAGACAGGAAGAAATGCATCCTTCCCCACACTACTCTGGAGTCAGCTGCTTAGTGGGCCTGGGTGACACTATAAAGGGGTGCTGCTATTTCTGCCCCTTGCACCCCCCTACCTCCTCAAGGCCCTCACATGCCCATCCCACCATGCTCATCCCGGCTGCTGCAGCTGCAGTTACAACACAGCCGAGAAGGGCTCCCTGTAGCAGGAATTCCCCCCAAACTGGAGGGCGTGGAGTCAGACCTGATTTGAACTGCAGAGCCAAAGCATTGTTTGCGAGCAACTAGAAAAGAACCCGGTGTGTAGGAAGGGCTGGTAAATACATGTGCTTTCCTCTTCCTCGGTATTGCTACGTATTTCCATCCATTTGTGCAACAAATATCACGTCCCTACTACGAACTTTTTACTGGGGAAAGAGTGATGTTCAAAACTGACACTAAGCAAGGATGTCAAATACGGATATTATTTTTTAAAAAGAAGGAAAGAAAAAGATGCCCAAGGATGACTGTGACAAAAGCTGTAGAGGGGAAGAAGCCGGCACCCTCGCTGGGGGAGATCAACCTGTCCAGAGACCACGAAGGGCAGACTCTGCGCCTCAGGTGGGCCTTTCCGTCAATCCCATGGTCCTGGGCACAGGGGAACTGACGAGCCTCACAGGCAGTTATCAGCACTGGAGAGGGAAGCCTGAATGACCCGAGTGGTAGTGGGTTAGAAATGATAACATTCTAGTAAGTAGAAACTAAGCTATAGTGGAGTTTAGCAGTGATTTGTACAGAACAGCACTGTAAACTACTGTGTATCCAGCCTAGATAACACCCAAGGATCGGTGTATTTACACAGGTCTTTATGCTCACATACTTCCTTGTTCTGGACTGAAAGGGTCCAAAAACAGAGGCATCCCAGTACCAATAAGCATCTAATACCTGATCCCAGCCAAATTCCCGTTAAATACCATTGTTCGGTCAAAGCAAGCTGAGTTCCCCGTACAAGGGGCTGCTTCTAAGCACTGCAAGCAAGAAGAACTTCCATGTTAGCTGTGTGTCTTATCCCGTGTCCTGGGCAAGGCCGCATCCTACCTGAGACCCGGAGACGGCCCAGGAGCCAATGGAGGAGCTTGGCTGGTCGGCACCAGCTCAGCTCCAACCACTTGTACAAGAAACAGTGCAGTATTGACTCTACCGTCCACTACGAAGCAAGCGCACTCGGACTCTTGCTAATGCAAAAAAAGCATCAGGTAAATCGACAAAACAGAGGAAGACCTCCCATGCAAAAAACTCTGCACGTTCACTTTAAGCCCACATTCTCCGTCAAGGGTGAACAAGAATGATGTGGAAAGAGGGAAAAGACTCACTCGTGTGGAGAAACCTACACATGCCAGGTGGCCGAGGTCAGCCCGGCCCCCAAGCTGGGCTGAACACAGAGCCCTCGATGTATTAGGAGAATGGTAGCGGGTTTCCTCTTCCAGAACAGCAGCCCACATCTAATTGTGAGAAAAGCACTGAGCACGACCCGGCTGGTGTTTGCAGTGAAGGGAGGGGACCCTACGCGAAGCCCAGCAGGCCCTGATGGCACCCACCTGCCGTCCCACCACTCGCTCAGAAGGTGGAGGCAGGAGACCAGAGCTCAAGGCCAGCCGGATCACCAGGACCTTATCTCAGGATAAAACCAGCAACAAAATAACACGGTTCTCCTGAAGGCTATCAGACATCAAAACCAAGGAAAGTCTAAGAAAATATCTAAGTCTGGAGAAGGCTAAGAAGACCTAAGCATTCAAGTCAAGGTATCCCTGCAGGAGAGAGCACAGGACAGGGAGGAACGCTGGGTAAGAACCAAGAAAGGCCAAGCGCGGTTGACCTCTGCTCATTGGCAATGTGCCCACAGCAGCCGTCTCTACAGCTTTTCTGAACAGCTAAATAGTTCTTAAGCTAAAAGTTTATTTAGCTGGACCTGGTAGCCTGAACCTTAATGCTAAGACTCAGGAGGCTGAAGCAGGAGGATTGCCACAAGTTCAAAGCCACCCTGGTCTACACAGTGAGTGGTAGTCTAATCAGGGCTACCTGGTCAGCTCTTGTCTCATAAACATAACTCAGCAGGTAAGTCTCCTGCTCACAAACCTGGTACCTGAGTTCAATCCCCACCTGGGGGAAGGAGAGAACTGACGTCTGAAAATCCTCTGACTTCCACCCATGTGCCATGTCATGCCCTCATGTGCTCCCCTACCTCCTGCCCCATCTCAAGTAAGTAACATGTCCAAATGAATTCTTACACTAAAAGTCTGTGTAGCGAAGCGTGGTGGCACAGGTCTGTAATCCCAAAGGAGGCCGTCAGCCTGCCTGCGGCAGCCTGCGCTACGTAGGAGAAGCTGTTTCAAAAACAAAGAGTTGACTTTGAAAAATACAAAACTCTGAACTGCAGCACACAATCAGACTAGACACCCAGGCCTTCTTCCTGCGTGCATGCGTGCGTCCGTGCGTGCATTGGAGAGGGTTAACTATTCTAAGGCAGTGTGTACCATTCTTACACACGCAGTGTTTGTGCAGTCATGCATGTGAGGCAGATCCTCCTGGTTCTTGTGTTCTAGAAACCTCCACTCCCACGGTGATGATTTCCCAGAATGCTCATTAGTAACTGTTCAGTAAGATAAAAGAACTTAACAAAAAAAAAGAGTCCATTCAAATCTCCAGGTTTCGCTTTGATCCACTCAGAAGGGCCGTGAAAGACCTGTTTGTACTCAAAGAATAAGTCTGGGGAATCCCCTGGTGAACAGCCCTGAGCCCTAACTTGAAGGACCCCATTTGTTCTAGTCAGCGTTCTGCCTAAGTTGTTCCCCATCTTTAAAGAAAGGCACCAAAACATTTGAAATCGCCACATCAAACGTGTATGTGACGCTGGAAAGACTTGCAATTATCAAACTTTAACCGTAAGCACGTCAGAGTCATAAAGTCTTTGAAATGATCTATCTAGTGTCCCATGGCCTGAAGATTTTTTTTAAATTACAAAAAAAGTGGGTTGTGTGTGCAAGTGCATTCGTGTGTCAGGCAATAAGCCAGCTTTCACCAGCAATCCCAGAGGCCTGTGGGTTCTCCGGGTCACTTAAGTGGAGACACTTAGTGGGTAATTAGGAGGCAACTGTTTGTAAGTTGCCATCACACTTTTGCCAGAGATAACAAAATCACCTCTCTCTCTTTTTCTCTTTTTTATGAACAAAAGAGGAGAATTCATTTCCCCAAACTAACAAAGCTAATGTGATCACGCGTGCTTGCCATCTGCTTCGGATGCAAACCCCACTGTCCCACAACTTGCTGATTCAGTTAGCTCCTCTGACCCAGCATTTGTACTAGGTCTTGACTCTACTACGGCCTGGGCGACTCCAAATAAGGAGGTCACTCAGTTATAAGACGGTGACCTCAGGGGCCAGTGAGGCCGGCCCTCTCCAGCTGGCCGAGCACGAGAGAATGAAGCTCTAAGGAGAGCGGCTGAAATGGGTAGACATGTAGCTGAACTGAACGGGGGACCAAGCACTTGCCCGGTGCGGTCTGAAAGGCACAAAGCTCTCTCGGTGCATCAGCCACGGCTCATCCTCCTGGACGCCGAGGTTCAGAGGTCAGCACATTTGCCGAGGGTCTGCTCGCCAGGCCTTAATGCCAATGGCAACCATCAGCCACTGTGGACACAATTGAGCCTCGCAGAGCGGGTGCGAGAAGTCTGGGCTTAAACCTGAGGCATCTGCACCTCTGTCTCAGTGACCAAGCGCAGGACCAAGGCGCAGACCACAGCGTGACAGGACTCAGGAGAGACCATCTTGTGGCTTTGCCCCACGGACGGAGAAGTCACACAGGGCGGCAGGAGCGCCGCGAGCACGGGTGTGGGAAGAAGGCATCACGGTGGAACACTGGGTTCCCCTCACCCCCTCTGCGGGTCTGCTCAAGCTGGGGTTCATGCCCAGCTTCATGGTCTCAGGGATGCTGCTGGGGACCCAGGCGGGCTAGTCCACAGCCCCACCCAGAGGGAGCGCACAGGTGACCCACCCCTAGGTCTGTAGGAAGCACCTGATCTCTCGTGTGTCCCCCCGAAAGTTTATCACTCCCACCTTCCCCCAGCAGGTCCTGACCCCAATTCCAGGAAAAGATATTTTAGCTTCTCACTCAAGACTATTTTTGTAAGTTTTGGCGACCGTGGGAATGTCTGGGAATAAGCAGGAAAGCCTCCGGCCCGTGGTGGGCGGGGCCAGTTGCCCGCGATGCCCCTGACACTCTTGCCCACCACACTGGTCATATGAGCCGTCGAGGTTCTCATTCTTCCTACACATCAGAGTCCCTGGGGTGCTTGAAGAGAACCCAGCGGTCTGGGCCCCAAGCCAGCAGAATAGAAGTCAGTAGGTTGAGACCCAACCATCTGCTTTTCTAGTCTAAAGTTCTCGAAAGGGTTCTGAAGCCACGGCAGGACTAGCTGTGAAGTCACACTGGGGAGAGACACATGGACAGTTGTCTCTGAAAGGAGGACGCGGCGCATTTTATTGGCAATGGCACTCGACACTCAAGTTACTTCTAGTTTATTTTGTGACCTTCTCTATTAATCTGCACCCTTCTCTATTAATCTGCACCTTGCTTGCCGACACAGGGTCTCTCAGGGACCCGGAAGCTCACGATTCAGTGAGCTAGTCCAAGGGAGCCTCAGGGAGCCACCTGTGTCTCCCCTCCTTCCACCCCGTCCCCCCACACTGGGATCACACTGTGGCAGTACCAGCTATTTATGTAGCCGCTGAGGCCCTTGTGCGTGCTCAGCAAATGCTTGGGCCAATGGAGCTCTCTCTCCAGACTCGGTGCTCTCTCTTCTTCTCTCTCTTCTCTCTCTCTCTCGGCTCTCTCAGACTCGTCCTCACTCTTTCTCTCTCTACTCTCGCTCTCTCCAGACTCGGTGCCTTCACTCTTGCTATCTATCTCTAGCTCTCTCTCTCTCTCTCTCCGACTCGGTGTGCTCTCTCTCTCTCTCTCTATTCTCCAGACTCGGTGCTCTCGCTCTCTCTCTCTCTCTCTCTCTCGCTCTTCCAGGACTCGAGTGCTCACTCGCTCTCTCTCTCGCTCTCTCTCCTCTCGCTCTCTCCAGGACTCGGTCCCGCGCTCTCTCTCTCCAGACCCTCGGTTCTCTCTTCTCTCTCTCTCCAGACTCAGTGCTCTCTCTCCTCTCTCTCTCTCTCTCTCTCTCTCTCTCTCAGACTCGGCTCTCTCTCTCTCTCTCTCTCTCTCTCTCTCTCTCTCTCCAGACTCGGTGCTCTCTCTCTCTCT
The DNA here is from genome assembly GCA_023101885.1 of Typhlomys cinereus. Classification (NCBI taxonomy): domain Eukaryota; kingdom Metazoa; phylum Chordata; class Mammalia; order Rodentia; family Platacanthomyidae; genus Typhlomys; species Typhlomys cinereus. The sequence continues at coordinate 131,273 of JALPQD010000119.1, forward strand.
CTCTCTCTCTCTCTCTTCTTCCCCCCAACAGTGCCTCACATAACTCTGACCTCAAACTCACTACGCATCCAAGAACAACCTTTAACTTCTGATCTTTCTGCCTCTGCTTCCTGAAGACTGGAATTTAAGGCTGACGCCACCGTGCCCGTTTAGGGTGTAGGTCAACCCCGTGGCTTTGCGCGTGCTTGGCAAACTCTCCACCAACTGACCTACATTTTCCAGACCTTGTGTTTCTTAATATCTAGAAAGTATCTGTTGTGGGGACCGTATGGTTCAAGCGTACCCCACAAAGGAGAGTCTGCTTTTCCCCAAAGTCCAGCCCAGGCTGACTTATAACTTGCCCTGTAACACAGAGGCTGGCTTCCAAATCTTGGCCCTCGATTGTCAACCTCCCAAGAGCCGAGACGTGCCCCCTTCTGCCTTAGGCATTGCTGTTCTTAATGAAGTACCAGCACACGAAACCAACATGGGAAAACTACAATGAACACCTCCCCCCGCCAGAAATAAGTCTCCCTTTTCAAGTCAGAGACTCGAGCCTGGGAAATGCTACAAGCCCAAGGTCCAAGAGCTAAGAAGCAACAGGGCAGACCTTCTGGCAAGTTCCTGACCACCACGCCCTCCTCTTCTTGCCCCTTCCCTTCCTCCTCCTTAAAAGCAGTAGAAATGGGCATCAGCAAGAGGTTCTACATCGTAAACACAGAGACATGAGAGGAAGGGGCTCTGGCGGCAGGGCAGGTGACTAACGCAGGATCCTCTACAGAACACTAGGTCATTAAAAACACCGTCACAACGTAACACTTGGAAATCCAAAAAGTACTTTTTTCCTGTTCCCAGGAGAACTCAGTCACCTGTAAAATGCACCAAACTGCAAAGCCAGAAGGAATCTGGCCGGGTGCTTTATTTACTTTCAAAGAAAGACGTGAGAGGAGGAAAGTCTGCAGAGATGGAGAAGCGAGGCCAAGAACCAGCTTTTGAAGACGACGTGTTCCATCCACGACTTCTGGAAACCTCCGGGCAGCACCCAGGCCCCGGGAGTCGGACACGCATGGTTTGTGGAATCACCAGGCTTTGGTCAGAGGTCGCTTTGCTGCTTTTGACCTAATCTGGTGACTCTGGGCAACAGATTTAACCTTTCGACCCCCAATGTCCTCTCTGTGAAGGCTGAAGGGGGCAGGAAGGACACGAGATACCGACTGTCACGGTGGCTCCCCAGGACCTGGAGGGGAACCTCCATGAACCTGCTCAGATCTTTCAAGGAAGTGGGGAGGGGCGGCCGGACACGGGAAGGAGCCCACGACACATTAACTTCTGATGCTAGTGACGCCAGGTTTGCCCTGGTGGACAGGAACCATAAATAGCCATCACCTAATGGCCGTGTCCATCTCCCAAAGGACGGCTGCAGACGCCATGCACACCGGCCCTCGGCTAGGGCCTTATTTATAGCCAACGGACACATTCCAAAGCCAGGAGGCCCCGAGGCCGGAGTCCCGTCTCCAGCTCCCGCATTCCCAGCGCGCAGACCAGCAGCTCTAGAGAGAATGCCCAAGGGGAAGGGAAAACGGTTCCTGGAAGCGGGGAAGCTCGTAAAGAGGGAGTGTGGGCGAAGGGGCACGTGCCTGGCGCCCGGAATCAGTACCACGCTCGCCGAGGCTGTCCAGCCCGGGGTTAACACAGACTCTCTGAAGTGTGGAAACGCTGCCTGAAGCAGCAGCACTGTCCACGTTCAGGTGGAGGCCAGAAGTCTCCCCTCCACCGCACCTGCTCTGAAAGCATTCTTTGCACCCGCACCGTAAGGGGTACCCTGATCATCTTCCCCTCCAATCCAGCAAACTACCCATGATTCCTCCTGGAGAAAAGTGTCCTTCCTGATCTCCCGGCCTTGGAGTCTGTGGTTGAAGGCAAAGTTCTCTCAAACCGGAGCCGTGTGGGCTTCTCAAGGAACCTGGATTCGAATGCTACGCGCTCCCTGAACGAATGGTTCTTCTTGCACTTTTCATCCAGCTAGTTCTCGTCTCCACTCCACGGGTGCAGTCTCTGAGAGCCGCGGCACGGCCTCCGCGGCACGGCCTCCGCGGCACGGCCTCCGCACTCTTTTAGAAGGTTAACATCTGTTTCAGTGACATTGCTTGTTGGCTGGACAGACGGATGGATGGAAGGATGGATGGGTGGAAGGACAAAAGAAATAATGGACAGATTTGATTGATGACAAAGAAACCAGCCAGGAAATAATTATCCACTTGGTCATTTGTCATTCAACACGACCAGTAATTCGCTGTCCTGGTAATCACAACGTTTAATTAGCAGAGGACCCTTTCCTGAGCACCGGCCACACCTCAGCACTAGAATCAGATCTACTTGCGCTTCAGAAGGACAAATGAGACTGTGTTTTGGTGATGACCATCCAGCACTCGTCTCTCGCAGGACTGAGGGCTGGGAATGCCGATTCCGCAGGAAGGTGTAGAAAGGAAGGCTCCGGAGCACCGAGACCAGAGCCCTAGACCACGGGACACGTGGCTGGGGAGACTGTAACTGACCATGAACACGCTTCCATTTTGTCTTCGGTGAAGTCTCATAAAACTAGAAGGAACATATATTTTGCACACCCCACACCTCTGGGTGTGGTCTGGCCTCTCTCACAATGATGCATTAAGCACACTTGGACTCAGAAAGCCAATAGCACAGTCACGAAGCTGATTGACCACAGACCACAAGATATGTACCCCCCCACACACACACTAGGGTCTCAGAGTTAATCCCAGCACAATCCAACCCATGTTGCCCTTTATCCTCATCAAACATTCTCTGACCATTTCCAATTCTAGATGCCACAGGTGAGGAGAGAGAGAGAGACGCACCGAGCAAGTCAGGCGGCCTCTGCGTTCCACTCGACTCCTTCCCACCTGCAGGCAGAACTGGTTCTGGTTTACGTAGAGTTTTCCAGCGCCAAGGGGAGACTTCGATGTGCATAGCAGCCCTTGCTGATGGGGGCCTGACCTGCATCTGCATCTCACAGTCCCCCCAACCCTGAGCTCTGCTCTGCCTCAGTCCACCACAGGGAAGTTTACCCCCCCCCCCCCGGGTGCTGTGTCCCTGACTGCTCTGTCCCTCCTCAGAGTGCTGTGTCCCTGACTGCTCTGTCCCTCCTCAGGTCCTCAGGGTGCTGTGTCCCTGACTGCTCTGTCCCTCCTCAGAGTGCTGTGTCCCTGACTGCTCTGTCCCTCCTCAGAGTGCTGTGTCCCCGACTGCTCTGTCCCTCCTCAGAGTGCTGTGTCCCCTGACTGCTCTGTCCCTCCTCAGGTCCTCAGGGTGCTGTGTCCCTGACTGCTCTGTCCCTCCCCAGGGTGCTGCCCGTCTCTAGTCCATCATGGGGCCCCTGACTTGCTTCATTAAGTTTTCCGAGTCTATCATTGACATTGAGCCAATATCTCAAGCACGGGCCTCGTTCTCTTCAGAGGTACAGTGGCCATTGCTTGGCCCGCAGGCCACTGCCAGTCATGCAGAGTTGCTGTACTGGCGGGGCGCCCTTTGCCAGGCAGCTGTGCTGTAAACGAATCGCACAGAGCCCCCTCAAATCAGCCTTGGGGATGGCAGGGGCCAGAGGCCCGAGACCTCCACTCCTTGACATTCAAGCCCTTGTTTGAGTCCCATCAAGTTTCCCAAACTGCCCGGCACAAGGAAGCGTCCGTCTGCCAATCTAATGAGAGGCTGCGGGGTGGAAGTCGCAGAGCGAGAAGGTGAAGCGTCTCCGCCATGCACCCTTGTGTCGTATGCTGTGTCAAACGTGAGTGGACGCTCCTCAGAATGGAGCGCTGGCTGGATGAGGAAGGCTACGGAGGTCTCGTTGTGTCTTGTCCTACAGAGACCAGGCGTCTCATTACACAGTCCAGGGGGCGTGAGGCCTCCATTCCTCTGGCCCCTGCCTCTTGGATGCTGGGGTTCGAGGCATGCAGCGCCCCGCCGACTTCAGCTCTCCTGGCACACGCGTGACACACGCCACACCAGGCCCTTCGCAGGCGCTTCTCATCACAGCCTCCGACGTGAGGGGTCCTGTCACTCGGCCCGCTTTACATTCTGAGGAACGCGAAGCCAGCAGGTGACTTGTCCGGATCCGCTGGGTCACGATGCTGTTGGCCTGGAACTTGGGCACTCGGTCTGGGCACGGTGCTTCCTCATTGTCCTGCTTCCAGCGCCACACATCCTCCAGAGGTGCTCCCCAGAGTGCAGGCTAGCCAGGTCCGCAGCACGCGGGTCTGACCCATGATTCCACTGATGAACCTTCAAACTGTCTTGTGACCAAGAGGTCAGGGCTCCTGACCAGAAAAGAACAGGCGGCGTGAAGACAAGGGTTTATCATTGAGCAGCCCAGAGGACGCTGGTCTGGGGAGGACTCCGCGAAGGCCCAAGGGTGGGACCATCGGGCTCGTCCATGCTGCAGAGAGAGCTGCTACTGGATCGTGCTGGCAACAGAGAGGAGAGCCAGAACCAGCGGCCAGAGTGCTGGTCCCTGTCACCCCCACACCCAGCTCCTTGCATTCTCCACCTGAGACGCAGCCCCAATGTTGCCAAACTGGTTAGACCATGTCATAGGCAGTAAAATCCACTGTCTGGCTGCCACATCCTTGATCAAAGTTGACTCGTTTCAAAGGTGAACTGTCAGCAACTTGGGAGATTGCAATCAACAGAAAAATAAACTATAGGGTTACTTGGGGGGGGGGGGTAAAAACCAAGTCTCCCTACGAAACAGTCGCCCTTTGTATGTCGGAAATGCACTGTCCCAATAATCCCACACGGAGGATGGCCAGACATCAGTGGACGGCACGTTGAGGTCAGACCTTAGCGCACCCTGACTCACGCTTTGTCTCCTGAGCGGAAGCTTTCTGAAACTTAAATAAAGCGCCCGAGGCGAGAGCCTGGAGGGGGTCTCAGGTATGAGAGAGCTGGCTTTGCTCCCTGCACACTCAGAGCGAAAACACCAACAGCGAGGTCACGGGCAGGTCAGAAGATATGAATGCACACAGATACGGTCACATACACTATACAGAGGCACATGCACACACACACAGAAACACATATACATACAAATACACACAGAAATACATATACACACAAACACATATACACACACATACATCCGGGTGCACACACAGATACATTCACACACACTACACAGACCTGATTTTAGATCTGGATTTTCAGAGTGAAACATTTTGTTAAGAATTTTCTGGGCAGGTTTTGAGATGTCTACACAGCAACAGGCAGAATGAATCGCACTTGATGTCAGAGACAATGGGAGTCAGTCCTGCTTCTCGAACCTGGGGCACCTGGACCCGGAAGGAGGGGGCAGATGTGCCCAACGTGGGTGGTCTAGCCTAGGCTCTGGGGGCCACCCGAGACCTTCTGCCTTCCCTCAGGGAGGCTACAGCTTGCGCCTCGGGGAACTGTAGTGTCCAGAGGACCCCATGGACCCAAGGCCAGTCACAGGGAGGCCCGGCCTGGTCCCCTGCAAAGCTGCAGGTGAGGCGGCACTGTCTTCAGACCTGCACCCCAGCTGAGGAGCGGAGGTGAGGCGGCACTGTCTTCAGGGCTGCACCCCAGCTGAGGAGCGGAGGTGAGGCGGGCACTGTCTTCAGGGCTGCACCCCAGCCCGCGGGAGGACGCAGGTGCAGGGATGGAGCGAGGGGCAGCTGCATCCGCCAACATGTGCCCACACAATAGCAGACCAGGGGGGTCCCTGAGGCCCCAAGACGCTGCAGAACACAGGGCTGCACCCCAGCAGCTGAAACCCGGGGCCGTTACGACCATTCCTACCGAGTCACGCTTGCAAAAAGGAGCGTGTTCCGGCCTCCTCCTTGCCCCGGCAAATCGCCCGACTTCCCTCCGCGTCCAGCTTTTCAGGGCCGGAAGCCCCCAGCACATGTGGAATAAGTAAGGGGGGGATGGGAGGAAGGAGGGGTCAGTCCCACTTGTTATCACTGTGTCGGAGACTGGACTCTCCCCGAACAGTCTGCAGCTGCTCTGTCCCAACTGGACTGTCCCGGCCCTGGCCCTGGCCCTGGCAGGCGATGGGATTCCTGACACTAAACGCCATCCCAGGAGCCCCCAGAGCCCCCGAAGCAGCAGCGCTCGCTCCCACGCCAGTGTGCCGGCTGCGCCCACTGGCACAGACTCACAGTGAGGATGCCACCTGCCCGTGGGAAGAGCCCGCAGGTGGCTCACTCTGCCCATAGGGTGGTGTCTTCAGTCTGGGCAGGAGGGGACCCCCCACCCATGAAGGTCTGGTCTCTCAACGCCCTTGCTATCTTCTCCGCCTTTCTAAAGCCTGTGAAATGAGCTGTCCTGACTGGTTCTCTCCTGTGGACAGGAGTGTCCGGGGGCTCTGAAAGGGAGCAGAAGGCTCTCTGGGGATAAGCACACCTGCTACCAACCACAGAAGGAGGGGACTGCCACAGGCCCAGCCTCTCAAGCCTGCTAATTGGCCCCAAACCACCCCCCCCACCTGGGCACTGCCCAGAGGATCGGGTCCTCTCTTCCGCCCTACGCCACCTCCTGCGTGCCCCCCACACAGGGGAGGTGGACGCTACAGGACTTAGGAGAACACAGCTAGGGAAGCTCTAGTGTTTTAGGGGTGCTTCCAAGAGTGTGTGGTTATGTAGGACAGAGCTGGCCATGCCGAGAAAGCCACCGGCTTCAAAGTCACTTGCGCATTGATGTTAAATGCTCTCCAGAGCCCACGCTGCAGCTTTGGGCAAGTGGCCAGCCCTCAGGGAGCCTCAGGTTTTCTGTATCGAAAAATGGATCCCATGCCAAGGGAGATATAGGATACTTCAAGCAAAGTGCTTAACACAGTCTGATAAAGTGTCAGTACTGATCCCCCACGCCAACTTGGGCTCCCCAAACAGTAAAGCTAAAGGACCATTTGTCCTCAGCCCCCCTGGGCAGCTGCCTACCAACAAGTTGGGGTACCCTTTCCTACCCTTTCCTTTCTGGAAAGCCACACGGGACGGCCCCGCACCCTCCACACATCTTGCCGAAGCTCTTTCCCACAGCAGAGGAAGATCAGAAGCAATGGATTCAAACCAGATTTATGAAGACCCACAAGTGGACGATTAACACCCACAGCGCAAAGGGGATGCGACAGGCCAGAGGCGGGAGACAGAGTCTAGATCCAAGAGGCGGCATGGGAGGCGGCACGGAGCTGTCAGGGGATCGGCCAGCAGAACCAAGAAAGCACTGCTCGCTAACCGCAGGGCGAAGGGAAGATCCCCTGTGAGGCTGCCGTTCTAGCGGAGATGTCACAAACTAAACATGTTTGAAAAGGGAAAAAGTCCTCCAGGAAAATGGCCGATCCATCAAGTGCCTGTAACGTGGTCAGCGGATCTGCAGACTCAACTCTCTGCTGGTCAAACCAGCAGAGGTGATCTACCCGGGCTAGCCACAAACCAGACCACACAGAGACTGGAAAAGACACCTCGATGCCCTTCCCTCACGTTGTGCTCCCGGCGGCAGAGGGCAGAGGCAAGCACATCTCCCGGAGCTGAAGACTTCTTAGCACCTTTACTGCTCATCCCCCACGTCACCCCCCCAAGGCCGCAAGCACTGCTCCACACAGGAGGCGCATAAGCGAAACTCAGAGCAGGCAAGCAGGGCTCAGCATAGCTGAGGTTTGCCTCGGCCAACCCCAAACCCCACTTTTGCTATGTCAATCTCCTGCTGCCCCCTTCTTCCCCTCAACCCGCTGCTGGGCTGCCTTCAGGGAGACTGGGTAGGATGTCCATTTTCTGGATGGTCATAACCAACTTCCGCTCAGGCATCTGCCACGCTCCCAAGCCTTGAGCTCTTACACACTTACTCGTCTGAGCTGCTGTGTGTCCCAGGTAGGGTTAGCAGATGAGAGAGACGGAGGCCAGGTGGTCGCACACTAAACGACCGTGCTGAAAGGAGGCCTGAGACAGGCTGGCTCCGGCCTTGCTCTCACGTGCTGCCTAACAGGTCTCATCCCGGCTCCGCCGACTCTGTTATATGCCTCTCAGAAAGAAAGCTCCAGAACACTGAGGACACGCTTCTAATAAGACATGGCTGTGTGGGAATCTCACACACACACACATATACATACACACACATACATATACACACTCATACACACACATACACCCACATATGCACACTCATACACACATACATACATAGACACACATACACACTCACACACATACATACACATACAGTCATACACATGCATGCACATATTCACATATACACACTCATACACACTCATACACACATATACATACTTACATACACACATTACATATACACACATACAAATACATACACATATATACACATACGCTCATACATACATATACACACACTCATACACACATACACAAACTCACGCGTATACACATGCACACACATATCCACACATATCTACACACCCACACACACTCATATACACATACACACACATACACTCATACACATACACATAGACAACACACACACACACACACACACACACACACACACACACACACACACCAGGCTGGCAGCCAGAGACTTTGGTGCATGACTTTCAGCAAATCGCTCTCCCTCTGTGTAGCTGGCACACGCATAAAAGGATTGGTTTGGGCTTGAACTCCGCATTGAAAACTCGCAGCTCTAACCATATATGGTTCTCCCACTGGGCTGTCCTTCCAGAGGAACCATGAGGTCCACGGGAAGGAGCCACCCAAGGGTTTCTGCTGGAGGAGCCGGCGCTCAGCCAGGCGCAAGAGCGCAGCCCGCGAGCCGCGCCGCCCCGGAGATCCCTGGCAGCGCCCCAGGCCCTTGGCTTTTTCCCTTTGGCAGAGGCGAGCGCGTCGCCTTAGTGGGTTGCTCTGAGGTCATAAAAACGGTCATAAAGCATTCTCCCAGATTCAGAGTCGGGGTTTTCAAAACGTTCTTGAACTCAGCTGTGAGAAGGGTAACCAGAGAAGAGCGGGGGCTCCGCCGGAACCCCAGAAGGCAGTAGTCTGAGAATGTGAAGAATCTTCATGACTTCTCCTTGCTGTCTGCAGCTGGGGCTGAGCTCCAGGGAGGGGCAGGGAGCCCCCACCCCCGCTGCCGCGGGGCACCCCGAGACAGTTGGAACAGTGCTGTGCTTTTCCGTTAGACGGCCAAGCGGCCCGACGTGTCCTTCCTCTCACTGGGCAGTCCGTTCCCAGGCTGTGCAGCTCCTCCGAGTCTTCTGCGACTCATCTCCAAGGCTAGGCCGGGGTTTGAGTCCCTCGTACCAGCCCGTCTGATGCTCGCCTAGGAGCTTCGACAGGACTCGGGTCAGTGGCCGTCTAGGATGGGCCAACGGCCACTGGGCACCCAGGTCCCCTTCTCCAGGGCCGCTCTGTCGCCATTTGTTGGTCTCTCAGGCGGGGTCCCGTGTCCTCCAGGCAGTCGTCAAATCCACTCCCTGTAGCAAAGGGTGACCGGGAGCCCCCGGTGCTCCGCCTCCACCCCGCACGCTGGGGTGACAGGCAGGCACCTTGTCGGCCGCTTTGATTCGGTGCTGGGGATTGAACTCAGGGCTTCAGCATGCCACGCAAGCACACTGCCAACGAAGGTCCACCTCTAGCGCCCACCCCAGTCACTTCTAAAAGCCACAAAGACAGCGATCCCTAAAAACAGCATCTAAGTCTTCCACTTGGGGCTGGGCAGAAGGTCAAGGAATGGATCCTGAGATTTTAGCTGCTTGCTTAAAAAAACGCTTGTTTTTAAGTAACTGAACATCCATAGAATATGACATACAAATGAGCAGTTTGCCATTGAACCATGATTCTTGGGCATCTTGTCTTTGGTAGGAGATCCGCTGAGAAGGCTGAGGAGTCCACAGAAGAAACTGGAGCTTTGCCAAGACATCAAGTCTAGGGAAGGCTCTCTCCTCCTCCAGGGACTAAGCGGATCCACTCTTCATCGGCTGCATGTGTTTGCTGAGCACTGGCCTTAAGCCTGGGGACGGGGATGACTTTAAAGACGTCAGTCTTTAGGGAGACCAGCAACTGCTAAGACGGCGGCCCCTGGCTGAGACGCGTGTGAAGGAGGAGAAAGTAGTTGGCACCGAGGTTCTCAGGGAGGCGCCCGCGTGACGGACAGATGGAGGACTCGGGAAGGAGCCCTGAAGAATGGCCCAGGGCCAGTGACACATCGAGAAACTTCCCTGGCGAGAGAACACTGAGAAGAGGAAGAGGAGGAGGAGGAGGAAGGGAAAGAAGAGAAAGAGGAGGAGGAGGAGGAGAAGGAAGAGGAGGAAGGGAAGGAGGAGAAACAGGAGGAGGAGGAAAGGAGAGACGGGGAGAGGAGGAGAGGGAAAAGGAGGAAGAGGGGAAGGAGGAGGGGGGAGGAAGAGGCGGAGGAGGAGGAGGAAGGGAAGGAGGTGTGGTTGGGGTCTGGGAATCTCAGGAGACCGTGCTGGGGAGCAGGCAGGAACAGAGCACACCCCACCAGGCTTCTAAGCCCTGTGAACAGCCTGGATTTCACTCCCCGGCGGAGAGATCTACTGACACGCACTTGAAGCAACACAGTGAAGCCGGGTCAAGCCTACATTTGGCCTCGTTCTGGGTGTGCGGGGAGTGGGCTGGGGCAGCACTGGGCCATCAAGATGAGGCCGTGGAGACCTGTTAGGAGGCCACTGAGCTCTTGAGGCCAGTGAAGACGTCCCTGACCGGGAGCCCGTGAAAGTGGTCAGAGCTGAGGTCTCTTGGGGAAGCCCAGACGGAAGCTGCTCTGCTGTGTGGGTGAGGAGACATCACAGCTGGAGACCTGAGCCCCTCTGGGGTGACTGATCCCTTGGCAGCCCTCAGTCAGGAGCGATTCTGGGGACACCAGTTCCTTGGACACAGGGTCCTGGGAAACCAAAGATGACGCTGGATTCTCAGTCCTACGGCTGCATATTCCAAGCACCAGAATAACAGCTGCTCCAGGGTCGCAGGCAAACCACAGCCTGCAGGCAGCCGCCACGGAATCATCTGGCCACGAAGGTCATAGCACCCAGCTTGGGAACCCCCGACTTGCAGAGGTAGGCAGAGCAAAGCTGGGGGCAACATGGGGGGTGCTTAGTGCCACATCTGGCACGTGTGGCCCTTGAAACGTCCCCGCTAAATCGGCCTCGGAAGCTGCTTGGAAGGGAGAATGTGAAAGACTAACTTGGCGTAGAGAAAAGCGTCTTTCTTCTCTGACCAGAAGGACTGAGGACATGAGCTGCCCCCCTGCTGGCCACATTAAAAAACACATTTCATCAGATCATGAAAACATGTCTTTACACGTGTCATTCACCATCTGCAACTTCCTCTTTCTCCCACATGAGATTGTCTACTTTCCAGCCCGGCTCCCTTCCTAAAGATTCCCCAGCCTGCTAGGTCTGATCTCAGAGGCACTGGCTTTTCTAGAACCTTCCTAGCCATGCTATCCAGTATTGCACAATTGCTCCCCCAAGAGAAAAGGATTCTGCCGGTTCTCCCTGAGTTTCCGACAAAGCAAAGTTCTCTGTCCGACGTCACAGTGATTTGGACCAGGATTGTTAGCTGCTAACTTAGCTTAGCATATTCTCAGACGACCCCTTTCATCTCCAACTACGCTTCGTCTGCGACCTCTGAGTGATTTCTATGTCCTGCTCAGAAGCCAGCAGCCAGCTGGTAAACCATTTTCCCTGCATGTGAACTCCTGGCAGACAGCTCCTGCCAGGCAATGGGCAATGTGTAAGCTCTCGCTCGCTCGCTCTTTCCCTCCCCCCCAGCTTCTCTGCACAGCTTGGCAGTAGTCTTCCATGTTGGAAAGAAACAGACCTTCTATCCTGTATCAAGTGCCTGCCCCCCTGGTTTTCTGCCCTCTCCTTTTTGCCCAGGCCCAGCTCACCCTTCCTATAGGAGGCACTTCAGTGTGGTCACACCCCCTGTGCCCACGGGTTCCTAATCTGCAAGTCGGCCAACGGCAAAGAGATATACAAGTTTAACTGCATTTCCGCTGAATATTTCCCTAAATAATATGTGCAACAAGTATCTAGACCGCACGTCCAGTGAATTGGGCATTGTGGGAAATCTGGAGATTGTTTAAGGATGTGAAGGGGGAAAAAGGGAGAAGAAGAGGAAGAAGGAAGAGAGAGAAAGGGAGGGGGAGAGGAAGAGAGAGGGAGGGAGAGAAGGAAGAGAGGGAAAGGGCAGGGAAGAGGGAAGGGGAGAGAAAGATGGAGGAGAGGGAAGGGAAAGGGAGAGGGAGAGGGAGAGGGAGAGGGAGAGGGAGAGGGAGAGGGAGAGGGAGAGGGAGAGGGAGAGGGAGAAGGGCTGTAGAAGAGACACTCGTACCAGGGAGATGCCACGACCGAGCTCCGACGACAGCAGGCCCCGCCACCCACCACCACACACAGAGGCTCACGGGATCTGAGGTTCCACTCACGTGGCAGAATGAGGACCCTTCTTGTAGGTTCCAGAACAGGGCGAAGAGGACAGACTGAGGGAACTACTTGGGCTCATTTGGCCTATGGTCACTTGTTAAGGGGTAGCCAGGCGGTAAGGAAGCAGAGAAGGAAAGACTGACCAGGGACGGATGGTCAGGGCCAGCCAGTACCGAGGTCTCCGGAGCAGGAAGAACAAGATTTCAGAAGGACCCAAGTGACTTGTCCTGCAGAAACGGTACGAACCCCCGTTACCTAACTAACGAGCAAATGGAGGTGCTTCTGCACAACGCCCAGTGAAGACGGGCTTTCGTCCATGGAAGAGGGGGCGATGAGGGCACAGGGGCCATGTGTCTAGGCTCTGCGCCACGGACACCCAGTCTGGTGAGCATTCGGCAGTGCCCGAGAAGCACACAGCCTCCAGCAGGGCACGCCAGCGCCCACCGCATCCAACGCGCCCAGCTGGCCACTCGCCAACCACACCTCCTCCCGCCTCACTGAGCCGCACGCTCGGGCCTCGGAGATCCTCAAACTGCCTTCCTCTGCCCACCACTAGCAAGCAGTGGCCGGTCCTGCTTCCACGCCCACAGAGAGGCCCGCGCGGCCCCGGGCCTGCCCTGCTGGATTCAGCTCATTCCTGCTGGAGACGCCCTCCTCCGTACAAACGCGGGGAGGAAAGTGGGACACCCCAGCTCCTGTTTCCTGGGCCCAAACAGAGAATGTGCGCCCTGCAAAACATTCAACACGCGGAACTAGAGAGCCCATGCCACACGCTGGATGCTTCTGAGAAACGAAAGGCTGGCGGCTCCACCGCCCCGTCCAGGGCCCAGGCATGGGCAGGCACCCCCAGAATCCAAGCCAGGCAGCGGATTCTTTATCACACCCGCCCCTGTGGAGACCCCGCCAACAAGGCCCTACAGCTTAAGCATCTTGGAACTGAACCAAAGGTGGTCTTGACACTGCGCGTGACTCCCAGGGGGCTGCTTTTAAGCCCACGCCAATCTCCACACACCTGTAACACAAAACACTTCTGGGAAGCGAGGCGCGATGGTGGCGTTTCGCATTTCAGCTTCTAACTGGCTGCTGCTGAGGCCAGTGAGCAGGAGCCTCCCTTAGCACCAGGAGGGTCCTTGGCATCTTCCACTCGGTCAAAGACAATAGCAGGGACACACTGTGTGCCCCCAGGAAACACCAACCACACGGGCCCAGCTGCTCCGGGTTCTGTTGGGTCAGAAATCTACTCATCTGAATGACAGCCCCCTTCAGCTCGGGAGGATACCCCTCAGGAGGGGCGGTGAGCCCACTTCTAGCGCTGAAAACTAGCTTGTCCGTAGCTCCCTCTCCTCTAACGCAGCAGCCAGACCCTACTCAGGAGAGAACTTACAGCAGTTAACACTTTAAAAAAAAAACCAGCCAACACAATAACCTCAGCTCCTTTCCAGCGTGAATTCACTGCGGTCTCAGGAAATATCGCTTTACTCCTGCGTCCAGGAGGCATTCAACAGCGAGAAAGGAATATACTTTAGTTGGCTTCTCCAGACTCGAATTTCACCAAAACAAGTTTTGTACAAAGATTAGCCAAGTACCGGGTAACGGGACACCACAGGGTTACGTCACCTGCGGCCCGCTGCCATACAAACATGGCTTCTCCAGGGGGGATTCTAAGCGCCTTCCTCTCCTGCTTATCACCTTTCTCGCTGCGATCCGCAGAGGGGGCAGGGCAGGCGCGCTGAGCCTGGGTGTAAGCTGCAAGCCCTGGCCAGGTCACTTCTGCTCTCTGCGTTCTGCTTCACTGTGAGCAGGGCCGCCTATCGCGGGTCTCTTCCTGGTTCTCTTTCTGGGCTCTACTGTCCTCTCTGCCTGTGGTTGCCCAAGCAGGAAGTCGCCCAGCTGGCCTTTCAATCCAGTATTCCAATACTGTATGATTCTTTTTCTCAGATATTGTATTTATTGGTTGGAGGGAGGGAAGAGGGAGAGATAAGAGAGAGAGAGAGATGGAGTAGAGAGAGGTGGGGGTCTCGGGACAACTTTCGGAAGTCGGTTCTCTCCTTCCACCACATAGACTTCTGGGGATTGGACTCCAGTCACCAGGTTTGGGAGCAGGTGCCTTTACCCGCTCAGCTCTCTCTCCAGCCCACTGTGTAATCCCCAAATATCTCAACTCGAGCTCACTGCTCGGCCAAGCGTCCAAACCTAAGGACAACTCACCTGGCATGTGTTCGGTCCCGACCCAGGCAAGGCCGTGTCTGCCAAAGAGCAGATCCTTGCTTTGGATGAAGGGCTGATTATCTGCTTGCAACCCCGGGCTCTGAACTTAGAGCTCCAGGCCTGTTATCTCATTAACGCTCCTAGAGTCGACAGGTGGTGTGCAAAGCAGATGAAGAAGCTGAGGTGCGGGTTGAAATGACCTGCCTAAAGTGAGAAAGGCTCTCACACAAAAGACAATGCCTGTCCATTACCTGCTCCCTCCACTAAAGTCCACATGTCCTGCCACACTGTCACCTCCTCGTAACCCCGGCTGCGCAGCGTGCCCTGGGGACGTCGGGCTCTTTGCCTCCCTCTCCGACTCTTGACCTCCAGCCCACCATCATCTTTGGAGCCGGCACATCTGGAACCACATCTGGATCAGAAGAAGAGCCCTTGGGAAGCGCTGGGGCTGGTGGCTGGCTGAACAGTGACCGTCTCCAGTACACATCCCACAGGACTCAGAGATCCCAAGAAAAGCTAAGCCACAAGACTTCTGAGTGGGTGGCATGGTACAACTAGAGTCAGAAATAAAACAAAAAAAAAATTTCTTTTTGCTTTTTTGCTAACTCCATACAAGAACAATTACGCACAGCTGGGTTACCAGAAAAACTAATTACAAACTCCTGTGTCTTCATTAGCATAAAAATGAAGAGGTGAGACCTCTAAATGTCAGTTGTGGCATCAGGGTTTTGTTTTTCTCCTTCCAATATTCCAGCCTTGTTTTCCCAGTCATTAACCGAGCTCGAAGCCTTTCTTCTGTGCACACTACGGTTCCAACTCTGGAAAGCACACCCAGGCTTAGACTTGCAGGGAAATTCCTGGGTAAACATCCCTGCAGATTTCAACCTGGTTTCTTCAAGAAAAGGAATTTCTTACCCTCGAGAATTAGAGAATGAAAGATGGATATGATTTCAGTAGTTGGTCACTGAACAACAAAAAATCTCCAACAGTTACAATTAGTGGAAAGAAGGAAAGAAAGTCTCTCGAGGCCCCAGAGAGGAAGGAAAGGGCAGCTTCAGGAGAATGCATGCCAAGGAGCTACTAGACCAGTGGAGGCTGCTGAGATGGAAGCCAGCAAGGACGGCATGCGGGAGGGGTGTGGCCACCAACTGTGGTCCTTGGGCTGCACTTACACATGACAGAATCATTCCGCCATCCACCTTAAAAAAGGAGTATATTCAAGGAGCACTGAGGTTTTGAACTCAGCACCCGGGGATCTGCAGGCTCTGCATTGCCCCAACTTCTAGGCCTTTAGACCCCCTTCTAACCTGGCCAAGGACCAGGCTTGGGGCACCCTGACCAGTGCCTCGGGGAAGGGTCAGAGGTCGGTCTCTTCCAGCTACTTCTCATTCCGAGGATGGCCCAGCGAGTTTCTCTCAAAACTCTGCAAACTGACCTCCCCCCACCCCACATTCCCCTTGCCCCGGACTCCAGCGACCCCCGGACTAAAGAGCAACAGCAGAGCAGCTAGCAGAACCCCCCCCATACACACACACACACACACACACACACATGTACACACACACACACCACACACACACACACACGCACGCACACACGCACGCACACATGCACAGCAGGGAGTGGGGGGCTCTCTGGTCACACACTCCTACCCCCTGTCTGTGGCAGCCCTGCCCTCTCGAGGGGGTGCACGGGTCTCAGAACACAGGGACAATGTTCAGCCTTTGCCAACAGAAAAAGCAAAGCCAGGTCATGAACTCCGGGCCTCTGTTTCCCATCTGGACAAAGGGAGCTGTTTCTTACCAGGCAGTTGCTAGTTCTTGGGGTTACGGGGACTGTGGAAGAGCTTGCCCATCAGGACTTAGCCTGCCCGAGGGTCAGCTCTCAGGTGACCATTTGAGCAGCGCTGTAATCTCTTCTTGTGACCACGCGGTCATCATGCGACACGTGGACATAAGGAGAAGTGCGACAGAAAGAGCTGCAGGCGGGGCCGCCCCTCCCCCAGCCATGCCCTGCTGACCTCTGGGCGCCCAGCCCTGGCCTCATGTCTACGCAGAGGGATGTGTGCACTCGTTGGATCATCTCCTCATCAGGAGAGCAACCCTTGGCCGGCCTCCCACGAACTAATGAATGGCCAGACCCTGAGTTCAAAACCTGGCGTAATTGCCCCTGGTTTTCACAGCAGTTCCTGCAGACACCGTGGTCCCCACATACAGACGAGGAGGAGACCAAGGTCTAGAAGCCACGCCGTGGCCACAGGTCTCCTGCAGAGCATGTGGGCTGTCACCCCACTGTTCATCAGCTCCTGTGACAGCTGCCCCAGCCAGCAGCGGCCTCTCTCCTCTCTCTCTCCCTCTCCTCTCTATCCTCCTCTCTCTCTCTCTCTCTCCTCTCCCTCTCATCTCTCTCGCCTCTCTCTCCCTCTCTCTCTCCTCTCTCTCTCTCCACTCTCTCCTCTCCTCTCTCTCCTCTCTCTCGCCCTCCTCTCTCACCTCTCTCTCTCTCTCTCTCTTTCTCTGCCTTGCTGGAGACCCTGGACTCTAAAGGACAGGAATGGGGAGGTGATAAGATGGCAGAGCCACCCACACCCCATTCTCCATGTGCCCAAGTTGATCCGCCCAGCGGGGACAAGCAGTCGCCTCCTCTCAGCGTGACCCCGTGGGAGGATCTACCCGCCGCTGCCTCCTCCCCTGCGTGGGCAGCCGCTGCCTCCTCCCCTGCGTGGGCAGCCGCTGCCGTCTCCCCTGCGTGGGCAGGTACATTTCTGACATTCCCCTGCAGAGATAACACACAGGATACAAGGTTTGCCTCGAACGCCTCTGCGCCTTATTTTTTAAAATCCAATTAGCTCTATAATAAAACACGAAGCAATGTTCTGTGCCGCCATCAGCCAGAGCAGTGACTCCTCGAGCTGCAGGTTAACTGCCCTCATGCTTACTGGGCT